>JAZHEH010001387.1:0-272129 GCA_036589455.1 Ateles fusciceps
AACTGCTGCGCCGGCCAAACCAGCCGCGCTGGCGACCCGTGGGGCTCCTCCCCCTGGGAATCTCCTGGTCTGTGGGCAATAAAAATCTGTCTGGCAATGCGGCGTCCACTCACCCTCCGCGCTTTCACTGGGAGCTGCAATCCTCAGCTGCTCCTAATCGGCCATCTTGCAGGAAAAAATTTTTATAGTGATAGGGTTGCACTGTGTTTGTCCAGGCTGGTTTGGACCTTCTGGACTCAAGCAATCCTCCTGCCTCAGCCTTGCACAGTGCTGGGATTAAAGGCATGAGCCACTGTGCCCAGTCTAGATTACTTATAATTCCTAATACAGTGTAAATGTCATGTAAATGGTTGTTATACTGTATTTTTTTAGGGAATAATAACAAGAAAAATAAGTCTGTACCATGTTCGGTACACTTTTTTTTTTCTGAATTTTTTTCTTTTTTCTTAGAAGTAGAATCTTGCCCCATTGCCCAGGCTGGTGTGCAGTAGTGTGAGCATAGCTCACTGCAGCCTCCTCCTGGGCTCAAGCAATTCCTCCACCTCAGCCTCCTAAGTATCTGGGACCACAGGTGCACACCACCATGCCCAACTAATTTTGTTTTTATGTAGAGATGGGGTCTTTCTATGTCACCTAGGCTGGTCTTGAACTTCCAGGCTCAAGCGATCCTCCCATCTTGGCCTCCCAAAGTGCTGGGATTACAGGCATGAGCCACCTCCCCTTGTCTCTTTTCCAGTTTTTGTTGATTTAAGGTTGGTTGAATCCAGAATGTGGAATCCATGGATAAGAAGGTGGATTGTCCTCTACTATTAGCTATATTTAGCTGGCTGTGCAATTTATTATTTTTTAAAGAGATCAGATTTACTCCACCATTCTAACTGAGGCTTTATACCCTTTGATTATCATCTCCTTTTTCTACCAACTCCCCAAGCCCTCTGGTAATCAGCATTCTACTCTCTGCTTCTTTGAGTTTAGTTGTTTTAGATTCCACATGTAAGTGAGAATATATGGCATTTGTTTTTCTGTTCCTGACCTGATTTATTTAACTTAGCATAATGGTCTCCAATTCCATCCATGTTGTCACAAATAACAGAATTTCTTCATTTTTAAGGTTGAATAGTATTCCATTGTGTATATATACCACATTTTCTTTATCCATTTATCTACTAATGGACACTTAGATTGGTTCTATATATTAGCTATTGTGAATGGTGCTGCAATTTACATGGGAGTGCAGACATCTCTTTGACATACTGATTTCAAATCTCTTAGGTAAATGCCCATAAGCTGAATTACTGAATCATATTGTAATTCTATTTTGCTTTTTGAGGAACCTTTATACTGTTTTCCATAATAGTTGCACTAATTTACATTTCCATCAACAGTGCATAAGTGTTCCCCTTTTCCACATCTTCACTGACACTTATTTTTTTCTCTTTGATAATAGCCATTCTAACAGATATGAGGTGATAGTTCATTGTGTTTTTAATTTTTACCTTTCTAATGATTAGTGATGTTGAGCATCTTTTTCCTGTATCTCTTAGTCATTCATGTCTTCTTTTTTTTTTTTTTTTTTTTGGAGACAGAGTCTTGCTCTGTCACCAGGAGCTAGGCTGGAGTGCATGGCACGATCTTGGCTCACTGCAACCTCCGCCTCCTGGTTCAAACAATTCTCCTGCCTCAGCCTCCCGAGTAGCTGGGACTACAGGTGCGTGCCACCACACTCAGTTAATTTTTGTATTTTTTAGTAGAGATGGGGTTTCACCATGTTGGCCAGGATGGTCTTGATTTCTTGACCTCGTGATCTGTCTGCCTCGGCCTCACAAAGTGCTGGGATTACAGGAGTTAGCCACCGCACCTGGCCCATATATCTTCTTTTTACAAATGTTCATTGAGGTTCTTTGTCATTTCTTAATTGGATTATTTGTTTTCTTTCTATGGAGTTAAGTTCCATATACATATAGTTTTTTTTTTTTGAGACTGAGTCTCACTCTTGCCCAGGCTGGAGTGCAGTGGTTCGATCTCAGCTCACTTCAACTTCTGCCTCTGGGGTTCAAGCAATTCTCCTGCCTCAGCCTCCTGAGTAGTTGGGATTAGAGGTGTGTGCCACCACACCCGGCTAATTTTTGTATTTTTAGTGGAGATGAGGTTTCACCATGTTAGCCAGGCTGGTCTCTAACTCCTGACCTCAGGTTATCCACCTGCCTTGGCCTCCCAAAGTGCTGGGAGTACAAAGCCACCACACCCAACCCTCTTATATATTTTGGATATTAATCCCTTATCAGATATATGGTTTATAAATACTTCTCCCAATCCATAATTTATCTCTTCACTATCTTGTTTCCTTTGCTGTGCAGAGGCTTTTTAGTTTGACATGATCCCCTTTGTCTATATTTGCTTTTGCTGCATCTGCTTTTGGGGTAAAATCTAAACAATTATTGCCCAGACCAATGTCATGTAGTTTTTCCTCAATCTTTTCTTCTAGTAGTTTACAGTTTCTGGTCTTATGTTTAAGTCTTTGATCCATGTTGAGTTGCTTGACTATATGGTGTGAGATAAATGTTCAGTTTTGTTCTTTAGCTTATGAATATTAAGTTTTCTCACCATTTATTTAAGAGACTATCTCTTTTCCATTGCATATTCTTGGTACCTTTGTCTAAAATCAATTGACTATAGTTGCATGGGTTCTTTTCTGGCTCTCTATTTTATTCGGTTGGTTGATATATCCATTTTTATGCCAGTACCATGCTTTTTCAAATACTATTAATTTGTAGTATAACTTGAAATCAGGTAATGTGATGCCTCCAGCTTTGTTCTTTCTGCTTATGATTCCCTTGGTTATTTGGGTATTTTTGTGGTTCTCTATGAATGTTTTTGGGATGACTTCTGTATCTATGAGAGATAACATTGAAACTTTGATAGGGATTACAATGAAATTATAAATTGCTTTGGATAGTATGGACATTTTAACAATATCAACTCTTCCAATCCATGTATATGGTATCTTTTTTAAATTTGTGTCTTCTTATTTTTTTTTTTTTTTTTTTTTTTTGAGATGGAGTCTCACTCTGTTGCCAGGCTGGAGTACAGTGACACAATCTTGATTCACTGCAACCTTTGCCTTCTGGGTTCACGCAATTCTCCTGCCTCAACCTTCCGAGTAGCTGGGATTACAGATGTGTGCCCAGCTAATTTTTAGTAGAGATGGGGTATTACCATGTTGGCCAGGATAGTCTTGATCTCTTGACCTCGTGATCTGCCTGTCTTGGCCTCCCAAAGTGCTGAAATTATAGGTGTGAGCCATTGTGGCCAACCTTCTTCATTTTTTAAATTAATAATTTATATTTTTTGGTGCCTTTTACTTTTTTGGCGAAATTTACTTTTAAATACTTTATTTCTTTGATGCTATTGTAAATGGGATTGTTTTTAAAATTTCTTTTTTATATCATTTGTTGTTAGTGTATCCAAACACTGCCAATTTTTATGTGTTGATTTTGTATGCTGCAACATTATTGAATTTAATTATTAGTTCTAAGAGTTTTTTGGTAATATCTTTAAGGTTTTCTATATACAAGATCATGCCATCAGCAAACAGAGACAATTTTAATTCCTTTCTTATTTGGATAACTTTCATTTATTTTTCCTGTCTAATTGCTCTGGCTAGTACTTCCTGTACTATGTTGAATTAAAGTAGTGAGAGTGGGCATCTATATCTTTTTCCTGATCTCTTTCCTTCAAATTTCCACTACTGAGTATAAGGTTAGCTGTGCACTTGTCATATATGGCCTTTTTTGTGTTGAGGCTAGTTAGAAGTTCCACTGTCAGCAGCAGCAGTTTGCAGAACATGCTACTAAGTCTCATCTAGGAAGAAACTTGGACTTTTGAGTTTTATCCCTTTGTCTGCTCTGATCCCAGAGAATAAAATCTCTGGAAGTGCTTGTGAACCAATATAATACTGGTACTTTTTCTGTGGTCTAGAGAGAGACTCCTGTGTACTTAGTCCTCTCTGCTCCCAGATCTGGCAAGTTAAGTGCATAGCTGTGGGGAATCTTAGAGTTAGGGTGTTAATGTGTGGTCTAAACCCTCATTTCCCAAGGGAGAAGCTGGGTGTTGGGGATTCCTTCTCAATTGTATGGTGTAGTGCCTGGGTCAGGTTGGTGCTGTAGCTTTTTCTTGCCAGTATGTGGATATTTTCTTTGTTGCCCAGTACACAGAAGTCTCTCAACTTGTTTCAGACTTTCTCTCAGAGAAATTGATCTGTGAATAGATGTTTATTTGGTATATCCTTGGGTGTAAGGAGAGACTGGAGCCTCCTATTCTGCAGTGTTGCTGTTGTGACACTGAGAATTGCAAATTTTTGATTCTGGCTTATAATGTATTTATGTCCCTAATTTACTTATTTCTATTTCTATCAATTAAGATTGTGTGTATACAAACAAGAAAAAACCAATCAACATGGCTTAAACAAATAATGTGTTGATTTATTTCACATACAGAGTGTTGTGTTGGGCAGTGCAGAACTAGTACTGTAGCTCTGAAGCATCCTAGAACCAGGTGGCTGCCATTCTTGATCCTTAGACTTAGAACATGAACATGAACACTTAGAACATGAACATTCATCTTGATTTTTTTTTTTTTTTTTTGAGACAGGATCTCTCTTGTCACCCAAGCTGGAGTGCAGTGGCACGAACATGGTTCACTGCAGCCTTGACCTCCTGGGCCCATGTGATTCTCTGTCAGCCTCCCATGTAGCTGGGACCACAGATATGTGCCATTCACCTGGTTAATTTTTTGTTTTTGTTTTTGTTTTTTTTGAAAAGGAGTCTCGCTCTATCACCCAGTATGGAGTGCAGTGGTGCTATCTTGGCTCACTGCAACTTCTGCCTCCTGGGTTCAAGTGATTCTCGTACCTCAGCCTCCTGAGTAGCTGAGATTACAGGCACATGCCCTCACACCTGGCTAATTATTGTGTTTTTATTAGAGGTGAGGTTTCACCATGTTGCCCAGGCTGGTCTTGAACTCCTGACTCCAGATGACCTACCTGTCTCAGCCTCCCAAACTGCTGGGATTACAGACATGAGCCACCATACCTGGCCAATTAAAAAAAATTTTTTTTTGAGACGGAGGGTCTCACTTGTGCCGAGACTGGTGTCAAACTCCTGGGCTCAAGTGATCCTCGTGCCTTGGCATCCCAAAGTGTTGAGATTACAGGCATGAGCCACCACAGCTGGCCTTGTTATGATTGTTAAATACTCATGTTCCAAGGTGATGTCTGTACCACTTCTACCTTCATATATGTGTTTTGAGTAAAAAGGAGAGAGAGAAAGTACCGTCAGCAGGTTCCTGCTTATATGTCATAGACAGGAAATATGTTACATGGCTAACACAGTTCCAAGAGATACTGGGAAATGTAATTTTTAGGCAAGCCATGGATAAGCGGGAATGGGAAATGAAGTATTTTACATTCTCTGCCACACTGTGCAGTTGTTGTAGTTTTAATACTCCACTTTCTAGTTTCCAAATTTCCTTATCTTTAGAACAACATGATATATATTTGGAATTTTTGGAATTTAATATGCTGGCAAACTATCAAATAATTAAATGATGAAATAATTTTTAGGAAAAGCACAATCAACAGTCTGAATTTACTATTGAAAACTTGATAGCCACTGTAACTGATGTATTTGGAGCTGGAACAGAGACAACAAGCACCACCTTGAGATTTGGACTCCTGCTCCTGCTGAAGTACCCAGAGGTCACAGGTATGATGATGTATGGTGAGCAGGGTGATTTTCAGAAATGATGTTGGAAGAACACTGCTATTGTTCTCCATCTTATTTCTCTTAGAGAAGCTTCATTATTGAAATGTCCATGCCATTGGCAGTAAGTTGCCTAAATATGATGAAGGGATAAGAATGAGACAAATTTGCACAATAGGGAAGAGTGACTAAGAGAAGTGAAAATAGTGTGATCAGCAGCAAAAGTGACAAAGCCCTGGATTTTAGTGACAAAATACTCTGAATAAAGTGTCTAGATTTCATTGGAGAGGATTTGTAGCAGGCACAGACATCACAAATTGGTCTAGGATTGTACGTTTGTTTTCTTAAGAACAGACCACTTTGTTGCAGTTTCTTTTTTGAAATGAATAGAAATTTCATTTCACTAAAAGGCATGTTTACAAAATTCAATTTTCCAGTAGAACAGACCACTTTGAGTGACAGGTATGCTTTTTTTTTTTTTTTTTGGTGTGGAGTCTAGCTCTGTCACCCAGGTTGGTGTGCAGTGGCTAGATCTTGGCTCACTGCAACCTCTGCCTGCCAGGTTCAAGTGATTCTCCTGCCTCAGCCTCCCAAGTAGCTGGGACTATAGGTGTGTGCCACCATGCCCAGCTAATTTTTGTATTTTTAGTAGAGACGGGGTTTCACCATGCTGGCCAGGCCGGTCTTGAACTCCTGACTTCATGATCTGCCTGCCTTAGCCTCCCAAAGTGCAGGGATTACAGGCATGAGCCACTGTGCCTGGCCGGTAAATTTCTATTTTTATAGACTTAGGGGTACAAGTGCAATTGTGTTCATGAATATATTTCATAGTGGTGAAGTCTGGGTTTTTAGTGTAACCATTGCTTGAGTAGTGTACATTGTACCCACTAGGTAGCATTTCATCCCTCACCTCCCTCCAACCCTCCCACCTTTTGGAATCTCCAGTGTCCATTATTCCACTCTGTATGTCTCTGTGTACTCATTGTTTAGCTCCCACTTATAAGAGAGAACATGTGGTTTTTGCCTTTCTATTTTGAGCCTTTTCACTTAGGATAATGGCCTCCATTTCTATCAATGTTGCTGCAAAAGACATGATTTTATTCTTTTACATGGCTGAGTAGTAGTGCATGGTGTGTGTGTGTGTGTGTGTGTAGAGAGACACACCGTAGACTACTAGATGCAGATTTTTACATCCACACATACTATTTTAATCCAATCATCTGTTGATGAATGCTTAGGTTGATTTTATGAATTTGCCTTTGTGAATAGTGCTGCAGTAAAAATATGAATGCAGATGTCTTTTTGATAAAATGATTTATTTTATTTTGGATAGATACCCAGTAGTGGGATTGCTGGATCAAAGGGTAGTTCTATTTTTAATTCTTTGAGAAATACTATTTATTGAAGTGTATAGTGAATATTCTAGAAATTTGATGAGATAGCCTGAGAAAATCTGTATAGTCTGGGAAGTATTTTAAATGCTTAGGTTTATAATAAAGGTATATGCTATTTAAGCATATAATCACGAAATGTGCCTAAGGGAATTTTATTATCAAAATCCGCATCTAGAAAAATGGTACTTGTTAATATTTTTTCTTAGGGTCAATAGTTTTATCTTTTACAAGCAACTCTTTTTCTTCAAATTTTGTATTTATTTATCTATAAGCAGATTCTGATTCCGCATAGCATATTAACCACACACTTGTTTTTCTGGGGTCAGAATCACATTGAAATGATGATAAATTTATTACAAATGAGAATTGTTCCTGTTAAAGTTGGAATAGAGGAGTACAGGAAACAACCATCAAATCTGCAGTAAACTTCTGAGACACATAGAGCAGGTAGAAGGATGATAACCAATTTGGCAGGGAGATTGAAGTTGCAACCTAAGGGTCTTAAGAATTTGTGTTGCTATAGTCCCTATAAGGCTGAGTATTCAAAAGAACCAAGACCCAAAGAACACAGAGGTAGAATGATGCAGAAAACAGAAAATTATCCCTGTCTACATTCTCTCCACAACTCCATTTGTCAACTAATTGTTTTTCCCCCACAGAAAAGGGAGGTTCATTCTCTAGAGAAACTGAACCTAAGAGGCTCACTCATGGACAACAGACAGAGACAGGGAAAAAGTGAGGGGTTAAGTAAGAGTCCACTTGAATTCTAAGGCCTTTGGCTCCTTTCTCCATCTTGTTCCTAAAATTCACCAGCCAGATGTAAACTCTAGAGAACAAGTAGTAGCATCAGTGGAAAGACCTCAATTTTTCACCATTTAGATAGAAAATTTTTACCAAATATCCAGCAAAGTAAATGAAATGAAAATATTCATCCAAGACAACCAGGCTGTGGAATTTTAGAACATCAGAGTTAAAGGGAAAGTCATAAAAACATTCAGAGATAAATTAGGTCACAAATAAAGGATCAGGAATCAAAATGGCATTAGGATTCTCAAAAGCAGCTGTTATCTTGTGTATTTATAGATAAAGAATATTTTCAGACCTGCAAGTTGGCAAAAAAATTTTATCCTCTGTGTTTATTTTTTTAGAAAGATATTGGAGGATATTTTCCACCCAAATGTCTGAAACCAAGTCAGAGAAAGTCATGGGCTGTGAGGATTAGGAAATCTCATGTAGGAGGATGGAAGTGTTAGGGAGGCTGCTGGACACCAGGCCTAGAAAACAAATGCCTTAGAATGCACCAGATGGATAATGGAGGTGTGAGGGAAGACATCAAGAACAAAGAGAAGCTGATTGGTTACTTGTTTTTTATTTACTTGTTTTGATCTGTTAGTAGATCTATATGTATGGTTTTAAAACATTATATATTATTCTGATACAACATTAATTTGAATTTTTTGTTTCTGCAAAGAGTAATTTCCTGAGATTATAATGTACTATTTATATTTTGAAGCATTTTATCATTTATGTTTGTACTGATCCTGTATGCTAATGTATAGGTGGTTACAGATTTATCTTAATGCTTACCTTGTAGGAGAGTTAGATGTATCTATAACGTAGTAATTTCCTCTCTAAGTCTAGGTGTACTTTCAGTCCTATAATTTAAGTTAATAGTGATGTTGGGACCCCTTCATTATGCTTCATGTAACCTGAATTGCTACAACAAATATGCCATTTTTCTCCTTTTCCATCATTTCTTACTTGTGTCTTATCAGCTAAAGTCCAGGAAGAGATTGAATGTGTGGTTGGCAGCAACCGGAACCTCTGCATACAGGACAGGAGCCACATGCCTTACACGGATGCCGTGGTGCATGAGATCCAGAGATACATTGACCTCATTCCTACCAACCTGCCCCATGCAGTGACCTGTGATGTTAAATTCAGAAACTACCTCATCCCCAAGGTAAGCTTGTTTCTCCTGCACTACACCTCCATGCTCTCGAAGTCCCCAGATTGATAGTATGGTCCCAATCCCCTAGCAGCACAAGATGAGAGAAGTGTGAAAGTCAGAGGCAGCTTGATGGACTCTGCTGTTTCCATTCCAGTTTGGGCCTATGAAGGTTTATAACAGGTCTCAGTATCTGGCAGTGTATGTCTTCCAAATTTGTTCTGCTGCTTTAATAATTTTTTTGTGGCTATTCTCAGCTTTTTACTTTTCCAAATAAATGTTTAAAGTATCATTTTGTCAATTTCCCAAAACACTGTGCTGGGATTTTTATCATGGTGACATTAAATCTTCAGATCAATTTAGAAATAATTGAAGTCCTGACATGTTGAATCTCTCAATTCATGGATATGATTATGCTCTTAATTTATTTGGACTTTCTTCTATTTTGTCAGTAATGTTTTGTTTTCAGTTCAGTGGCTTTCACATGTATTTTTTCTGAAATAAATGATACTTTTGACGTAATTGTAAGTTGTGTATATAATATATAATATAAATATATATAATATGAAATAAACATATATAACATTTAAAGAACTATATTTTCAAAATGGAGTCTTGCTATGTTGCCTAGATTGAGCTCCTGGGCTCAAGCAGTCTTCCCCCCCCCTCATCTTCCTGAGTAGCTGGGATTAGAGATATGTGCCACTGCACCTGACTTTTAAATAGTGTACTTAAAAAAAACACCTTTCCATTTCTTTGTTTCTGGTATATGGAAATGTAATTGACTTTATTATTTTGATGACCTTACATCAAGTACATTTACTTAGTATTGCTAATTTTTTGTCTGTAAATATATTTGTAATTCCTATGTATTCTGTGATCTATTTTAATATTTTATTTCTTTTTTAATTCTTATAACTCAATTTTCTCTTTATTGCCTTATTTCACTGGTTAGGGCAGTGTTGAATAAATAATGATAGCATCCTTGTTTCATATATGATATTCAGGATGGGTGGAGGTTTAACATCTCACCAGTGAGAATGATGTTTTATGTATATTTTGCCTTTAAAAAATCAGATTAGAGAAGATTGCCTTCTTCTCTTTTGACGACTTTTTTGGTCATGAATGTGTATACAATTTGATCAAATGGAGTCTCTGCATCAATTGGTATGGCCATATAATTTGGTCTGCCTATATATATACACATATACATGTAATATGTTAGTTAAAATACACACAAATGCACACACAGAGACATACACAGCTGGGTTTTATTTGCTATGTTTTTTCAGGATGTTTGAATTAACATTTATAAGAGACATTGGTTTGCAATTTTTCTTCTTCAAAATTTTGTCAGATTTCTGATATTTGAGGAAATGTTGGCTTCATAAAATGAGGAAGATATTGTTCCCTATGGTGTTTATTTTTATAACCTTTTCTCCCTTCTCTATTCTTCTTGTGCTCATTTAGTTCTGTCTTTGGAGTGACTCATAAGTTTTGGTTAAGTGCCAGTTATGACATATGAAAAAATGCAGCCAGAGGATTCAGGCAAGAAAAAGAAATAAAGGGTATTCAATTAGGAAAGGAGGAAGTCAAATGGTCTCTATTTGCAGACAACATGATTGTATATTTAGAAGACCCCATCGTCTCAGTCCAAAATCTCCTTAAACTGATAAGCAACTTCAGCAAAGTCTTAGGATACAAAATCAATGTGCAGAAATCACAAACATTTCTATATACCAATAACAGACTTAACAGAGCCAAATCAAGAATGAACTGCCATTCACAATTGCTACAAAGAGAATAAAATACCTAGGAATAAAAATAACAAAGGATGTAAAGGACTTCTTCAAGGAGAACTGCAAACCACTGCTCAAGGAAGTAAAAGAGGACACAAACAGATAGAGAAACATTCCATGTTCATGGTTAGGAAGAATCAATATTGTGAAAATGGCCATACTACTGAAAGTAATTTATAGATTCAATGCTATCCCCATCAAGCTACCTATGACCCTCTTCACAGAACTGGAAAAAAACCACCTTAAACTTCATATGGAACCAAAAGAGAGCCCACATAGCCAAGTCAATTCTAAGCAAAAAGAACAAAGCTGGAGGCATCACACTACCTGACTTCAAACTATACTACAAGGCTACAGTAATCAAAGCAGCATGGTACTGGTACCAAAACAGAAATAAAGACCAAGGAACAGAACAGAGGCCTTGGAGGCAATGCCACACATCTACAACCATCTGATCTTTGACAAACCTCACAAAAACAAGCAATGGGGAAATGATTTCCTGTTTAATAAATGGTATTGGGAAAACTGACTAGCAATGTGCAGAAAGTGGAAACTGGATCCCTTCCTGACACCTTACACTAAAATTAACTCCAGATGGATTAAAGACTTAAACATAAGACCTAACACCATAAAAACCCCAGAAGAAAACCTAGGCAAAACCATTCAGGACATAGGCATAGGCAGGGACTTCATGACTAAAACACCAAAAGCATTGACAATAAAAGTCAAAATAGACAAATGGGATCTAATTAAACTCCAGAGTTTCTGCACAGCAAAAGAAACAATCATTAGCGTGAACCGGCAACCAACAGAATGGGAAAAAATTTTTGCAATCTACCTATCCGACAAAGGGCTAATATCCAGAATCTACAAAGAACTAAAACAGATTTACAAGAAAAAAACAAACTCATTCAAAAGTGGGCCAAGGATATGAACAGACACTTTTCAAAAGAAGACATTTATGTGGCCAACAAGCATATGAAAAAATGCTCATCATCACTGGTCATTAGAGAAATGAAAATCACAATCACATTGAGATACCATCTCACTCCAGTTAGAATGGCAATCATTATAGGTACATATTGAGCACCTGAAGTGTAATGAATTCAACCGAGGAACAGAATTTAAAATTTTATTTACTTACAATTACTTTAAATACAAATAACCATGGATCATTCATGGCTACCATGCTAGACAACACATATCTAATTTTTTAATTTTCTGTAATACAGGGTTAGAAATCTCATTCTTAATTATGCAATACTAAAAGCCTGAATAGCTAAAAAGCAATTTAAGTTGGGTGTAATTTAGTTTAGCTAAACCTTTACTTGGATGGAATGAATGTATTTATATTCTTTATTTATCAAATTTTGCATAAATATTAATGTTGTGCTAAAGAAAAGGCCAGGCGTGGAGGCTCACACTTGTAATCCCAGAACTTTGGGAGGCCAAAGTGGAAGGATCACTTGCACCCAGGAGCTGGAGACCAGCTTGGGCAACATAGTGAAACCCTACTCTACAAAAAATAAAAAAATCAGCTGGGTGCAGTGGCATGCACCTGTAGTCCCACCTACTTGGGAGGCTAAAGCAGGAGGATTCCTGGACTCCAAGAGGTCGAGGCTGCTGTGAACTATGGCCATTCCACTGCACTCCAGCCTGTGTGACAGAGCAAGACCCTGTCTCAAAAAAAAAAAAAAAAAAAAAAGAAAGAAATATCAATATATTCAGTTATATGGTATCTCCCCACTCCCACATTATTGGGAGTATTATAAAATCTATAGCAACTACGTCATAACGTCTTTCTAGAATGAATATATGTATGTATAGATATATAATATACATATTATATATGGAAATGTATATACATCTACATTTTAATCTATACATTTATCTGCACTTATCCATCATCTATATACCTATGTAATCTAATCTGTCACATTTAACACCTAACTACTTCAGTATATAATTCCCAAGAACAAGGACTTTCTCCTGTATAATAATAACAACACTCACACTCAAGGAATTATTATCAATACATTAATATTATCTAATATCTTATAATTTAAGTTTCCCAGTTATACTAAAGTATCTCTTATAGCTTTTTTTTTTTTGGTGGAATTTCTGTAGTCCCATCAAGGAACAAGCTTTTAATTTGGTTATCTTGTTTTGTTAGTCCTCCTTCGTCATGAATGGTTTCTTTTAGTTTGTTTCACTTTAATACATTGATAGTTTTGAAGAGTCCAGTCCTCTTGTTATGTAAAATGTTGCTCAGTCTGGTTTTGTGTGAATGTTTTCTTGACAATTAGATTCAAGTTATGTGTTTTTGGGGGAGACATTTACATAGGTGATGTCATATATGTACCATTGCATCACATGTTTAGTCCACACTTTATAAGGGTGTGTCTGCTAGGTCTCTCCATTGTTGGGGTTCTGTTTTTCATATGTAGTTAATAAAAAAAAGGCATGGTACTTTAAGACCTTGTGAATATTAGTTTCCCCCCAAAATTTACCTAGTAGTTTTAAAGTTAATTGATGATCCTTGCCTGAATCTATGGTCCTAGATGAATGGCTGCAGAAATGATTATTTTTCCACTTTTATCATTCCTTCTGTGTTTTTTTTAGGTTGGATTCATCTATAATGAAGTTCCCTCACATATTTTAATTAAAAGAAACATATAGCATTTTTGTGATCAAACCCCTCAATAGATTTTAGTTTACTTGTTGATATCATCTCAGAAGTCATTTTCAATTAGATCAGACCTTCATTTAAAAAAACTCTATGAACAGATTCCAAATTCTTCTGACTCTTTGAGAGCCAGCAGAAACTGCTATTTAAAAACCATCATCTGGTAGTCCTAGCCAGAGCAATCTGGCAAGAGAAAGAAAGAAAGGATATTGAAATAGGAAAAGAAGAAATCAAACTATCTCTCTTCACTGATCATATGCTTCTACACCTAGAAAACTCTAAAGACTCTGCCAAAAGGGCCCCTGGAAGTGATAAATGACTTCAGTAAAGTTTCAGGATACAAAATAAATGTACAAAAATCAATAGCATTTTTATATATCAGTAACGTTCAAGCTGAGAGCCAAATCAAGAACACAACCCTATTTACAACAGCCACAAAAAATTAAATGACTAGGAATACATCTAAGCAAGGAGGTGAAAGATCTCTATGAGGAAAAGTACAAAACACTGCTGAAAGAAATCATAAATGACACAAATGGAAAAACATTCCATTCTCATGGATTGAAAGAATCAATATCATTAAAATGGCTATACTGCCCAAAGCAATTACAGATTCAATGCTATTCCTATCAGACTACCATTGTTTCTTCTAAAATTAGTATGGAAACAAAAAAGAACCTGAATAGCCAAGGCAAACCTAAGCAAAAAGAACAAAGTTGGAGACTTCAAACGATGCTATTAGGCTACAGTAACTAAAATAGCATGGTACTGGTACAAAAACAGACACACAGACCAATGGAACAGAATAGAGAACCCAGAAATAAAGCTGCATACCTACAGCCCTCTGATCTTTGACAAAGCTGATAAAAAATGGGCAATGGGGAAAGACTCCCTATTCATAAATGGGTTGGCAGGCTAGCCATATGCAGAATGAAACTGGACCCCTTCCTTTCATCATATGCAAGTATGAGCTCAAGATGAATTAAAGTTTTAAGACATCAAACTAAAAGAATTGCAGAAGGAAACCTAGAAACAACATTCTGGACATTGGCCTTGGGAAAGAATTTATGACTAAGTCTTCAAAAGCAATCACAATAAAAAAAAATTGATATGTTAAGTAAAATTGATATGTTAATTTAGTTAAAAATTAAACTAAAGAGCTTCTGCATAACAAAAGAAGCTATTAACAAAGTAAACAGACAACCTACAGAATGGGAGGAAATATTTGCAAACTATGCATCCACCAAAGTCTAATATCCTATAAGGTTATTAAGCAATTGAACAAACAAAAAACACCATTAAAAAGTGGGCAAAAGACATGAACAAACATGTCTCAAAAGACAGAAGTGGCCAATAAACATATGAAAAAATTCTTCATATCACTAATCATCAGAGAAATGCAAATTAAAACCAAAAAAGAGATACCATTTAACATCAGTCACAATGGCTGTGATTAAAAAGTCAAAAAACAATGGATGCTGGCAAGGCTGTGGAGAAAAGGGAATACATATAGTCTCCTGGTGGGAATGCAAATTAGTTCTCCTGTGGAAAGCAGTTTGGAGGTTTCTCAAAGAACTTAAAACAGAACTACCGTTTCATCTAGCAATCCCATTATATTTACAAAAGAAAATAAATTATTTTGCCAAAAAGACACATGCACTTGTATATTCATTATAACACAATTCACAATGGCAAAGGATTGGAATCAACCTAATGCCCATCAACAGTGGACTAGATAAAGAAAATGTGGCACAAATACACCAGGAAACACTATGCAGCCATAAAAAAGAATGAAATTTTGTCCTTTGCAGCAACATAGATGCAGCTGGAGGCCATTATCCCAAGTGAATTAATACAGGAACAGAAAACCAAATATTGTATGTTCTCACTTATAAGGGGTGTTAAACATTGGTATTCATGGACGTAAAGATGGCAACAATAGACACTGGGGACTACTAGATGGGGGCTGGAGGGGGAGGAAGGGTTGAAAAACTACCTGTTGGATACTGTGCTCTCTACTTGGGTGATGGAATTATTTGTACCCCAAACCTCAGCATCACACAATATACCCATGTCACAGTTCTGCAGAAAAAAACAACAAAGACAAAAACAAAAAACCCAAGTAATCCATGTATGAGATGTGTGAAAACTGAAGTGATGAAATACAGCAGCAAGTGGGGGATGTACACCAGGATCCAAACTTGATGATAAACATGAGATTAGAAGGCTGCCCCAGCACACTCAAATGCTCAGGACTTCAAATACAGTTAATCGGAGGGCACTTTAGCAAAGTCATTTCCACTCGCCTTAAATTCATCCTTCTTCTTACTAGGTCTGTCTGGCTGGGAATGTAACTTCTTCTTTGGACCTCAACTTTCTTATCTATTGATCAGAGATTGAACTAGGTGATTTCCATCACTTCTTCCCACTCTTTAACTTCTTTATAACTTAGTTTATCTGTTTTGTTATTTCCAGGGCACTACCATAATAACATCACTGACTTCTGTGCTGCATAATGACAAAGAATTCCCTAACCCAGAGATGTTTGACCCTGGCCACTTTCTGGATAAGAGCGGCAACTTTAACAAAAGTGACTACCTTTTTCAACAGGTAATATTCATTTCCAACTGTCCTTCAGGGGACAGGATACCTTTTTGGGATCAGTTGACTCTTACATGATGCCTCCTCTGGGGTTTGGCTGAATTACTTTGCAGATCATTAGCACCATTCCCTTTGCCCATGCAATTTCCCTGCTGATGAACATCCCCATTATTGGGTCAGATTAGTGTGGGGCTTTGGGGAGCTGATCCAGTTTTTCAAACTGAGAAAGCTAGAGTGTAGGTTAATTTAATTCTGCCTCTAGATACGTCACCGAGCTGCCCAAGAGTTCCTCTTAATGAGTGACACTCATTAAGACTTTTCTCATCTGCCATGAGAAAGGTATCTAATTCCATGTCTTTGAATATCTGCCCTGTGGTGTCCCTCACTCCCTAGACTGAGCTCTGGAGATACAAGTATCTGAGAGCAGAGAATCAGCTCTTAAGAGGCTCACTCCTAACTTAGAGAAGTAGACAAATAAACAGATCATTGTAGTCTAGTAGGAGGAGGGCTGAGAGAGGGGAAATCACAGGATGTTGGAGAGCTCAGAAGGAAAAGTTGCCTGCTTCCTGCTCATTCATAGACCATAACACTCCCAAGATGAAGGAAACTTAAGCTGTCTCATTGGAGCCAGAAGCAGGACAAGAAGAGAAGGCAGGGCACTTTTATAGAGGTAAGGGACCACAGTAGCAGGACATTTTCTGTAGATCTAGGGGGTCAGAACCTGCCAACAAATTTCAGGGTTAGGAAAACCCTGGGAATGTGGAAGGCTAGTCTGCAATGATTTCAAAGCACCTTGATCTCCTTCCACTCATGATCATATATCTTGGATATTCAGTCTGTACAGCTAAAATGTATGGTGAGTCTGTGGACATAGAGTTCCTTTCATTTTTTTTCTATGGCTTTTGATCCCTGCTTTGGATCTGGCACTGTATATACTAACATGTCAAGAACTGAGACCTTCTTTAAGGATCTCACATTTTAGCAGGATAGAAAAATAAATACACAGAGAATAAAATTCCAGGTGATCCATGCTCCAGTGGAAGCAGGAATATGATGAGGAAACCTAGTGAGGGTGAGTGTCTATTGACTAGGGATCGCAGAAATTATAAAGAGGAAATGACATGGGACATAAATTCTGAAGGAAACCTAAGAGTAGTGCTTTCTAGACAGATGGGACAGCAAGAGATAAAGCTTGAAACTTCATGGTGTGTTGGATGAAGAATGGATATACCTAGAGCTGAGAGTGGAGTTGAAAAATGGAAGGAGCAATATAGAATATCAGACTGGAAACAGAATGTGAAGAGTCAGGTCAAGCTATTTGGCCTTTATCCCATAGGACAGATGAGTGTCGTTTAAATTTTTTTTTTTTTTAGTTGGAGTTTCACTCTTGTTTCCCAGGCTGGAGTGCAATGGTGTGAACTCGGCTTATCACAACCTGCACCTCCCAGGTTCAAGTGATTCTTCTGCCTTGGTCTCCCGAGTAGCTGGGATTACAGGCCTGCACCACACGCCTGGCTAATTTTTTGTATTTTTAGTAGAGATGGAGTTTCTCAGTGTTTGTCAGGCTGGTTTCAAACTCTTGTCCTCAGGTGATCCACCCACCTTGGCATCCCAAAGTGCTGGCATTATAGGTGTGAGCCACTGCACCTGGCCTGTTTAAAGTTTAAAAGTGAGTGTGACATGTTTAGACGTACACTTTTGAAAGTACACTAGGAAAAAAAATCTTTGGCTAAATATTGTGCCAGAGGTACAAAGAGGAACACAGTATATGAGCCTTCTCCTTTTAGCCCTTCCTTGTGAGTGCATTTCTAGAAAAAGACTGATGGAAGCTTGTGGTGTCATAAGAGTAGTTATAACATGGGAATACTTAGTGAAGTGCGTGGCATAGAGCTGATATTCCATAAATATTTGTTGAGTGAAAGGTGCCTAGTAAAATAAGATACTAAGCAGATAGCAAGTATGTCCATTTTTCTGTCTTTTTGTGTATCCAACTATCCTTACAGCCATTCTGTCTTCGATCCACCATCTATTTAATAATTTATAAAATAGTTACTGCATACTTTTTGTGACTGTTCATGACACAATGTTCAAGGAAAAAATCTTCTATATCTGTTATTTTCAGGAAAACAAATGTGTGTGGGAGAGAGCCTGGCTCACATGGAGCTGTTTTTGTCCCTCACCACCATTTTGCAGAACTTTAACCTGAAGTCTCAGGTTGACCCAAAGGACATTGACATCACCCCCACTGCCAATGCATTTGGTCGTGTGCCAGCCTTGTACCAGCTCTGCTTCATTCCGGTTTGAGGAAGGACAGACAGTCTGGCTGCTGATGTCACCTGCAATTCTCCCTTATCAGGACCATTGTCCTCTTCCTTCCCACTATTAGGGATATCTTCTCTGACTAGTCAACCCACATCTTCCCATTGCCTCAAGATGCAGTGAACATACAACCTCCATTAAAGAGAGTTTCATGGGTCACTGCATAAATATATCTGCTATTCTCCATACTCTGTAACACTTGTATTGACCATCACATATGCTAATACCAATCTACTGCTGAGTTGTTAATGTGTTATCACTATAAAACAGAAAAATGATTTATAAATGACAATTCAGAGTCATTTCTTCTCTGCATGTTCTAGATAAAATGTTATTATTTGCTGGTTCAGTTCTTAGATTTTTTTTTTATTGTACTTTAGGTTCTGGGGTACATGTGCAGATCATGCAGGATTGTTGCATAGGTACATACATGGCAAGGTGGTTTGTTGCCTTTATCCCCCCTGTCACCTATATCTGGCATTTCTCCCCATGTTATTCCTCCCCAACCTCCCCATCCCCTGCTGTCCCTCCCCTAGTGCCCCCCCAACAGACCCCAGTGTGTGATGCTTCCCTCCCTGTATCCATGTGTTCTCATTGTTCAACACCCACCTATGAGTGAGAACATGTAGTGTTTGATTTTCTGTTCTTGTGGCAGTTTGCTGAGAATGATGGTTTCCAGATTCATCCATGTCCCTACAAAGGACATGAACTCATCGGTTTTTTATGGCTGCGTAGTAGTCCATGGTGTATATGTGCCACATTTTCCTTGTCCAGTCTATCATTGATGGGCATTTGGTTTAGTTCAAGGTCTTTGCTATAGTAAACAGTGCCACAATGAACATACGTGTGCATGTTTCTTTATAGTAGAATGATTTGTAATTCTTTGGGTATATACCCAGTAATGGGATTGCTGGGTCAAATGGAATTTCTATTTCTAGATCCTTGAGGAATCGTCACACTGTCTTCCACAATGGTTGAACTAATTTACACTACCACCAACAGTGTACAAGTGTTCCTTTTTCTCCACATCCTCTCCAGCATCTGTTGTCTCTAGATTTTTTAATGATTGCCATTCTAACTGGAGTAAGATGGTATCTCAGTGTAGTTTTGATTTGCATTTCTCTAATGACCAGTGACGATGAGCATTTTTTCATATGTTTGTTGGCCTCATAAATGTCTTTTGAAAAGTGTCTGTTCATATCCTTGGCCCACTTTTGAATGAGGTGTTTTTTTTTTTTTCTTTTAAATCTGTTTTAGCCCTTTGTCAGATGGGTAGATTGCAAAATTTTTTTCCCATTCTGTTGGTGGCCAGTTCACTCTAATAATTGTTTCATTTGCTGTGCAGAAGCTCTGGAGTTTAATTAGATCCCACTTGTCTATTTTGGCTTTTGTTGCCAATGCTTTTGGTGTTTTAGTCATGAAGTCCTTGCCTACGCCTATGTCCTGAATGGTTTTGTGTAGATTTTCTTCTAGGGTTTTTCTGGTGTTAGGTCTTATGTTTAAGTCTTTAATCCATCTGGAGTTAATTTTAGTGTAAGGTGTCAGGAAGGGGTCCAGTTTCTGCTTTCTGCACATGGCTAGCCAGCTTTCCCAACACCATTTATTAAACAGGGAATCCTTACCCCACTGCTTGTTTTTGTGAGGTTTGTCAAAGATCAGATGGTTGTAGATGTGTGGCATTGCCTCCAAGGCCTCTGTTCTGTTCCATTGGTCTATATATCTGTTTTGGTACTAGTACCATGCTGTTTTGATTACTGTAGCCTTGTAGTATAGTTTGAAGTCAGGTAGTGTTGATGCCTCCAGCTTTGTTCTTTTTGCTTAGAATTGACTTGGCTATGTGGGCTCTCTTTGGTACCATATGAAGTTTAAGATGGTTTTTTCCAGTTCTGTGAAGAAGATCATAGGTAGCTTGATGGGGATAGGGTTGAATCTATAAATTACTTTGGGCAGTATGGCCATTTTCATGATATTAGTTCTTCCTAACCATGAGCATGGAATGTTTTTCCATCTGTTTGTGTCCTCTCTTATTTCCTAGAGCAGTGGGTTGCAGTTCTCCTTGAAGAGGTCCTTTGTTTCCTTTGTTAGTTGTGTTCCTAGGTATTTTATTCTCTGCAGCAATTGTGAATGAGAGTTCGCTCTTGATTTGGTTCTTTTAGTCTGTTATTGGTGTATAGGAATGCTTGTGATTTTTGCACATTGATTTTGTATCCTGAGACTTTGCTGAAGTTGCTTATCAGTTTCAGGAGATTTTGGGCTGAGATGTAGGGTCTTCCAAATATACAATCCTGTCATGTGCAAATAGAGACAATTTGACTTCCTCCTTTCCTAATTGAATACGCTTTATTTCTTTTTTTTGCCTGATTGCTCTGGCTGTAACTTCCAATACTATATTGAATAAGAGTGGTGAGAGAGGGCATCCTTGTCTAGTGCCAGATTTCAAAGGGAATGCTTCCAGTTTTTGCCCATTTAGTATGATATTGGCTGTGGGTTTGTCATAAATAGCTTTTATTATTTTGAGATACATTCCATTGATACCTAGTTTATTGAGAGTTTTTAGCATAAAGGGCTGTTGAATTTTGTCAAACGCCTTCTCTTCATCTATTGAGATAATCATGTGTTTTTTGCCTTTGGTTTTCTTTATGTGGTGGTTTACATTTATAGACTTGTGTACATTGAACCAACCTTGCATCCCTGGGATGAAGCCTACTTTATCTTGATGGATAACCTTTTTGATGTGCTGTTGCAATCGGTTTGCCAGTATTTTATTGAAGATTTTTGCATCTGTGTTCATTACGGATATTGGCCTGAGGTTTTCTTTTTTGTTGAGTCTCTGCCAGGTTTTGGTATCAGGATGATGTCAGCCTCATAAAACGACTTGGGAAGGATTCCCTCCTTTTGGATTGTTTGGAATAGTTTCTGAAGGAGTGGTACCTGCTTCTCTTTGTACATCTGGTAGAATTTGGCTATGAACCCATCTGGACTTGGGCTTTTTTTGGTTGGTAGGCTATTAATTGCAGCCTCAATTCAGCCCTTGTTTTTGGTCTATTCAGGGTTTCAACTTCTTCCTGGATTAGTCTTGGGAGGGTGCAAGTGTCCAGGAATTTATCCATTTCTTCCAGATTTACTGGTTCATGTGCATAGAGTTGTTTGTAGTAATCTCTGATGGTTGTTTGTATTGCTATAGAATTGGTGGTGATATCTCCTTTATCATTTTTTATTGCATCTATTTGATTCTTCCTTCTTCTCTTTTTTATTAACCTGGCTAGCAGTCTCTGTATTTTGTTGGTCTTTTCAAAAAACCAGCTCCTGGATTTATTGATTTTTTTGAAGGTTTTTTTTGTGTCTCTATCTCATTCAGTTCTGCTCTGATCTTAGTTATTTCTTGTCTTCTGCTAGCTTTTGAGTTTTTTTGATCTTGCTCCTCTAGCTCTTTCAATTTTGATGATAGGGTGTTGATTATAGATCTTTCCTCGCTTCTCTGGTGGGCATTTATTGCTATAAATTTCCCTCTAGACACTGCTTTAAATGTGTCCCAGAGATTCTGGTACATTGTGTCTTTATTCTCTTTGGTTTTGAAGAATGTAATTATTTCTGCTTTCATTTCATTGTTTATCCAGTTGACATTCAGGAGCCAGTTGTTCAGTTTCCATGAAGTTGTGCTGTTCTGAGTTAGTTTCTTAATCCTGAGTTCTAATTTGATTGCACTGTGGTCTGAGAGACTGTTATGATTTCTGTTCTTTTTCATTTGCTGAGGAGTGATTTACTTCCAATTTTGTGGTTAATTTTAGAGTAGGTGTGATGTGGTGCTGAGAAGAATGTATATTCTATGGATTTGGGGTGGAAAATTCTGTAAATGTCTATTAGGTCTGCTTGGTCCAGATCTGAGTTCAAGTCCTGGATATACTTGTTAATTTTCTGTCTCATTGATCTGTCTAATATTGACAGTGGAGTGTTAGTCTCCCACTATTATTGTGGGGGAGTCTAAGTCTCTTTGTAGGTCATTAAGAACTTGCTTTATGTATTTCAGTGCTCCTGTATTGGGTGGGTATTTATTTAGGATCCTTAGGTCTTCTTATTGCATTGATCCTTTTATCATTATGTAATGCTCTTCTTTGTCTCATTTAATCTTTGTTAGTTTAAAGACCATTTTATCAGAGACTAGGATTGCAACTCCTGCTTTTTCTTGCTCTCCATTTGCTTGGCAAATCTTCCTCTATCCCTTTATTTATAGCCTTTGTGTATCCTTGCATGTGAGATGGGTTTCCTGGATACAGCACACCGATGGGTTTTGGCTTTTTATCCAATTTGCTAGTCTGTGTCTTCTGATTGGGGCATTTAGCCCATTTACATTTAGGGTTAATATTGTTATGTGTGAATTTGATCCTGCCATTTTGATGCTAGCTGGCTGTTTTGCCTGTTAGTTGCAGTTTCCTCATTGTGTTGATGCTCTTTACCATTTTGTATGTTTTTGGAGTGGCTGGTACTGGTTGTTCCTTTCTATGTTTATTGGTTCTTTCAGGAGCTCTTGAAAGACAGGCCTGGTGGTGACAAAATCTCTCAGTAATTGCTTGTCCATAAAGGATTTTATTTCTCCTGTGTTTATGAAGCTTAGTTTGGCTGGATATGAAATTCTAGGTTGAAAGTTCTTTTCTTTAAGGATGTTGAATATTGGCCCCCACTCTCTTTTGGCTTGCAGGGTTTCACCGAGAGATCTGTGAGTCTCATGGGCTCCCCTTTGTGGGTAACCCAACCTTTCTGTCTGGCTGCCCTTAGCATTTTTTCCTCATTTCAACCCTGGCGAATCTGATGATTATGTGCCTTGGGGTTGCTCTTCTTGAGGAATGTCTTTTTGGTTTTCTCTGTATTTCCTGGACTTGAATGTTGGCCTGCCTTGCTAGGTTGGGGATGTTTTCCTGGATAATATCCTGAAGAATGTTTTCCAGCTTGGAAACACTCCCCATCACATTCAGGTACACCTATCAAATGTAGATTAGGTCTTTTCACATAATTCCATACTTCTTGGAGGCTTTGTTCATTTATTTTCACTCTTTTTTGTCTGATCTTGCCTTCTCATTTTATTTCATTGAGTTGGTCTTCAATCTCTGATATCCTTTCTTCTGCTTGGTAGATTCGGGTATTGAAACTTGTGTATGCTTTGTGACGTTCTCGTGTTGTGTTTTTCATCTCCATCAAGTCATTTGTGTTCTTCTCTAAACTGGTTATTCTAGTTAGCATCTCGTCTAACCTTTTTTCAAGGTTCTTAGTTTCTTTGTATTGGGTTAGAACATGTTCTTTTAGCTCACAGAAGTTTGTTATTACACACCTTCTGAAGCCTGCTTCTGTCAATTCATCAGACTCATTCTCCATCCAGCTTTGTTCCCTTGCTGGTGAGGAGTTGTAATCCCTTGGAGGAGGAGAGGTGTTCTGGTTTTTGGTGTTTTCATCCTTTTTGTGCTGGTTTCTTCCCATATTCATGGATATATCTACCTGTGGTCTTTGTAGTTGGTGACTTTCAAATGGGGTCTCTGAGGACATCCTTTGTGTTCATGTTGAAGCCATTTCTTTCTGTATTTTAGTTATCCTTCTAACAATCAGGCCCCTCTGCTGTAGGACTGCTGGAGGTCCACTCCAGACCCTGCTTGCCTGGGAATCACCTGTGGGTGATGCAGAAAAATAAGGGTTTCTGCCAGTTTCTTCTTCTGTTATCTTTGTCCCAGAAGGGTACCCACCAGATGTCAGTCAGAGCTTTCATTTATGAGATGCCTCTTTGAATATATGGGGGGTCAGGGAGCTACTTGAGGAGACAGTCTGTCCCTTATCCGAGCTCAAGTGCTGTGCTGGTAGTTCCATGGTTATGTTCAGAGCTGCTGGGCAGGTACATTTAAGTCTGCTGCAGTGGAACTCATAACCACCTCTTTCCCAGGTACTCTGTCCTGGGAAGTTGGGGCTTTATTTAAAAAGTCCCTTGATGTGCTGCTACCTTTTTTCAGAGATGACCTGCCCAGCAAGGAGGGAGTATAGTCACAGTCTGCCAGCAGAGGCATTGCTGAGCTGCTGCAGGCTCTGCCCAGCTGCTTTTTAAACTTCCTTGCCGTTTTGTTTACAGTGGTACAGTTAGAACTGCCTTGGTTATGGCAGTCTGCCTCAGTAATTGCAGACTGCCTCAGTAATGGTGGACTCTGTCAGTAATTGCAGACTGCCTTGGCAATGGCAGACTTCCTCAGTAATGGCAGACTGCCTTGGTAATGGCAGATGCCCTTTCCCCCACAGAGCTGGACTGTTGTGGGTCAAGCTCAAATTGCTGTGCTTGCTGTAAAACTCTCAAGCCAGAGTGTTTCCTATTGCTGGTCTTTGTGGGGGGTGGGACCTGCCAAGCCAAATCACCTGACTCCCTGCTTTCAGTCCCCCTCTTTTTCAGCTGAATGGGTGGTTTTATCTTCCAGGTGTTTCAGGCGCCAGTTGAAATGGCCACCCACCTTTGTGTGAGTTTTGTGCAGATACCTGCATGCTGGCTGAAACAGCCATGCTGGAAACTCATGGTGCTTTTCAGCCTGGGAATATTCTGATCTGTGGGCAGTAAAATCTGCAGGAGAAGTGCAGTATCTGAAGTGAAGTGCTGGAGTGGCTGGAAAAGCCCTTGATGGCCTCCGTTGTGTAGGGACAGGGGTCCTCTGGGGATTGCACTTACTGGGTGAGGCAGCACCCCATCCTGCCTTGGCTTGCGCTTTTTTGGGCTACACCCACTGTGCAACCAGTCCCATTGAGATGCACCTGGTACCTTGTTTGAAAATGCGGAGATCAATCACCCTCTGCATAGCTCTCGCTGGGAACTGCAACTCAGAGCTGTTCCTATTTGGCCATCTTGCTTTGTCTCCCAACTATCAGATTTTATGTTTTATATATGTGCAGTTTATTGCATGTCAGCTGTAAAGCTCTTGTTACCAGATTCAGAAGAAGATGTTGAAACTCCTGCAGTATCTCATGATGAACATACATACCAAGAAATAAAGGGCCAAAAACACTGGCAACTCCTGCAGTTTGCTATCATCAATTGAGCAGTGTGGTTTTATTATTCTTTCTTAGAGCCTAATAACAGCAAGAGGTACCATTTATTGAGCATTTGTAAATGCCAGGTCTTAGGTCAGGTGTTCTAGAGGCACAGCACAAGATAGGAATTTGAAGGAGGGAAAACGGTTCTGCAGGCTTTCAGGAAGCATGATGCTGGCATCTGCTTGGCTTCTAGTAAAGCCTCAGGGAGATTTCAATCATGACAGAAGGCCGATTTCTTTCTTTTGAGTAAAACGCAACTAAGAAATGAAAGAAAATAGAATGTGAAGAGGCTGTACTGGACCTCATAATGTTAAGCACAAAAAGGGAGAAAGGTAAGAGCGTAGGAAGGCTGTTTGGGCTGAGTGTCACCTAGAGTTACTGGAGGTTTGGATTTGGAACAGAAAAACTATGTCCAGGAGCAGCTGTAACCTGTAGGGAAATAATGGAACAATCAACCATAAGAGGAATGAACATTAAGTGTTTCAACTCATGCTCTGCTTTTGTGTTACTGTAAACACAAGATAAAGATTTGAATAATCTTTTTCCTTTGTGTTTTCAACTTAGATAATGTCTAAATATATGCTTTCATATTGCTAATCATGTGTTAATGATTATTTTTCTCTTCCAAGCAAGAGCAAAATCTCCAGAAACCCTCACTAGGTACTTTTTTCTACTTTACACTGCATACTTCTTTTAAAATTTATTTTTTTACATCAAAGATGATAAAATATATTTGTTTCATCATAAAAATTATGGGTTTGCAAAATTTTTATATATTTAGCCTACATTCCTATAATTAATTTTGACCCCTCAAATCTTATGTTCTCACATTTCAAAACCAATCATGCCTTCCCAACAGTCCCACAGGTCTTATTTCAACATTAACTCAAAAGTCCACAGTCCATAGTCTCATCTGTGAAAAGGCAAGTCCCCCACTTACGAAGCTGTAAAATCAAAAGCAAGCTAGTTACTTCCCAGATAAAATGGGGATACAGGCATTGGGAAAATAAAAGTGTTCCGAATGTGAGACATAAAGAGGTTACAGGTCCCAATCAAGGCAGAAATCCAAAAGGGCAGTCAAATTATAAAGTTCTAAATAAATCTCCTTTGACTCCAGGTCTCATTTCCCTAACCCATAACCCCTAACTTTAAGACTAACCATGAACTCTAAGCCTAACCCTGCCCTAAACCCTAGCCCTAACACTGACCCTAACCCTGACCCTCTAACCCTAACCCCTAACCTTAAACATAGCCCTAGCCCTAACCCTAATGCTAAGCCTTGCCATAGGCCTAACTCTAACCCTAATTCTAGCCCTAATCCTAACAACCCTAACCCTGACACTAACCCTAGCCCTAAACCCTAAGCCCAACCCTAACATGTAACCCTAAACCAACCAACCCTACCCCCAACCTTAATCCTAACTTTAACCTCCAATCCTATTTCTAACCCTAACAACGCTAACCCTAAAAACCTAATCCATACCCTAACCAGTGCCCTAAACCTTAACCCTAATTCCTACTCTAAACTATAAACCTTAACACTAACCCTTAATCCTAATCCCTAACCTTAACCTTACTCCAATTACCCTTAACTCTAAATCTAACCTAAGCTTAACCCTCAATCATGAACCCTAATGTTACTTTTACCCACTCTAATCCTTACCTTAAGCTAAACCTACTCTAACCTGTATATAACCCCAATCCAAAATCTCACTAAAACTTTCACCGTAACCCTTCACTGTAATTCTGACCTGTCAACCTAACCCAATTAGTCAGCCTAATCTCTCCCTCTAATCGCTACTATGGAGCTCTCAACCACCAACCCGAACCTCCTGTCTTGGTGCCCTTCTACCATAATCTTTAACTGGTAAACTTTTAGCCTGTAAAGCCCTATGTCCTGATTGTGTAATACCTTTACACACTAACACTGTAAATAGTGTAATCTATAATGAATATGAAAAAAAGGGATCTGTGCCTTATTTGTGTAAAAAATACCAAAGCAGTATTTAATGCTCCAAGGAACACAAGTTATGCCTGAAATACAGTTGACAATGTCAGAATCAAAATAAGCTTCCTGGCCAGGCATGGTGGCTCATGCCTGTAATCCCAGCACTTTGGGATATCAAGGCAGGTGGATTACCTGAGGTGGGGAGTTCGAGACCAGCCTGACAAACATGGAGAAACCCTGTCTCTACTAAAAATTCAAAACTTACCCAGGTGTGGTGGTGCATGCCTGTAATCCCAGCTTACTCAGGAGGCTGAGGCAAGACAATCACTTGAACCTGGGAGGCGGAGGTTGTGGTGGGCCGAGATCATGCCATTCCTCTGCCCTATAGTATAGGTAAAAATGCAGATTCACTGAACCTGAGTAAATTGTGTATTCAGTGGAAGGCTGATTAAGAATTCAAAATAATGCAACCTTTTTTTTAAATCTATTGACTTAGAAGCACCCCCACTTCCTACTTCTAGTTGTTCCATCTTACTGGACCAAATGACTGTACATCTTACACATATTGATTGGTGTCTCCCATCTCTCAAATGTACAAAAGCAAGCTCTACCCCTGACCACCTTGGGCCCACGTTGTCAGGACCTCCTGAGGCTGTGTCATGGGCATGTCCTTAACCTTGGCAAAATAAGCCTTCTACACTGACTGAGACCTGACTCAGATATTTTGGGATCAGAATCAACAATCACCATGGTGTGACAGTTGACTACAGCATTCAGTACACACACATGCTATGCAGGTTTGTAGCCTGGGAGCAATAGGCTATACCATATAACCTATGTGTGGAGTGGGCTGCACCATCTAGGTTTTATAAGGACACTCTGTGATGTTCGCACAAAGATGAAATCTCTAAGGACAAATTTCTCAGAAAGTATCCACATCGTTAAGAGATGCTTGAGTGTATTTTAAATGATTAAAGTCTAAGAGAAAAAAAAAAGAAACTCAACTGTTATGGTTTAATAACAAAGCTTAATAGAGTTAACATATTTCATCTAATCTAAGATGCTAATGATTAACAGACATTATTTCATGCACCACCACAAATAGGTTGCCAATTAAACCGACTTTCTGAATAACAACAAAAATGTGAATTGACTTCTATTAATGTCAGGAAAGTAAAATGAAGATGAATTATGGTTTTGATATGTTAAAGCAAAAAAGGAGGAGAGCATTAGCCTGAGGTCTTGCCTAAGCAAACGGAAACCGAACTTGGAGGCATTTAAACAGACTTAAATTAGCAAACCAACCACAGTCAATGACAAAAAGCCCAGCCACCAGCTGGCTGTATATCTAGGGATGCTGAGGGGAACCATCCCCCACAACAGAGGGTCATCTAGCTGGAGTCAATGAGAAACCTCACTTTGCTGCCACCACTAAGAGCTGGAAGCCCCAAACCCTGTTTCCTGTTCTGGTGCTTCAGGCATGATTCAAGAATCATTCCTTTGCTCAAATAAACTCTTTAAATTTATTTTGCCTAAAATTCTTCTAATCCCTAAACCCTAACCCCTAACTGTTATCCCCTAACTCTAACCCTAACCCCTAGCCCTAGCCCCCACCCTAAACCCTAACCATACATTACTTCTACGTTTGCAGTGATATGTCAGTGTTGATTATTAAGAGTGCTATATTGGCAGGGCTGTGTAGGTAGTGCAGATAGTATATTAACATTTTTGTACTGACGCTTTGCATTAGCATTACAGGTGTTTTCTACATAAACAACACACTGCGGGTGTTGTATTCTTATTTTGGATGTCATATCTGCCTTAGAAATGCTCTATTTGTGTTCTGAGGCTGCAGTGTGGATATCGCACTGCAGCCACCTGGCCTTGGGCGGGGGAGAACCTCTGTGAGCAGGAATCAGAGGGGCTTCTTGTGTCCACTTTTCCACATCGAGACCTTCTTACTAGTCTCTGACCTTCAGCAGTCATAGCTGCAAACAGGAAGAATTTTACTCACCGTGGACGCTGCCCGGAGTTGTCCAAAAGCGAGGCGGAGCCCCCAAGGTCTGTGCTGAGAATGCTGCTCTGCCTTCATGGTGCCCGTGGGTCTGTGCTGAAGAGAATGCAGCTCCACCCTTGCAGTGCCCCCAAGGTCTGTACTGAGGAGAACCCAACTCTGCAAACCGCCAAACCGCCCTGACGGCGCCTGGCGCCAAGACGTGACGTGGTGCATGCCCACGTACTTTGGTGCACCGTGTGGCGAGGTGCACCAGCGTTGTGACGCGATGCGTACCATGATGATGCGTGCCTCCACAATGAAGCGATGGGGGTGTGACGTGATTCGCGCCGGTGCCCTGGGGCGTGAGGTGATGTGGCCATAACGCGACCAGTGCCGCGCCGGCATGCTAGCTCGGTGATGTGAGGCAGAGCCTCAGGAATCTGAAAAGGTAGGCTGGGGCTGCAGGGTGGCCAGGCAATGTGGGGCCCTCTCCCTCACGGTGCTGTGCCCGCACCCCGATGGCTGCTAGGGCCACTGCAGGACCCTCTTAACAGTGTGATGACCGGCATCCCCTGCTGGCAACCAGTGCACTGTAGGGTCCTCTTGCTCACGGTGTGGTCCCTGTGTGCCCCCTGCTGGCAAATAGGGACGCTGCAGGGCCCTCTTGCTAACAGTGTAGTTAATAAAATCAACTGATGCTATTTTTTAAAAAAAATGGTCAAGGCCCAGGGAACAGAGGACTGATTTTAATTAATTTGATGGTATAATCTTAAAGTTTTATATAGTTCATATATTTCATCAAATTTAAAATTTCAATGTTTATAAAACATTATTGCCAGGCACAGTGGCTCATGCCCATAATCCAGCACTTTAGGAGGACGAGGTGGGTAGATCACATTAGGAGTTGGAGACCAGCTGACCACCATGGTGAAACCCCCATCTGTACTAAAAATATAAAAATTAGCTGGTCATGGTGGGTCCTGCCTGTAATCCCAGCCACTCAGGAGGCAGAGGGAGGAGAATTGCTTGAACTGGGGAGGTATGGATTGCAGTGAGCTGAGATTGGCTACTGCACTCCAGCCAGGGTGACAGAGCAAGACTCCATCATGGATGTGGGCTCGAGGTGTCCCAAAGTGAGGGGTGTCCCCTGGTCTGTGCTGAGAAGAACCTCACTCCTGCCCTCACACGGGCCTGCGCAGAGGAAATGGGTGGGGAAGCTGTGACCTTGGGATTAGAAAAACTGGGCTCACATGCCCTCTGCTGGAGGCCGGGGGCACTGCAAAGCCCTCAGGCTCAGGATGCTGGCAGTGGACACGCGCCCTCTGGTGGCCATCCCGCTGCACCACGTAAAGTCAGGATGAAGCGTTCAGTGCCATCATTCTGGAAATGCAAACTGACACGGAGCCTACAAGCCCATGTGTTTCAATGAACAACACTTAGTTGACATGACCCTTGTGCTGCCACATGGGAGTCGAAGTTCCTCGCTGCTTCTGGTACCTCAGAAGGAAGTCGGTTAGGGGTGGGTTTGCACGCCCTCTGGTGGCACCAGAGCTCAGCACAGACGCTTTTCCTCACAGTTTCTCAGTGGATGTGCACCCCCTCCTGGCTGTCCTGAAATAACGTGTGGAGTGGGCTACACGATCTAGGTTTTATAAGGACACTCTATTGTGTTCGCACAAAGATGAAACCACGAATGACAAATGTCTCAGAAAGTATCCACATCTTTAGGAGATGCCTGAGTGTATTTTAAATGGTTAAAGCCTGGGCATGGTGGTGCATGTCTGTAATTCTAGCTACTTGGGAGGCTGAGGCAGGAGAATCGCTTGAACCCGGGAGACTGAGGTTGCCGTGAGCTGAGATAGAGCCTTTGCACTCCACATAGGGCTGAATTTTCTCCTCAAATAGGCACTAGAATTCTTTACTGAAGTGGTTTTTCCAGTGGAGTACCTAGAAACTATTTTCCTAACAGGAAGTTGGGTGGAAGCAGGACAGCCCCATGGTGCACTGAAAGCAGTCAAACTAAACCGGACACAGACACGCCACTTTTTTTTTTTTATCTGAACATAAGTACAATGGTAATTAGATGCTATGATCCTAAAATTATTAGTCTTATGTCAACTGTAAAGCTTAAACAAGTGAACAATTCATACACATCAGATTCTAGTTCTTTTTTTTCCTTCCATCTTGGAGTATATGAAATGAGAAGCAAGATACTAACCTTTCCCCAGCTCATCTCCAAGAAAAAGTCATTTATACTTATCATGCATTTGTAAGATAACACGTGTATAGTTTTATAAACACACACACATGTGTCTGCATACGTATATATTTAAACATAACATATACAACATGTATATAGGAGATTAAAGTTGTTCTTTACTGGGTTCATATTACACATATTATATTATACAACTTGCTTTTTTAAAAAAACTTTTAAGTTAGGAGGTACACATGCAGGTTTGTTATATAGGTGAACTTATGGGGTTTTTTGGTACAGATCATTAAATCATCCAGGTACTAAACCTAGTACTCAATATTTTTTTCTGTGCTTCTCCCTCCCACCCTCCACCCTCATTTAATCCCTAGTGTCTGTTGTTCCCTTCATTGTGTTCATGAGTTCTCATCATTTAGCTTCCACTTATAAGTGAGAACATGTGGTAGTTTTCTGTTTCTCTCAGTTTGTTAACCATAATGGCCTCCAGATCCATCAATTTTTCTGCAAAAGACATGTTTTGTACTAAATAATATGCCAGGAAAACTTCCAAGGTAGTAGAAACATGAGCAAGTCATTTCACTGAGCAGATTACAGAAGAAAATATGGAAATGGCTATTAAAGGTATTAAAATAGCTTGAAAATTAAAAGTATATACTAAAGTTACATTGCAGGTAGTATTAGCAATAAAACAGACATTTGCTTATTTAACCAATAGATAATACAGAGCAACTTTTTCACCAACAGTATCCCATGACTGTGTTGAGCTTAAAGCAGGGAGTGAGCAATGGTTGTATTAGCAATGTTGCCCAAAGTTGCCCTCCAGGTGGACTAAAGATTCTCTAAATTAAGTGAAAATCATAGGCATCAATAGTGATAAGAATCTCATGATACAGAGTCTTTTTCTAGTGTTGTGGAAAATGCTATCAATAGCATGAAGCCATCAACTTCTCATCTCATCATTTGCAGTTTGAATGTCTCTGGTTATGAGCATTGGGAGGTTTGGTAAATTATCTGCATGCCCCACACATGAGGAATGAGACTCTCCATTAAAATTCATCTAGTTTCAGATTATAGGACTTGAAGAACAGATCAGTTCCCATTTTTAGTAATTTCATAGAAGAAAATAGGATTAGAGAAATCTAGAAGAATTCAGGATCTAGTCTAGTCTGTAGGTAGATAACAAGAACTAGAAAATAGTGCACAGAGCTACAATTCAATAACAGGTGTAACTTTTTTCTACAAACATACTTTTTCTCTCTACATTGACCACAGAGGAATCTCAGATTTATTTTTTATTTTTTTAAAAAACTCTTACCTTAGGCTCAAAGATACATGTGCAGGTTTGTTATGCAGGTTAGTTGGGTTTCACAGGAGTTTGGTGTACAGATTATTATTTCATCACCCAGGTAATAAGCATAGTACTTGATAGGCAGTTTTTTGATTTGCACCCTCCCACCTTTTACCCTTAAGTAGACCCTGGTGTCTGTTGTTTCCTTCTTTGTGCCCATGTATTCTCAATGTTTAGCTCCCACTTACAAGTGAGAACAGCCAGCATCTGTTATTTTTTGACTTTCTATTATGATAGCCATTCTGACTGGTGTGAGATGGTATCTCATTGTGGTTTTGATGGACACTTCTCCAATTATTAGTGATGTTGGGCATTTTTTCATGTTCATTGGCTGTATGTACGACTTCTTTAAAAAGTGTGCTTATGTTCTTTGCCTACTTTTTAATGAGATTCTTCATTTTATGCTTGTTAATTTGTTTAAGTTTCTTATGGGTTCTGGAGATTAGACCTTTGCTGGATGCATAGTTTGAAAATATTTTCTCCCATTCTGTAGGTTGTCTCTTTACTTTTTTTGATAGTTTCTTTTGCTGTGCAGAAGCTCTTTGGTTTAATTAGGTCTTATTTGTCAATTTTTGCATTTGTTGCAATCACTTTTGGCATCTTTATCATGAAATCTTTGCCAGGTCTTATGTCCAGAATGGTATTTCCTAGATTATCTTCCAAGGTGTTTATAGTTTTAGGTCTTACATACAAGACTTTAATTCATCTTGACCTTTGTATATGGTGTAAGGAAGGGATCCAGTTTCAGTCATTTGCATATGGCTCACCAATTATCCCAGCACCATTTATTGAAGAGGGAGTCTTTTCTCCATTGCTTGTTTTTGTTGACTTTGTTGAAGATCAGATGGATGTAGGTGTGTAGCATTATTTATGGGCTAGGTATGCTGTTTCATTGGTCTATGTGTCTGTTTTTGTACCAGTATCATGCTGTTTTGGTAATTGTAGCCTTATAATATAGTTTGAAATCAGGTAACATGATGCCTTCATCTTTGTTCTTTTTGCTTAGGATTGCATTGGGTATTCAGGCTCTTTTTTGGTTTTATATAAATTTTAACATAGTTTTTTTCTAGTTCTGAGAAGAATGTCATTGATGGTTTGATAGAAATAGCTTTGAATCTGTAAATTGTTTTGAGTAGTATGGCCATTTTATTAACATTGATTCTTCCAATCCATTAGCATGGAATATGTTTCCATTTGCTTCTGTCATCTCTGATTTCTTTCATCAATGTTTTGTAGTTTTCTTTGTAGAGCTCTTTCACTTCCCTGGTTAGCTGTATTCCTAGCTATTTTTATTTTTCTGTGGCTATTGTGAATGGGATTGTGTTTTGATTTGGCTCTCAGTTTTGATGTTCTTGGTATATAGAAATGCTATGAATTTTTGTACATTAATTTTGTATCCCAGTACTTTGCTGAAATTGTTTATCAGATCAAAGAGCTTTTGGGTAGACTGTGGGTTTCCTAGACATAGAATTATATCATCTGCAGCAATAGATTGACTTCCTCTCTTCCAATTTGGGTGTGTTTTATGTCTTTCTCTTGCCTGATTGCTCTGGCTAGGACTTCCAATACCACATCTAATAGGGGTGGTAAGAGAGGGCATTCTTGCCTTGTTCTGGTTTTAAAGGGAAATGCTTCCAGCTTTTACTCATTCAGTGTATCTGGCTGTGGTTATGTCATTAATCACTCTTTTTTCTTTTCTTTTCTTTTTCCTTCCTTCCTTCCTTCATTCATTCCTCCCTTTCTCCCTCCCTCCCTTTTTCTTTTTCTCTCTCTTTCTTTCTTTTAAAATTATTCGTTTACTGGAAAAGATGGCTTTTTTATTGTGAAGTACATTTCTTAAAATTCTACATTGTTTATGATTTTTAACATAAAGCCATGTTGAATTTTATCAAAAGCCTTTTCTGCATATATTGCAATAATTATGTAGTTTTTGTTTTTGATTCTGTTTGTGCGATGAATCATGTTTACTGATCTGTGTACATTAAACCAATCTTACATAGCAGATTTAAAGCCTACTTGACTGTAGTTGATTAGCTGTTTAATGTGCTGCTGGATTCAGTTTGCTGGAATTTTGTTTATAATTTTTGCATCAATGTTCATCAGAAATATTGACCTGATTTTTTTTTATGTGTGTGTTTGTCTTCAAAGTTTTGATATTGATATGATGTTGGCTTCAAAGCATGAAATACAGAGGTATCCCTCCTCTTTATTTTTTGGGAATCATTTCAATAGTAATAGTCTTTTTATACATCTGGTTGAATTTGGCTCTTTGTCCATCTGGTCCTGGGCTTTTTTTTTTTCCCCTGGTTGGTAGGCTTTGTTTTGCTAATTCAGTTTTAGAACTCATTATTGGTTTGTTTAGGGATTTGATTTCTTCCTCGTTCAATCTTGGGAGGTTGTATGTTTCCAGAAATTTGCATATTTCTTCTAGGTTTTCTAGCTTGTTTACATAGAGTGTTCATATTAGTCTCTAATGGCTTTTGTATTTTTGTGTGTTTGGTGGTAATGTCCCCCTTTTTACTTCTTGTGTTTTTTTGGATGTTCTCTTTTCATTAGTCTAGCTAGCAGTCTATCTGTCTTATTTATTCTTTCAAAAAACAAACTGAATTCATTGGTTTTGTATATGGCTTTTCATGTCTTGATTTCCTTCAGTTGAGCTCTGATTTTGGTTATTTCTTGTCTTCTGCTAGCTTTGGGGTTGGTTTGCTAATTGTTTTACTGGTTGTTTAGTTGTGATGTTAGGTTGTTAATTTGAGATATTTTTAACTTTGTTTTGATTTCCAAATTTTATTTTAAATTCAGGGGTACCTGTGCAGGATATGCAGCTTTGTCACATACTTAAACCTGTGAGTAACTGCACAGATCATCCTATCCCCTAGGTTTAAGCCCAATATCCATTATCCATTCTTCCTGATGCTCTCCCTCCTCCCACCCCAACTCTCTGAAAGGTCCAGTGTGTTTTTCCCCCATGTGTCCATGTATTCTCATCATTCAGCTCCCACTTATACGTGAGAACATGAGGTATTTGATTTTCTGTTCCTGTGTTAGTTTGCTGAAGATAATGTCTTCTAGCTCCATACGTGTCACTGCAAAGGAGTATCTTGCTTCTTTTTATGGCTCATAGTATGCCATGGTGTATATGTGCCATATTTTCTTTATCCAGGGTATCACTGTTAACATTTAAGTTATTCCATGTATTTGCTATTGTGAATAATATTGCAATAAACATACATGTACATGTATTTTTTTTTTGAGACAGGGATCTCACTCTGTTGTCCAGGCTGGAGTGCAGTGGCATGATCTTGGCTCACTGTTACCTTTGCCTCCCAAGTTCAAGCAATTCTCCTGCCCTAGCCTCCCGAGAAGCTGAGAATACAGGCATGCACCACCACGCCTGGCTAATTTTTATATTTTTAGTAGAGATGGGGTTTCACCATGTTGGCCAGGCTGGTCTTGAACTCCTGACCTCAGGAGATCCAACCACCTTGGCCTCCCAAAGTGCTGGGATTACAGACCTGAGCCACTGTGCCTGGGCATATGTATCTTTACAATAAAATAATTTATATATTTTGGAGTATATATACTCAGTAATGAGATTGCTGGGTCAAATGGCATTTCTGCCTCTAGGTCTTTGAGGAATAACCACACTGCCTTCCACAATGGTTGAACTAATTTGCATTTCCACCAACGGTGTAAAAGTGTTCCTTTTCCTACACAATATTACCAGCATCTGTTGTTTTTTGACTTTTTAATAATAGCCATGCTGACTGGGAGATCCTTCTAACTTTTTGATGTGAGCATTTATCACTAAATGTTTCCCTGTTAACACTGCTTTGGGTGTGTCCCAGAGATTCTGGTGTGTTCTATCTTTGTTCTCATTATTTTCAAAGAATTTCTTGATTTCTGCCTTAATTTTATTGTTTACCCAAAATTCATTCAGGAGCATGTTGTTTAATTTCTATGTAATTGTATGGTTTTGAGTGATATTCTTAGTATTGATTTACATTTTTATTGCATTGCAGTTCAGGAGTGTGGTTGGTATGATTTTGATTTTTTGAATTTGCTAACAATAGTTTCATGACCAATTGTGTGATCTATTTTGCTGAGAATTGTTTCATGACCAATTGTGTGGTCTATTTTACAGTATGTGCCATGTGGCAATGAGAAAAATATATATTCTGTTGTTTTAGGGTGGAGCATTCTGTAGATGTCTACTAGGCCCATTTGGTCATGTGTTGAGTTCAGATTCCAAACATCTTTGTGAGCTTCCGCCTTGATGATCTGTCTAATATTGTCAGTGGGGTGTTGAAGTTGCCCACTATTATTGTGTAGTTATCTAAGCCTCTTTGCAGGTCTCTAAGAACTTGCTTTGTGAACTGGGTGCTTCTGTATTTGGTGCATAAATATTTAGGATAGTCAGATCTTCTTGCCGAATTGAACACTTTTCTATTATGTAAGGCCCCTTTTTGTCTTTTTTGATCTTTGTTGGTTTGAAGGCTGTTTTGTCTGTAATTGGTATAGCATCTCCTGCTTTTTTTGTGTATTTTTCATTTGCTTGGTTGATTTTTCTCTATAAATTTATTTCGTGCCTATGGGTGTCATTGCATGTGAGGTGGAGCTCTTTTAAGACAGCATACAGTTGAGTCTTAATTTTTTATCCAACTCACCACTCTGTGCCTTTCGATTGGGGCATTTAGCCTGTTTATATTCAAAGTTAATATTGACATGTGCAGGTTTGCCATCATGTTGTTAGCTGCTTGTTATACTGCCTTTGTGTGTGTGTGTCTGTCTGTGTGTGTGTATGGTTGTTTTATGGTGTCGCTAATCTGTGTACTTAAGTGTGTTTTCATGGTGGCCAGCAATAACCTTTCCTTTTCATATTTAGCATTCCCTCAGGACCTCTTATAAGATAGGTCTTATGGTAACAAATTCTCTTAGCATTTGCTTGTCTGGAAAGGATCTTATTTTTTCTTCACTTATGAAGCTTATTTTGGCTGGATGTAAAATTCTTGGTTGAAATTTATTTTCTTGGAGAATGCTGAATATAAGCTCCCAATCTGGCTTGTAAAGTTTCTGCTGAAAAGTCTGATAGGGTTCCCTTTAGCCTGATAGGGTTCACTTTCTAGGTCACCTGCCTTTAATATTTTTTCTTTCATTTCAACCTTGGATAATCTATGTGTCTGGGAGATGATCATCCTGTATAGTATCTCATAGAAGTTCTCTGCATTTTCTGAATTTGGATGTTGGTCTCTGTAGGTGAGTTTGAGGAACTTTCAAAGAGAGTATCCTGAAATATGTTTTCCAAGTTGCTTGATTTTTCTCCCTGTCTTTCAGAGACACCAATGAGACTTTGATTTCATGTCTGATATGATTGGACTATGTCCCCACCCCAAATCTCATCTTGAATTGTGGGCCCCATAATCTCCACATACTGTGGGAAAGACCTGGTGGGAGGTAATTGAATTATGGGCATGGGTTTTTCCCATGCTGTTCTCATGATAGTGCATAAATCTCACAAGATATGATGATTTCATAAAGTTTACCTCCACATGCTCTCTTTCCTGCAGCCATGTTAGATGTACCTTTGCTCCTCCTTCACCTTCTGCCATGATTGTGAGGCCTCCTCAGTCATGTGGAACTGTGAGTCTATTAAACCCCTTTTTCTTTATAAATTACTCAGTCTTTGGTATTTCTTCACAGCAGTATGAAAATTGACTAATGCAGTAAATTGGTACTGGAAGTGGGGCACTGCTATTAAGATACCCAAAAATGTGGAAGTAACTTTGGAATTGGGTAACAGGCAGAGGTTGGAACAGTTTGAAGGTCTCAGAAGAAGATGGAAAAATGTGGGAATGTTTGAAACTTCCTAGAAATTCATTAAATGACTTTGATCAAAATGCTGATAAGGTCCAGGCTGAGGTGGTTTCAGATAAAGATGAGAAACTTTTTGGGAACTGGAGTAAAGGTCACCCTTGCTATGCAAAGAGACTTGTGGCATTTTGCCCCATCCTAGAGATCTGTGGAACTTTTAACTTGAGTGAGATGATTTAGGGTATCTGGCAGAAGAAATTTCTAGGTGGCAAAGTGTTCAAGAGGAAGCAAAACAAAATTTTGAAAATTTGCAGCCTGTTGATGCAATAGAAAAGAAAATCCCTTTTTCTGGGGGAGAGATTCAAGACTGCTGTAGAAATTTGCATAAATAACAAGGAGCCAAATGTTGATCACCAAGATAATGGGGAAAATATCTCCAGGTCCTGTCAAAGAACTTTGTGGCAGCCCCTCCCATAACAGACCCAGAGACCTAAGAGAAAAAAATGGTTTCTTCTTGCTGTGTTCAGTCTAGGAAATTGGTGCCCTGCATGCCAGCTGCTCCAGCCATGGCTAAAAAAGGGCTAAGGTACAGCTCAGGCTGTAGCTTTGGAGGGTGCAAGCCCAAGACTTGGCACCTTCCATGTAGGGTTGAGCCTGTGGGTGCACAGAAGTCAAAAATTAATGTTTGGAGGCCAGGCATGGTGGCTCAGGCCTGTAATCCCAGTACTTTAGGAGGCCAAGGCAGGCAGACCACCTGAAGTTGGCAGTTTGAGACCAGCCTGGCCAACATAGAAAAACCCCATTTGGGTGTGCTGGTGAGTGCCTGTAATTCCAGCTACTCAGGAAGCTAAGGCAAGAGAATAGCTTGAACCCAGGAGGCCAAGGTTACAGTGAGCTGAGATTGTGCCACTGCACTCCAGACCGGGTGACAGAGCAAGACTTAATCTCAAAAAAAAAAAAAAAAAAAGAATTGAGGTTTAGGAACCTCTGCCTAGATTTCAGAGGATGTATAGAAAGGCCTGGATGTCCAGGCAAAAATTTGCTGCAGGGGTGGAGCCCTAATGGAGAACCCCTGCTAGAGGAGTGCAGAAGGGAAATGTGGGATGGGAGCCCCCCACACGAAGTCCCTACTGGGTCACTGCCTAGTGAAGCTGAGAGAAGAGGGCCACCATCCTCTAGATCCTGGAATGGTGGATCTACCAACAGTTTGGCTGGTACTGTGTGCCTGGAGAAGACACAGACATTCAACACCAGCCTGTGAAAGCAGCGAGGAGTGGGGCTATACCCTACAAAGCCGCAGGGGTGGAGCTGCCCAAGACCATGGGCACCTATCTTTTGCATCAGTGTGACATGGATGAGTCATGGAGTCAAAGAAGACCAGTTTGGAGCTTTAAAATTTGACTGTCCTGCTGAATTTCAGACTTACGTGGGGTCAGTAGCTCCTTTGTTTTGGCCAATTTCTCCCATTTGGAATGGGTGTATTTACCCAGTGCCTGTACCCCCATTGTGTCTAGGAAGTAACTAACTTGCTTTTGGTTTTACAGGCTCATAGGCAGAAGGGACTTGACTTGTCTGAGATGAGATTTTGAACTGTGGACTTTTGGGTGAATGTTGGAATAAGTTAAGACTCTGGGTGACTGTTGGGAAAGTATAATTGGTTTTGAAATGTAAGGACATGAGATTTGGGAGGGGCCAGGGGTGGAATAATATGGTTTGACTGTCCTCACAGAAATCTCATCTCTTGAATTGTAGGTCCCATGATCCCCACATGTGGGAGGGATGTGGGTGTGAGGTAATTGAATTATGGGGGCAGGTTTTTCCTATGCTGTTCTTGTGATAGTGTATAAGTCCCATGATATCTGATGGTTTTATCAAGGGCTGTTCCCCTGCACATGCTCTCTTGCCTGACACCATGTAAGACATGCCTTTGTTCCTCCTTCTGCCATGGTTTTGAGGCCTCCCTAGCCATGTGGAACTGAGTCCATTAAACCTTTTTTTCTTTACAAATTTCCCAGTCTTAGGTATTTTTTCATAGAAGTATGAAAATGGACTTATAGAGTGTCTTTGGATAATCTCGTATTTTGGGAAGTTTTGTTTTCTTCTTTTTCTTCTTTATTTTTGTCTGAATGAGTTATTTTGGAGAACTGGTCTTTAAGCTCTGAAATTCTTTCCTCAGCTTGGTCTATTCTGCTGTTAATAGTTATGATTGCATTATAATATTCTTGAAGTGGGGTTTTCAGCTCCATCATATTAGCTTGCTTCTAAAAATGGCCATTTCATTTTTAATCTCCTGTATTGTTTTATCGTATTCCTCTGAATTCTTGGATTAGGTTTGAACTTTGTTTTGAATCTCGATGGTATGTTTTTAACCATATTAGAATTCTGTCATTTCAGCCATTTCAGCCTGTTTAAGAACCATTCCTGGTGAAATAGAGTGGTTGTTTCAAGGTAAGAAGACACTTTGGCTTTTGGAGTTGCTAGAGTTCTTGCTCTGGTTCTTTCTCATCTGTATAGGCTGATGTTCCTTCAATATTTGAAGTTGCTGTCTTGGATGCCTTTTTTTTTTTTTTGCTTTTATCTTTTTTGATGTCCTTGGGGGTTTGATTGTTGTACAAGGTAGGTTCAGTTGACTGGCTTCATTTCTAGGAGATTTTAGAATGCCAAGGCTTGGCTCAGGATTCCTGGGTTGCGTGCTCTAACTCTCAGAGGCTAGTATCTGGCTCCCAACTTTGTTCTCTTGCCCCTTGAGATTAAGAACCTGTTGTGCTGACAGGGCTGATGTGTTCCTCGACTGCTGGCCACAGTGCTTTAATGCATGGTATTAGCCAAAGTGCTTCACTAGGGTAAATGCAGCGTGATCAATGCTTGATTTTGTGTGCCAGTAGCAGTTGCAGCATGGCAGGACGCATGTGTGTTGGCTGGGGCAGAGTACCAGTGGGAGCAGAGCTGCAGCCTTCTTGCACATGCTTATTCTCACTGTGGTGGTAGCAGTGGTGGTGTGGCATCGGAGGGTAGGGTGTGCACATGTGTTTGTAGCAGTGGTGGTGGTTGTGTGCACAGGATCAGGGTTGTTGGCCTCTGTGAATGTGTTTGAATTGTTGGCAGTGGCTGTGTGCTGGGGGCCAGGGTTTCCAGTGTCCATGCATATGTTTGCACTGGCAATGGTGGCATGGCCTGGGAAAGTGGTGGGGTATGCTCATGCTGGTAGCAATGGCACAGTGGGGTGTGTGCACACACATGCATTGGCATGGAGGGGGAGATGAGATCTATGTGCATGTGTGCTTTCAAAGCAGTTGGTGGGGGGGTGACTGTGGGCAAGTGCATGCTGGCAAAGTGCATGCTGGCAAAGTAGGGGAGTCCTCAGTGGGAAAAGGGTGTGGGTAGGCAGATGTGCATTGGTGGGGCTGCTCTGTTGAAGCTCCCTGATGGTCATGCATGGTCTGCTGGCAAAGGAGCTATGATGACCCCCAGGAAGTACCCCAGTTGGGCATCTGAGGCCAGTCTGCAAATGAGTTTGGTCAGGCTGGGCCTCTTGGGGAGACCTGCAGACAGAAAGCACTTGGACTGGCTCTGTCTCATGGGCAAGACCATCCTGCTCTGTCCCGATCTGACAGTACCCCGAGGCTAAAGTCTTCTAGAGTAGTATGGCAACCCTTGGGGAACTGGTATCTTTTCCTGTGCACCACTGCAGACAGTCTTACAGTTCCTGAGCTTACCTACAGTCTTAAGGTTCTTGAGCCTGCCAAGAAGTGACAGTTTTTATGCACTCATTGTAAGATGGGGAACCCTAGAAGCCAGGTTTTTTTTTTCTTTTTCTTTTTTTCAAAATCATGGAGAATAGATATGGTCAAATAGAAGCCAGGTTTTTACACACATACTCAAGTGTGGTATTTGAGTCAAAGCCTTGGCAATATAACTGTTTCCAACTGTATTCTGTTATAATGAGATGAGAGCAGATTTTTATTGAATTCATGCAAATAACCATATTGCCATAGAAATACTCATGAATAATTTCCCAATTTTGGAGGGATCAAGTAGGGATAAAAAGTAAAAATGTCTACCTTTATTCACAAAAGTGTACTTTACCAAATTGCTCTAAACTATAAATAGCTAAAGAGAAAAGTTTCCTTAAATCTGAAAAGCAAAACATTAAAGAATCAACAAGGTTTCAAATAATAGTCATAAAAATATTGTCTTCATCAGTTATTTGATCTCACATAATTAATTATTTTCTGTGGTGGGATATCATGATGAATAGGTACTTAATTTTCATTCTGTTTGATTTGGGTTAGAAGTTGTACAAATCCATGTTTCTTCAATAGAGCCATGCCTGTGCTATAGCTAGTATTATATACCTTACTTGAATAAATTCCCCTGGGAAAGTTGAACCCCATATATATAAAATAGGAAAGTGGGCCACATGGTTGCTGGAAGTTTCACCTAGTTCCCTATGGTCATTTGATTTTTTAATTGGTTGCCTTTAAACGTAGGTTCATGGCTTAAAACTATTTTGCAAACTGAGATTATCGTGCTACTATTAATTTACTTTGTATTTTCATTTTTGTGTTTTTACCTGTAACTTATTAAATTTCTGAAGAAGTGCAATTCCTAACAGAATAATGCTGGCCCAACACTTTGAGATTATAGCCATTACCTACAGAACAGACAAAATTAAACTTAACAGTAAACTTCAGTCAGACAGCCTGGGGGCAACTTTTCTGAAACTCCCTTGTTGCTCATATGTGGCTAAAAGTGTTTTGACACTGACTCCTAGTCACTGATCACTTCTTTCCAATGTGGGACCAGTCCAAATCAAACAGGGGGCAGCTTTGTCTCAGCACCAAGAGACCTCAGTATTTACCTAAAACAGTTAAAAACTTATTTTTACACAAAATCCTGCACATGAATGATTTTAACAACTTTTTATTTGTCATTGCCAAATACTGAAAGCAACCAACATATCTTTCAATAGGTGGATAGATAAACAAAGTGGTAAATCCATACAATGGAAGATTTCTTATTGTTAAAAAGAAATGAGCTGTCAAACCATGAAAACACATGGGGGAAACATATGCATGTTAGTAACTAAAATAAACTAACCTGAAAAGGCTTATACACATATGATTTAAACTATATGACATTCTGGAATAGGCAAAACTATGTTGACATTAAAATATTTATTTATTTTTTTTGCCAAGGGCTTGGGGGAAAAGAGGAATAAATAGGCAGAACACAGAGGACTTTTAGGGCAGTGAAACTATTCTGTATGATACTAATGTGTTAGATACATGTCATACATTAGTCAAAGCCCATCAAATATGCAACACAAAGAGTGAACCCTATATAAGCTGGACTTTGTTGCTGGTGATGTGTCAATGTTGGTCTACTGATTGCAGCTATGAAACCAAATTGGTGAGAGTTACTAATTGTGGGAGTGGTTATCTGTGGGTGACAGGAGGGAGTATGTGGGAACTGTGTACTTTCCAATTAGTATTGCTGGGAACAGAAAACCACCCCACAAAATAAATTCTACTAATTAAAGAATCCCCACTGTAATCCATAATTCTAGTTAAGCTGAGGTTTGACTGTGAAGGGCTTAATGTTGATACTCTCCTGATCCTTTTGACTGAGATGTGTGTTTTACAGGATGGGGTGTGAGCTGTCATTAAACTTGGAGTTGGGAAACTGAAATTCTAACACACTTTTGCATTGGTGACACTTTATCTCATTGGGTCACCAAATGCTAATTCCTAAAAAACCAATCAAAATTAGAGGTCCCTTCTATCTTTAACTTATCTATGATGCTTTCGTTTTATAAAAAGAAAGTTCTAGGCAGAAGACTCAGTTAATCAAAAGGGAGGAGGGCAAATCAGGGACCCTCATCTCTCAAGGAATAAAATGATTGCTGTAAAGAGAACAATTGAGCTTATTTTATCTGAAATAAGGTGGTGTTGTTTTTCTAATGTTGGTAGCTATGGGTGTTAAGCAGTAACTTTTGGCCCTGGGTAAAGAATTAACCAAGATCTAGACTCACTCAAGTACTAAAGGTTGTATGAAACTATACTCTCTGACCCCAATTTTAGTCAACTGGCACTGTAATTATTAACTAAATTAATATTTATTTTGCAAGTCACTCACTAGGCTGAATCATGAAATATCAAAACATAGCACACAATCAGTCAATGTTAGCAAACCCAGTTGAACTGAATGTTTTATTTGGGAGGACGGGGTCAAGACTCAGAGGTTAGGGTTTTCATAGCACCTGCAGACATCATGTCCTTGGTCAAGATGTGGAATTTCTGAGGCCCAGCTTCCTCATGCCTAAAATGAGAGTACTTTTACCTTAGGCAAAAGTAATAGAATAAAGAGGAGTATGATGGGTATGAAAATTCTATGTTAGTTGTCAGAATCCCTGTAAACATGACAGATAAAACATTGTGTAACTGCATATTAATTTTTAAAATTTTAATTTTTATGGGTACATTGTAGTTACTTATATTTATGGGGTACATCTGATGTTTTGATACAGGCATACAATGTATAATAATCACATCAGGGTAATTGGGGCTATGTCAAGCATTTATCGTATCTTTGTGGTAGGCACATTCCAATCCATTCTTTCAGTTATTTTCAAATATACAATAAATTATCATTGATTTTAGTCACCGTACCATGCTATCAAATACTAGATTTTATTCATTATATATAAATATATTTTAACACTCATTAACCATCTCCACTTTATCCCCCCACTTCCTGCTACTCTTCTTAGCCTCTGGTAACCCATCATTCTGCTCTCTATCTCCATGTATTCAATTGATTTAACTTTTAGCTCCCACATATTAGTGAACATGTATTTGCCTTTCTGTGCCAGGCTTATTTCATTTAACATAATATCTTCCAGTTACATCTATGTTGTTGCAAATGACAGGATGTCATTACATTTTATGACTGAATAATATTCCACTGGATAAATGCAGCACTTTATTTTTACCCATTTATCTCTTGAAGACATTCAAAATCTTGGCTATTATGAATAGTGTTGCAGTAAACATGGGAGTGCACGTATCTCTTCAATATACTGATTGTCTTACTTTTGAGTACATATCTAGCAATGAGATTGCTGGATAATATGGTAGTTCTATTTTTAGCTTTTCAGCAACCTCCATACTAGATTGTTAAAATGTTTTCCATAGAGGTTGTACTAATTTACATGTCCATCAACAATGTACAAGTGTTCTTGTTAATCCACTTCATTGCCAGCATCAATTATTTCCTGTCTTTTGGATAAAGACCATTTTAAGTGGGTTGAGATGATATCTCATTGTAGTTTTGATTTGTGTTTCTGTGATGATTAATGATGTTGAGTATTTTTCACATCTGTTTGCCATTTGTATGTCTTCTTTTGAGAAATTTCTATTTAAATATTTGGCTCATTTAAAAAATAGAATTATTAGTTTTTTTCCTATTGAGTTGTTTGTGCTCTACATATTCTGGTTACTAATACTTTGTTAGATGGATAGTGTGTAAATATTTTCTCTGATTCTGTAGGTTGTTGCTTCACTTTGTTGAATGTTTGCTTTGCAGAATCTTTTGAAACTTGACATGATCCCATTTGTCCGTTTTTGCTTTGGTTGTCCATGCTTCTGAGGTATTACTAAAAAATCTTTGCCAAGACCAATGTCCTGGAGAGTTTCCCAGATACTTTCTTTTAGTAGTTTCATAGTTTGCGGTCTTAGATTTAAGTCTTTGATTTATTTTAATTTGATTTTTGTATATGGTGAGAGATAGGGGTCTAGTTTCGTTTTTCTGCACATAGATATGCAATTTTCCCAGCAGCATTTATTGAAGAGAATATTCTTTCCCCAATGTATGTTCTTGACACCTTTGTGAAAAATGAATTTATTATATGTATGTGGATTTATTTCTGGGTTCTCTATTCCATTCCATTGCTCTATGTATCTGTTTTAATGTCAGTACCATGCTGTTCTGATTACTATAGCTCTGTAATATAATTTGAAATCAGGTAATGTGATTTCTTCAGTTTTGTTCTTTTTGCCTCAGATATCCTTGACTATTCAGGGTCTTCTATGGTTCCCTATAAATTATAGGATTTTTTTCCTTCTATTTCTATGAAGAATGTCATTGCTGTTTTGATAAGGATTGCATTGAATATGTGGAGTGCTTAGGATAGTATGGACATTTGACAATATTAATTCTTTTAATCCATAAACATGGAATATCTTCTCATTTTTGATGTTCTCTTTAATTTCTTTTATCAGTGTTTTATAGTTTTTATTGTAGAGATCCTTGGTTAAGTTATTCCTAGACATTTTATTTTGTGTGTAGCATTGTAATGGAATTACTTCCTCTATTTCTTTTTCAGATTGTTTACTGTTGGCTTATAGAAATGCTACTGATTTTTGTATGTTGATTTGGTATCTGGCAACTTTACTGAATCTGTCAGTTCTAATAGTTTTCTTGTGAAGTTTTTAGACTTTTCCAAATATAAGATTTTATCATCTGCAAACAAGAGTAATTTGACTTCTTTCCTTCCAATTTGGATGCCCTTTATATCATTCTCTTGTCTGATTGCTACAGCTAGGACTTCCAGTACTATGTTGAATAACAGTGGTGACAGTGGGCATCTTTTTGATGTTCCAGGTCATAGAGGAAAGATTTCAGTTTTCCCTATTCAAATATGATACTAACAGTGGGTCCATCATAGACGGCTTTTATTATGTTGAGGTATGTTACTTCTATCCCCCAGTTTTTTGAGGGCTTTTATCATGAAGAGATGTTGAATTGTATCAAATGTGTTTTCAGCATCAGTTGAAATAATCATATGGTTTTAATCCTTTATTCTGTTGGTATATCACATTGACTGATTTGTGTATATTGAACTATCCTTGCATCCAAGTGATAAATTCCACTTAGTCACGATGCATGGTTTTTCTAATGTATTATTGAATTTGATTTGCTAGTATTTTGTTGAGGATATTTGTATCAATCTTTATCAGCGATATTGGCCTGCAGTTTTCTTTTTTTTGTCTGGTTTTGGTGTCAGGGTAATACTGGCCTTGTAGAATGAGTTTCGAAGTATTTCCTCCTCCTCTAGTTTTCAGAATAGATTGAGTATAATTGGTATTATTCTTCTTTAAATGTTTTGTAGAATTCAGCACTAAAGCCATTAGGTCCTGGTTTTTCTTTACTGAGAGACTTTTTCTTAAGGCTTTGATCATGTTACTCATTATTAGTCTGTTCAAGGTTTGGATTTCTTCATGGTTCAATCTTGGTAGGTTGTATGTGTCTAAAAAATTGTCAATTTATTCTAGATTTTCCAATTTATTGGCACGTAGTTGCTCATAGTAGCCATTAATGATCCTTCAGATTTCTGCAGTATTAGTTGTAATATCTTTTTCATCTCTGATTTTGTTTATTTGTATTTTCTCTCATTTTTTCTTAATCTGGCAAAGGTTTGTCAATTTTGTTTAACTTTTCAAAAATTTTTTGTTTCATTGATCTTTTGTATTTTTTTAATTTCAATTTTATTTATTTCTGCTCTGATCTTTATGATTTCTTTTTTCCTACTAATGTTGGGTTTGCTTTGCTCTTGCTTTGCTTCTTTTTTAAGATGCATCATTAGATTGTTTATTTGAAGTTTTTCCTGTTTTGTGATGCAAGCAGTTAAAGCTGCAAACTCCCTGTCTGTATTACTTTTGCTGCATTCCATAGGTTTTCGTATGTTGTGTTTCCATTATCTTTTTTTTCAAGAATTTTTTCATTTTCTTTCTTAATTTCTTCATTAACCCACTGGTCATTCAGGAGTGTATTGTTTAATTTCCATGTATCTGTATAGTTTCCAACATTTCTTGTTATTGATTTCTAGTTTTTTTTGAGATGGAGTTTCACTCTTGTTGTCCAGGCTGGAGTGCAATGGTGTGATCTTGGCTCACCTCAACCTCCGCCTCCCGAGTAGCTGGGGTTACAGGCATGCACCACCACATCCATCTAAGTTTTGTATTTTTAGTAGAGACGGGGTTTCTCCATGTTGGTAAGGTTGATCTTGAACTCCTGACCTCAGGCGATCGATCTGCCTTGGCCTTCCAAAGTGCTGGGATTACAGGCATGAGCCACTGCAGCTGGCCAATTTCTAGTTTTATTCCATTGTAGTCAGAGAAGATGCTTGATATTATTTCATTTTTTTGATGTGTGTGAGAGGGAAACATGTTTCTGCCTATCTAGGAAATGGAGCTGGTGCAGCCCACTCACCCTTCACAGAGACAGCAGTGAATCTTACCACGAGCTCCTCTCAGCCATTCTCATCAAACCTGGTGCCTGTGCTCATCACTGAGGTATTTGGGGGCAAGTCAACTTTGCCAAGCTGTGGCCTTGTATTCCCACAGAACAGGAAGCTTAGGGAACTGGGCACTCCAATGTCCAGCCTGTCATCTGAAACAACAGAGAACATCTCACAGTAAACAAAGATCCACTACATACCCATTTGCTGGTGCCACAATTGGTTCTTACCTGTAAGTGCCATCTAATTGCTTGTAAGTTGAATCAGACAGTTTAATATAAAATCTGTTGACAGAGGCCATAGGGCTGTAGGAAAAAAGACAAAGGACTTGACTTTACAGTTACACCCCATAGGAAGGAAGAGAAGGATAAAGGAAAAGAAAAAAAAAAATAGAAAGGAAAAAATTTTATCCACAGAAAAATAATTTCAGAAATTAAAAGTGGCACCCTCTCCAAATGAGAAGAAAACATCATGAGAATTCTGGTACCATGAGATATCTGAATGTTGCAAATCACCGAAAGATTGTGCTAGCTTCCCAGAAATAAACCCTAACAAAAATGGGAACTCAGAAGTGACACATAAAGAATTCAAAATATAGATTGCAAGGAAGATCAATGAGATCCACGACAAGGTTGAAAATCAACACAAAGAAACTACTAAAGCAATCTGGGAATTGAAGAAAAATATAAACATCTTTAAAAAATCAATCAGAATTCTTGGAATTGAAAAATTAACTTAAAGAATTTCAGAATACAATGAACAGATTTATCAATAGGCTAAATTTTTTTTTTTTTTTTTAAAGGAGGTTTATGTGACTGATACTCATTTTAACAAGAAAGTATAAATAACACACTGCTCAGTTAAATATGGAATCTGGTTCTCTTACTCCAAACTCAGCTTAATACTCCCCTCAGAACAGACTCCCTTTCGTTAAACCGTGGGACTTCTTAGAGATTATTTTATTACTATTTCCACAGAAAAGCAATATTTCTTCGCTCCCCCTCACCCTGCCTTCACTGTTTGCCCCTCCTCTCATTAGCTTAGATGTCACAATAGACCCCTCTGTTTTTTTTTTTTTTTTTGTAGTAAGTCATTTTATTTTATTTATTTTTTTTTTAAAAGAGAAAAAGAGAAAAGAAGGAAGAAAAAAGGAATGAAATAAAGAGAAAAAGAAGAAGAAAAAGAAAAAGGAAGAGAGAACGGGAATCTTGCTCTATTGCCCAGGCTAGAATGCAGTCTACAAATGGATATTAAAAGCTTTTTTATACTAATAATTGTGTTATACAATGGAGACAGGAAGGAATAAGGGAGGAAAATAACAAACAAACAGCCAACCAATATTTCATTTAAACCTATGAAATGCTATGCAATTGCTAGGGAGTGATTTACTCCCAACCATGTGGTCACTTTTAGAATAAATGTGATACGTTACTGAAAAAAAAATGTATATTTTGTGGATTTGGAGTAGAGAGTTCTGTAAATGTTTATTAAGTTTACTTGTTTGAGGTTTAAGTTCAAGTCCCGGGTATCCTTCTTAACCTTCTGTCTCATTAATTTGTCCAATATTGACAATGTAATGTTAAAGTCTCCCACTATTATCGTGTGGGAGTCCAAGTCTCTTTGTAAGTCACCAAGAAGTTGCCCTGTGTATCTGGGTGCTCCTATATTGGGTGCGCATAGGCTTAGGGTCGTTAGCTCTTCCCCGTTACATCGATCCCTCTACCGTTATACAATGTCCTTCTTATCTCTTTCGGTTTCTATTACTTTAAAGTCTATTTTATCAGAGATGAGAATTGCAACTACTGCTTTTTTTTTTTTTTCTCTCCATTTGGTTGGCAAATCTTCCTCCATCCCTTTGTTTTGAGTCTCTGTATATCCTTGCATGTAAGATGGATCTGGATGCAGCTTACTGATGGGGTCCTTTGAAGTGGCTGATACTGGTTGTTCCCCTCTATACATAGTGCCTCCTTCAGAAGCTCTTGTAAAGCAGGCCTGGTGGTAATGAAATCTCTGAGTACTTGCTTGTTTGCAAAAAATTTTATTTTTCCTTCACTTATGAAACTTAGTTTGGCTGGATATGAAATTCTGGGTTGAAAGTTCTTTTCTTTAAGGATGTTGAATATTGACCCCCACTCTCTTCTGGCTTGTAGGGTTTCTGCTGAGAGATCAGCTGTGAGTCTGATAGGCTTCCCCTTGTGGGTAACCTGACCTTTCTCTCTGGCTGCCTGTAGTATTTTCTCCTTCGTTTCAACCCTGATGAATCTAATGATTATGTGCCTTGGGGTTGCTCTTTTGAGGAATATCTTTGTGGTGTTCTCTGGATTTCCTGGACTTGAATATTAGTCTGCCTTGCTAGGTTAGGAAAGTTTTCCTGGATAATATCCTGAAAAATATTTTCCAGCTTGGATTCATTCTCTTCGTCACATTCAGGTACACCTATCAAACGTAGATTAGGTCTTTTCACATAGTCCCATATTTCTTGCAGACTTTGCTCATTCCTTTTTACCCTTTTTTCTCTAATCTTGTCTTCTCGTTTTATTTCGTTAAGTTGGTCTTCGACCTCTGAAATCCTTTCTTCTGCTTGATCAATTCGACTGTTAAAACTTGTGCATACTTCGCGAAGTTCTCGTATTGTGTTTTTCAGCTCCATTAATTCACTTATATTCCTCTTTAAATTGTCCATTCTCATGAACATTTCGTGAAACCTTTTTCAAGGTTCTTAGTTTCCTTGCATTGGGCTAGAACATGTTCTTTTAACTCACAGAAGTTTCTCATTATCCACCTTCTGAAGCATCAATAGGCTAAATTAAGCAAAAGAAAGAATTTCAGAATCTGAAGACCAGTCATTTGAACTAAACTGGTCAGATAGAAATAAAGAAAAGTAATTTAAAAACATTATCAAAGCCTTTGAGAAATATGTGATTATGTCTAGCAATAAAACATATAATTATTGGCATTCCTGAGAGAGAGATAAAGCAAACAACATGGAAAACATATTTGAGGGAATACTTAAAATATTTTTCATGAGAAAAGAGTAACAAAGTCTGGATGATGGCCCATCAGTTTGCATCATAATTTACTGATTAAGACCACTTTTGAGATCTACCACTCAGAAAAAGATTCTTTTGAAAATATTACTGCTCCTTGACAATGCAACTGATCATGGCACCCATGAGCTCTGATGGAGATGTACAAGGAGATGTTCCTTTCATTGCAGACAACACAACATTTTTTCTGCAGTCATGAATCAAGTAGTAATTTCAACTTGTAAGTGTTATATTTGATAAGTACATTTCAGAAGGCCACACCTGCAAGAGATAGTAATTCCTCTGATTAATGTGGGTAAAGTAAATTAAAAATCTTTTGAAAAGATTAATAACATTTGTAATTCATGGGAGGGTTCAAACTGTCAATATTAAAATGAGTTGGAAAAAACAGATTTCAACCCTCATAGATGACTTGGAGGGGTTCAAGACTTCAGTAAAGAAAGTAAATGCAGGCCAGGAGGGAACCACCGTGCAGGGTCAGGACCCGACGTCCTCGCCTGGCTTGTGACCTCCGTGAGGACTGCTGGGGTATGAAGCCTGGGACTGCGGCCCCCGATCTGCTGAGGGGCACATTTAACATGTCATTTGAGAAACAGTTGGAATTGCAAAGCTAAGTGGGGACTAAGGCGTACAAACAATTGGTAGCTGAAAACAGCCCTAAGAAACAAGGTTCTAGACCACTTATCCAAAATGCATGTGTTGCAGGTAAGCACAGGCCTCTGGAAATATCAGCCAAGATCCCAGTATCATTTTTACATCAGGTTGTTCCCATCAGTAAAAAGGTAGCCTGGACCCCTTACTTTGATATCTGTCAGGGGAATATAATCCTGAGGTGTTTGACAAAATGTATCAATTCTTGAATGACATCCGAGAAGAAGAGAAAGAGCTTGTGAAACAACAATTGAAGAAGCTCCGTTTAGGAGAGAAGCATGAGAAACTGCAGCAATTGCTTCACCAAATGGAGCAGCAAGAAATGGCACAGCAGGAATGAAAGCAACAGCAGGAGCTGCACCTGGCTCTGAAGCAGAAACGTCGGGCTCAGGTCCAACAGGGCCATCGGCCATACTTCCTGAAGAAATCTGAGCAGCTCCAGTTGGCACTAGCTGTGAAGTTCAAGAAGCTGAAACGCAGCAAGAAACTGGAGAGCTTTTTGAGTCGAAAGAGGCGATGAAATGCAGGCAAGGAGAGGAGACATCTGCATTCGTGCATAGAGTAATAAGGAACTATCCGCTGCTCTGTCACTGTCCCAGGGAGATATGGATCTGTGAGGACAGATTTGGCCTCGGCTCATTTCTGTTCAGGGCAAGGATCACAACTGCCCTTGAATTTCATTGCTTCAGAGAAGACTAGAGAGCTCTTGGACTGCTCTTAAGGCTAGACAAAAAGAATAGTTCAGCCTTTTGCTGGTGCCACGTGGTCTCAACTTGGATCTGGTTCATTGTGTCCTCGCGTTCTCTCATCCTTGCCCTAAACTAGAGATTCTGATACCGAAGAAGAGGGGCCAGTGAAGAACATGTAGTCTGTCCCAGGGCTGGGACATTATGTAGGAGCTATTTCATAAACATTCTTGTTACTCATCTTTTTGTTATTCTGTTTTTTTTTGTGGAGTTTTGTTTTGTTTTGTTTTTTTCCCCCTCCGAAACAGAGTCTTGCTCTGTCATCCAGGCTAGAGTGCAGTGGTGTGATCTGTCTCACTGCAACCTCCACCTCCCAGGTTCAAGTGATTCTTGTGCCTTAGTCTCCCAAGTAGCTGGGATTACAGGCATTCGCCACTATGCCTGGCTAATTTCTTTTGTACTTTTAGTAGAGACAGGGTTTTGCCATGTTGCCTAGGCTGGTCTTAAATTCCTGGCCTCAAGTGATCTGCCTGCCTTGGACTCCCAAAGTGCTGGGGTTACAGGGGTGAGCCACTGCTCCTGGCCTTATTCTGCTTTTGTGTAGGATTTGTGGGTAGCCTAGAATTACTTTCTTGGTGGACCACATGTTGGGATAGGCAACAAAGCCTAAGGCATCTACAGCTGGGAAGTCAGATCAGAAACCCTTCTTAGTTAATTTGGCCCCCTCAAGGATGACAAGATCATTTAAAGGATGAACCAGTCCCACAACTCCCCTACTTGGCTTTGTTTTTTGATGCAAAGGATGTAAGAGGTAGGGATATAAAGCTTCCTGGTAATATGCAAGCACAACTGTCCCTCAGTACAACAACCCATGTGGTCTGGAAAATCCTCAGGCTTATAACTTTGTTTAAAATGGTCTCAAGTAGATAGTGTCTTCAGGCACCCGACAGAGGCAAATGTAATCCTTTCTCGAGGATTGTTCTTTAAACTGAGGCCTCAAGGAATTCTTTCAGTTAAAATTAAAAAAAAATTAGAGCTTATAGTTAAAGCACACAAGGAAAGAAACCACCATGAGCAAGAGTCATTAGGAACAAAGGGCAACAGGATCAAACTGGCAAAAATTGAAATGTGAGAAGTATAAAGTAAAAAAAACTACAAAATGTCTTACGTTTAAAGAAAAAGTGTGTCTAATGAATATCAAAAGGGACTAAACTGGTGTGATTAAAAAGTAAAACTTAAAAAAAAAAGAATGTCAATGCAGATGTAGTGGAAATAGCAAGAAAATTATAATTAGAAGTGGAGCTTGAAAATGTGACTAAATTGCTACAATCTCATAATCAAATTTTGCTGGATGAGGAGTTACTTCTTATTGATGAGCAATGAAATTGTTTCCTTGACAAGGAATTTACTATGGTTGAACATTGTTAAAATGACAAAAAAGGGTTTAAAATGCTATAGAAAAATCTTTCATAAAAGAAAGAGTCTAAAATGGCAAGCTTCATTGTTGTCTTATTTTAAGAAACTTCCACAGCCAGTCAAAGATTCAGCAATCACCACCATGATCAGTCAGCAACCATCAACACTGAAGTAAGACCCTCCACTAGCAACATTATGGCTTTATGAAGACTAATGATCGTTAGCATTTGGTAGCCATAAAGTATTTTTAAATTATGGTATGCACACTTTTTAGATGTGATGCTATTGCATACATAACCTACAGTGTAGTGTAAATATAACTTTTATGCATACTGGGAAACCAAAAAATTTATGTGTCCTTCTTTATTAAAATATTTGCATTATTGTAGTGGTCTGGAATTGAGCACACAATATCTTCAAGATATGCCTGGTGATCCTTATAACCAAAAATGTAGTCGTCCATTCAGTTCTGCACATTGTGGTCTGTACTGTGTGTCTGTTTAATAATATACCTACCTCCCATATGCCACTGAAGCACATTTTTTTTTGTGCTATTTTATATCCCTTTCTTGGTGTGCATTACTTTGTTCTATTATTTCTGACAATGACAGGGCAAAAAGGTTACAGATACAGCTATGTCTGGAGGTGACTAAAAGGTGGGAGAAGCCATCATTTCTCAAATGTTCTCTGCTAAATTCTCTGAGATTGGTTCTTCCATTGGTTATTCTGAGCATGTCTTCTGCAGTAATGGAGAGAGAAGAACCTTAAATATTTTTCCATTCTCTTGAACACCTATGACTTTGTCTCCTTGGAGTGAAATAACAGTCTTCTATTTAATGTGATGACTTTTTTTTTTTTTTTTTTGGTGAAGGAACAGTTACTAGAGTATACATTCAGGGAAACTAATGCTTTTGGAGTTTATTTTGTTTTGCTAAAATTGCTCTTGAGGCAGTTGTGGTATAAGCAATAATGTACCACAATTCTAATCATAAGATCTCCATTCAAATCTGAGTTCTGCCACATATGACATATGTAACACTAGACAGATCTCTTCCCCCATTTAAAAAATAAAAAAAAAATTAATCTTTCCCTTCTAGTGCTTTGGAAAAAGTTTAATGATAAAGTGGTGAAAATTTTCTTTAGTTGCATTCAGAATCTCTGTCATTATATTTTGAAAATTAAGTTTATAATGTGTCTTGATGTGGGTCTCTTTGAGGATATATTAATTGGAGTTCCTTGAGCTTCTTTAATGTTTATATTCATGACTGTTATCAAATTTGGGTAGTTTTAAACCATTGTTTCTTCAAATATTCTGTCTATTTATCTTTTTTCTTTCTTAGATTCCTGTAATGCATATGTTGGTCTGCTTGATGGGGTCCCACAGATACGTTAGGGTCGGGTCTATTTAATTTTATTTAATCTTTTTTTCTGTCTATTCATCAGGGTTGATACTTTCCACCGACCTATCTTCATGGTCTCTGATTCCTTCTTCTACCTGCTCAAATCTACTTTTGAATCCCTCTAGTGAATTTTTAATTTTGGTTATTATACTTTTAAGCTCCAAAATTTTTTCTTGGTTTAATTTCAAGTTTTGTATGTTCTTATTAATATTGATATTTTGTTTATACATCTTTTTAAAAAAAATCATCCTTCTATCTTACTTTAGTTTGTGAACTCAAAATATCTGAGACAAATCTCAGTCAATTTAGGAAGCTTATTTTGCCAAGATTAAGGACCCACCTATGTCACAGCTTCAGGAGATCCTGATAACATGTACCCAAAGTGGTCAGGGCACAGCTTGGTTTTATACATTTTAGGGAGACATGAGACATCAATCAATACATGTAAGATGTGCATCCATTTGGTGTGGAAAGATGGGACAACTCAAAGTGGGGAGGGGTGTTCCAGGTCCTAGGTAGATAAGAGACAAACGATTGCATTCTTTTGAGTTTCTGATTAGCCTTTCGCTGAATACACAATTTACAGGAATAGTCACTTATGCCTTCTTGATGACTTTGAGTTCTGTCTGTCCATTGTCCAGAAGTAATTTTCTTATGGGCAAATTGTTGGGGGAGGTATGTAGCTTTTAAAACTCTTTGTAGTTATCTTATTAAGGAATAGAGTGAGAGGCAGGTTTGCCCAACACAGTTCTCAGCTTGACTTTTCCCTTTGGCTTAGTGATTTGGGGGACCCTGAGATTTATTTTCCTTTCACACTTACCAGCTTCTTTTTAAAATCTTTTGGAAAAACATTTCTCAAGAAAATGAGTCTCTGGTTTCAGGTTTTGTCTGATCTCTCATGGTTAGGACAATTTATTCCTAGATGGATAGGTCCCATATTATTAGGAAAGCTCATTTTTAGCAGGTAGTAGTCTCATATTTTATGAAGAGAAAATCAGTAGAGGAAGGGGAGGAAAACAACAAACAACAACAAAAAGGACAATTGTGGAAAATTGATATAGGTATATTACTCTGAAGCCCATACATTAGTAGGCAGGTATGAAAATGGTTTATGTATGTAAATAGGTTACTGTTATATTCTTCTGAAGTTTAAGTTGTCTAGCTTCAGTTCACAGGGCTTTAAGAAAGAACAGCTTAAATTTTAGTTATTTCAAATCGGGAAAAAATGGGGAAAAAGAAAAGGAAAGAAGAAAAAAAGGAAAACACCGTTTTGGAGACTTGTAGCCAGGAACAATTCTTGAATTCAGTCCAAACTGTAGAAAAATAATAAAAATTAAAAACTATTAGGCAAGACTACAATCTAAAAACAGTTGTCCTATAGTTTATTGTGAAACATAATCTTCCTCTCTGTAGTCCGATTTTCACTAAAGACAAATCTTACGACAAATTCATTTGCAAAATAAGTTTTAGTCTTATACTTGGCTAGAGTATTTGTATAAATCAGCAAGAATAAAGTGAGGAAAATAATTGTTTGCCATTTAGGCTCCTCTTTATGGTTTAAATTTGCTTTGCTGGAACTTCGTTTCATAAAAAATCTCAGATTTAACTTTAGTGCCTTTGGCCCAGCTTATGCCTGCAAATACTGGTGTTAATTGGATGAATTCCTCACCTTGAGATCCTAAGAAAACTTGGTGCTCCTGGGTTTGTCAGAAAGTGACATTCTTTAATTACCGTGGGACAGAAATATGTACAGTGACTGTAAACAAGGTATGAGGCCAGCTTTCCCAAGGGGCTTCTGTTGACTCTATAAGTCAATTTTGATTCTTGAAAAGAGCCTGTTTGCAACTGAATGCTTGCCTTTCCAGTCAAAACCTTGGTAAAATAACCAGGATATCCTATTGTGTCACATTACAAAAGAAAATAGATTATTATTAATCTTATGCAAGTAACTACATTGTTATAAGTTAAGAATATTCACAGCTGGTTTCCAGATTTTAAAGAAATCAAGTAGAAAGAAATATGCTCCAAATTTTGTTTATAGGAGTATACTTTACTCAATTATTAAAAGCTATAAATAGTTCAAAGAAAAGTTTTCTTGGTTATGAAAAACAAAGATCAGTAATGTTTTAAGTAAAAAGTCATAAAAGAATTATTTCAGTCTTCTGTTAGTTCAGCTCATGCAGTTAACTCTTGTTTTGCTTGATATTTATGAATATTTTAGTTCTCCATGGGAGTCTTGGAAGCTTTTCCTTTATTCTAGTATCACAATCCCGAAAGTTATCAGAAACTTGCATTTGAGCACACTTGTCAGTCTCATAGCTGATTATAAAACCACCCTCTGAAAAAGATAAAAGTAAAACAACTATGGATGACGAAAGTCTCAGAACAGTCACAGTCAAATACACAACTGACAAGGAAATTTGGTTACTTCTATGGCATACAGCAATTTTACATGATAATCATAACTACTACTGATAACATACACTAAGGTATATCAGAGCAACAAGACTTTCATAAAATTCTGGAACATATACTAATAATACATTTATATAAATATAATCCAAAGAAGGTTAAACACCACTTTATATTTGATAACACTTTCAGTATGATTTTATTATATCAAATAAAATATATCTCTTTTGGACTTCAGAAGATAAATATTAAGAAATCAATGAGGATCAAAGTTAGAATTTGATTTTGGAAATTTTGTCAAATATAAAAAATTTAAGACACTTGCTATCATAAAATAGGACCACAGGTCATTGTCAAATAAGTCATTCATTTAGTCAAAGTGATAACTCAAAGATTTGGAAAAAAAAGTTGAAAACCTTTATTATTTGAGAGAGAAAACTTAATTTGCCAAACAACAAGTCCTAATAAAGACAGCATGAGGACAGTTATATTTGTTTATCAAAAATTTGTTAAAAATCTATAAAATTTTAATCATCTTAACTATAAAATATAATTTCCATAAGCCTTTTTTTGTTTTTTGGAGATGGAGTCTTATTCCGTCACCCAGGCCAGAGGGCAGTGGCATGGTCTATGCTCACTGCAACCTCCACCTCCCTGGTTCAAACTATTCTCAGCCTCCTGAGTAGTTGGGATTACAGGTGCACATTGCCATTTCTGGCAATTTTTTGTATTTTTAGTAGAGATGGGGTTTCACCATACTGATCAGGCTGGTCTTGAATTCCTGACCTCAGATGATCCACTTGCGTTGGCCTACAAAAATGCTGAGATTACAGGCATGAGCCATTGCACCTAGCCCATACTTTTTATATGACCTTTATGACCTTTTATTTAGGAGTGGGTTAATGCTCCAAGAAAACCTTGTTAATATGACACAGGGCCCCATATGCTGGTCTTGCCTTGACATTAATGGTTAATTTATAGAGAAGCAACTTATTTTTTCTCTCAAAATCAGCCCTCACGATCTCACGTGCCCACTTCTTCCATGATAGTCCCTGGGCCTTGAGGAGTGGCATAGTTTAATTTCTGGCCTGTGTCTCACAAATGAAGTTTATTTTGATTGGCATCTTCTACCAGGTCTAAAGACAAGGCTGTAACTGGTTTCAGTGTTTAAGATTTAGGAGGACTTGGTGTCTTTCAGGTGAGGTATCAGAGCCCCAGCATTGGAAAGTGGTCAACTTGTGGGTTGGTAAGAAGAATTTACCTAGGAGATGATCCAAGATGGCTGAATAGGAACAGCTCTGGATTGCAGTTCCCAGCAAAAAATGCAGAGGGTGAGTGATCACCGCATTTCCAAATGAATTTTTACTGCCCATAGACCAGGAGATTCCTGGGCAGAAAAGCACCACAAGTCTCCAGCATGGCTGTTTTAGCTGGTGCAGTGGGTCTCCGCACAAAAACTCACACAAATCTGGGTGCCATTTTAACTGGTAACTGGAACACCGGGAAACAGAGTCGCCTGTTAAACTGAAAAAAAGGGGACTGAGACAGGGAGCCAGGTGATCTGGCTTGGCCAGTCCCACCCCCACAAAGACCAGCAATCTGAAATGCTCTGGATTGAGAGTTTCACAGTAAGCACAGCTGGACCCTGGACAGTCCAGCTCTGTAGGGGGAAGGGCATCTGTCATTACTGAGGCAGTCCACCACTACCAAGGCAGTCTGCCATTACAGAGGCAGTTTGCCATTACTGAGGCAGTCAGCTGTTACTGAGGCAATCTGCCATTACCAAGGCAGTCCGCCATTACAGAGATAGTCTGCCATTACTGAAGCAGACCACCATTACTGAGGCAGTTCTAACTATACCTCTGTAAACAAAACTGCAAAGAAGTTCACATAGCAGCTGGGCAGAGCCCACGGCAGCTCAGCAATGCCCCTGCTGGCAGACTGTGACTAGGCTACCTCCTCACTGGGAAGGGCATCTCTGAAAAAAGGCAACAGCATGTCAGGAACTTATAAATAAAGCTCCACCTTCTGGGGACAGAGCACCTCGGAAAAAAGGTGGTTATGAGTTCCACTGCAGCAGACTTAAACATACCTTCCCAGCAGCTCTGAATGGAACAATGGAGCTCATAGCTCCGCACTTGAGCTCCTATAAGGGACAGAGTGTCTCCTCAAGCAGTTCCCCGACCCCCATATATCCAAAGAGTCACCTCATAAAGGAGAGCTCAGGCTGACATCTGACGGGCATCCTACTGGGACAAAGATAAGAGAAGAAGAAACTGGCAGCAACCCTTACAGTTCTGCAGCCTTGGCAGGTGATCCCCAGGCAAGCAAGGTCTAGAGTGGACCTCCAGCAGTCCTACAACAGAGGGGCCTGTTAGAAGGAAAACTAAAAAACAGAAAGAAATAACTTCATCATCAACAAACAGGATGTCCATTCAGAGACCCCATCTGAAAGTCACCAACTACAAGACCACAGGTAGATAAATCCACAAAGATGGGAAGAAACCAGCACAAAAAGGATTAAGACACCCAAAACCAGAATGCCTCTCCTCCTCCAAGGGATCACAGCTCCTCACCAGCAAGGGAACAAGGCTGGATGGAGAATGAATCTGATGAACTGACAGAAACAGACTTCAGAAGGTGGGTAATAACAAACTTCTCTGAACTAAAAGAACATGTTCTAACCCAATGCAAAGAAACTAAGAATGTTGATAAAAGGTTTGATGAAATGCTAATAAGAACAAATAGCTTAGAGAAGAATATAAATGAATTGATGGAGCCGAAAACACAACATGAGACTTTGTGAAGCACACACAAGTTTCAATAGCCAAATTGACCAAGCAGAAGAAGGGATATCAGAGATTGAATATCAACTCAATGAAATAAAACGAGAAGGCAAGATTAGAGAAAAAAGAGTAAAAAGAAATGAACAAAGCCTTCAAGAAATATAGGATTATGTGAAAAGACCTAATCTACGTTTGATAGGTGTACCTGAATGTGATGGAGAGAATGAAAACACTCTTCAGGATATTATCCAGGAGAACTTCCCCAACCTAGCAAGGCAGGCCAATATTCAAGTCCAGGAAATACAGAGAACACCACAAAGATATTCGTCAAGAGAGCAACCCCAAGGCACATAATTGTCAGATTCACCAGTGTTTAAATGAAGGAAAAATGCTAAGTGTAGCCAGAGAGAAAGGTTGGGTTACCCACAAAGGAAAGCCCATCAGACTCACAGTGGATCTTCCAGCAGAAACCCTGCAATCCAGAAGAGAGTGGGGGCCAATATTCAGCATCCTTAAAGAAAAGAAATTTCAACCTAGAATTTCATATCCAGCCAAACTAAGCTTCATAAATGAAGGAGAAATAATATATGAACAAGCAATTGCTTGGAGATTTCATCACCACCAGGCCTTCACAAGAGCTCCTGAAAGAGGCACTAAACATAGAAAGAAACAACCAGTACCAGCCACTCCAAAAACATACAAAATGGTAAAAAGCATCGACACAATGAAGAAATTTGGTCAACTAATGAGCAAAACAACCAGCTAGCATCAAAATGGCAGGATCAAATTCACACATAACAATATTAACCTTAAATGTAAATGGGCTAAATGCCCCAATCAAAAGACAACAGACTGGCAAATTGGATAAAAAGTCAAAACCCATTGGTGTGCTGCTGTATCCAGGAAAACCATCTAACATGCAAGGATACACACAGATTCAAAACAAAGGGATTGAGGAAGATTTATCAAGCAAATGGAGAGCAAAAAAACCAGGAGTGGCAATCCTAGTCTCTGATAAAATAGACTTTAAACCAACAAAGATCAAAAGAGACAAAGAAGGGCATTACATAATGGTAAAAGGATCAATGAAACAAGAAGAGCTAATGATCCTAAATATATATGCACCCAATACAGGAGCACTCAGATACTTAAAGCAAGTTCTTAATTACCTACAAAGAGACTTAGATTCCCACACAATAATAGTGGGAGACTAACACTCCACTGTCAATATTAGACAGGTCAACGAGACAAAAATTAACATGGATATCCAGGACTTGAACTCAGATCTGGACCAAGCGGACCTAATAGACATCTACAGAAATCTCCACCCCAAATCCACAGAATATACATTCTTCTCAGCACCACATCACACCTACTGTAAAATTGACCACATAATTGGAAGTAAATCACTCCTCAGCAAATGCAAAAGAATGAAAATCACAACAGTCTCTCAGAGCACAGTGCAGTCAAATTAGAACTCAGGATTCAGAAATTAACTCAAAACTGCACAACTTCATGGAAACTGAACAACTGGCTCTTGAATGTTGACTGGATAAACAATGAAATGAAGGCAGAAATAAAGATGTTCTTTGACACTAATGAGAATGAAGACACAACGTACCAGAATCTCTGGGACACTTTTAAGCAGTGTCTAGAAGAAAATTTATAGCAATAAATGCCCATGTGAGAAGCAAGGAAAGATCTAAAATCAACACCCTATTGTCAAAATTGAAAGAGCTAAAGGAACAAGATAAAAAAAAAAACTTGAAAAGCTAGCAGAAGACAAGAAATAACTAAGATCAGAGCAGAACTGAAGGAGATAGAGACACAAAAAACCCTTCAAAAAAATCAATAAATCCAGGAGCTGGTTTTTGGAAAAGATCAACAAAATAGACAGACCACTGGCCAGATTAATAAAAAAGAAAAGAGAGAATAATCAAATAGATGCAATAAAAAAAGATAAAGGGGATATCACCACAGATTCCACAGAAACACAAACCACCATCAGAGGTTACTACAAACAACTCAATGCACATAAACCAATAAACCTGCAGAAATGGATAAATTCCTGGACAGTTGCATCCACCCAAGCCTAAACCAGGAAGAGGTCGAAACCCTGAATAGACCAAAAACAAGGGCTGAAGTTGAGGCAGCAATTAAGAGCCTACCAACCAAAAAAAGCCCAGGTCCAGATGGGTTCACAGCTGAATTCCACCAGAAATACAAAGAGGAGCTGGTACTACTCCTTCTGAAACTATTTCAAATAATACAAAAAGAGGGCATCCTTCCCAAATCATTTTATGAGACCAACATCATCCTAATACCAAAACCTGGCAGAGACTCAGAAAGAAAAGAAAACTTCAGGCCAATATCCATGTTGAACATAGATGCAAAAATCTTCAATAAGATACTGGCAAACAGATTGCAACAGCACATCAAAAAGCTTATCCATCAAGATGAAGTAGGCTTCATCCTGGGGGATGCAAGGCTGGTTCAACATACACAAGTCAGTAAACATAAACCACCACATAAAGACAACCAAAGACAAAACCCCATGATTATCTCAATAGATGCAGAGAAGGCCTCTGACAAAATTCAACAGCACTTTATGCTAATAACTCTCAATAAACTAGGTATCAACAGAATGTATCTCAAAATAGTAAAAGCTATTTATGAGAAACCCACAGCCAATATCATACTGAATGGGCATGAACTGGAAGCATTCCCTTTGAAATCTGGCACTAGACAAAGATGCCCTCTCTCACCACTCCTATTCAATATAGTATTGGAAGTTCTAGCCAGAGCAATCAGGCAAGAAAAACAAATAAAGGGTATTCAATTAGGAAAGGAGGAAGTTGTATTTGCAGACGACAGAACTGTATATTTAGAAGACCCCATTGTCTCAGCCCAGAATCTCCTGAAACTGATGCAACTTCAGCAAAGTCTCAGGATACAAAATCAATGTGCAGAAATCACAAGCATTCCTATACACCAATAACAGACTAACAGAGAGCCAAATCATGAGCAAACTCCCATTCACAATTTCTACAAAGAGAATAAAATACCTAGGAATACAACTAACAAAGGAGGTAAAGGACCTCTTCAAGGAGAACTGCAAACCACTGTTCAAGGAAATAGGAGAGGACACAAACAGATGGAAAAACATTCCATGTTCATGGTTTAGAAGAATCAATATTGTGAAAATGGCCATACTACCCAAAGCAATAGATAGATTCAACACTATCTCCATCAAGCTACCTGTGACCCTCTTCACAGAACTGGAAAAAACCACCTTAAACTTCATATGGAACCAAAAGAGAGCCCACATAGACAAGTCAATTCTAAGCAAAAAGAACAAAGTGGGAGGCATCATGCTACCTGACTTCAAAGTATACTACAAGGCTACAGTAATCAAAGCAGCATGGTACTGGTACCAAAACAGAGATACAGACCAATGGAACAGAACAGAGGCCTGGGAGGCAACACCACACATCTACAACCATCTGATCTTTGACAAACCTGACAAAAACAAGCAATGGGGAAAGGATTCCCCCTGTTTAATAAATAGTGTTGGGAAAACTGGCTAGCCATGTGCACAAAGCAGAAACTGGACCCCTTCCTGACACCTTACACTAAAATTAACTCCAGATGGATTAAAGACTTAAACATAAGACCTAACACCAGAAAAACCCTAGAAGAAAACCTAAGCAAAACCACTCAGGATATAGGCATAGGCAAGGACTTCATGACTAAAACACCAAAAGCAATGGCAATAAAAGCCAAAATGGACAAATGGGATCTAATTAAACTCCAGAGCTTCTGTACAGCAAAAGAAACAATCATTGGAGTGAACTGGCAACCAACAGAATGGGAAAAAATTTTTTGCAATCTATCCATCTGACAAAGGACTTATATCCAGAATCTACAAAGAACTAAAACAGATTTGCAAGAAAAAAACAAACCCATTGAAAAGTGGGTGAAGGATATGAACAGACATTTTTCAAAAGAAGACACATATGAGGCCCACAAACATGAAAAAATGCTCATCATCACTGGTCATTAGAAAAATGCAAATTAAAACTACATTGAGGTACCATCTCATGCCCGTTAGAATGGCGATCATTAAAAAATCTGGAGACTACAGATGCTGGAGAGGATGTGGAGAAATAGGACCACTTTTACACTGTTAGTGGCAGTGTGAATTAGTTCAACCATTGTGGAAGACTGTGTGGTGATTCCTGAAGGATTTAGAAATAGAAATTCCTTTTGACTCAGCAATCCCATTACTAGGTATATATCCAAAGGATTATAAATCATTCTGTTAAAAAGATACATGAACATGTATGTTCATTGCAGCACTGTTTACAATAGCAAAGCCCTGGAGTCAACCCAAATGCCCATCAATGACAGACTGGACAAGGAAAATGTGGCACATATACATCATGGAATACCATGCAGCCATAAAAAGAGATGAGATGGTGTCTTCGTAGGGACATGGATGAATCTGGAAACCATCATTCTCAGCAAGCCAACACAAGAACAGAAAATGAAACACTGCATGTTCTCACTCACAGGCGGATGTTGAACAATGAGAACATATGGACACAGGGGAGGGGAACATCACACACTGGGGTTTGTTGGAGGGATGGGGGGAGGAACATCAGGGGGTGGGGGAGGTTGGGGGAGGGATAATATGTGGAGAAATGCCAGATATAGGTGACCAGGGGATGGAGGCAACAAACCACATTGCCGTGTATTTACCTATGCAACAATCCGGCATGATCTGCACATGTACCCCAGAACCTAAAGTACAGTAAAAAAAAAATTTGTGAAGAGAAAAAAATAAAATAATGTGCACTAAAAAATAAAGATGGCTTATGAAAGGAATTTTAAGTCTAATAAACCTGAATTCAAATCTCAAAAAAAGAAAAAAAAAAAAGGACAGATTCGATTTGGGAGGATTCATGGCTGTATAGGAACAGCTCTGGAGTGCAGCACCCAGTGAGAGACACACAGAAGGTGAGTGATCGCTGCATTTCCAATTGAGGTACCAGGTTAATTTCAATGGGACTGAATGTGGCTGTAGCCCAAGGAGGGCAAACCATGGCAGGATGGGGTGCTGCCTCACCCAGGAAGTGCAACTGACTGGAGGATCAGAGACTTCCCCCCCTTGGCACTCTGGTTCAGATGCTACACTTCTCCCATGCTCTCTGCAACCCACAGACCAGGAGATCCTTGCTGGGCTGAAAAGCACCACGAGTTGCCAACATAGATCTGAGTGGCAGCTATAGCAGATGCCATCTGGGTGAATGTTTTGACTAGCACTGAGAGTGCCTGCGGGGATGGAGCTACCTGTCCCCCAGAAAGAGGGGGAGCTGAAAGCAGGAAGACAGGTGATATGGCTGGGTGGGTCCCACCCCCCAAAAAGACCAGCAAACTGAAGCCCTCTTGCTTGAGAGTTTCACAGCCAGTCCATCAGTTTGAGCTTGATTTGGGATGATCAAGCTCAGTGCGGGGAAGGATGTCCGCCATTGCTGAGGGCACGTTAAACCTACCTGTGTAAGCAAAAGCCAGAGGAAGCTTACACAGCAGCTGGACTGAGGCTGTGACTGCCAAGCAGTGCCTCTGCAGGCAGACAAGAGACAGACTGCCTCCTCAAGTGGCTCCCTGACCCCTGTATAACCAAAAAGACACCTCATACAGAAGAGCTCTGGCTGTCACCTGGTGGGTGCCCTTCCGGGACAAAGCTACCAGAGGAAAGATCAGGCAGCAATACTTGCTGATCTGCAACCCCCATGGATGATTGAACATTAACAGAAAGGACGTCTAAGCAGAGACCCCATCCCAAATCACCAACTTCAAAAATCAAAGGTAGATAAATCCATGAAGATGGGGAGAAACAGGTGCAAAAATGATGAAATCATTCAAGACCAGAATGTCTCTCCTCCTCCAAGGGATCACAACTCCTCACCAGCAAGGGAACAAACAGGATGGAGAATGAGTTTGACAAGTTGACAGAAGCAGGCTTCAGAAGGTGGGTAATAACAAACTTCAGTGAGCTAAAGGAACATGTTCTAACCCAATGCAAATAAACTAAACACCTTGGAAAAAGGTTAGATGAAATGCTAACTAGAATAACCAGCTTAGAGAAGCTAGCTTAAACCGTAAACGACTTGATGGAGCTGAAAAACACAGCACAAGAACTTCACGAGCCATACACAAGTTTCAATAGCTGAACTGATCAAACAGAAGAAAGGATATCAGAGATTGAAGATCAACTCAATGAAATATAAAGAGAAGGCAATACAAGAGAAAAAAGAGTGAAAAGAAATGAATAAAGCTTCCAAGAAATATGGGACTGTGTGAAAAACCTAATCTATGCTGATTGGTGTACCTGAATATGATGGGGAGAATGAATCCAAGCTGGAAAGCACACTCCAGGATATTTTCCAGGAGAACTTTCCAAACCTAGCAAGGCAGTCCAAATTTCAAATTCAAGAAATACAGAGCACTCCACAGAGATATTCCTCAGAGAAGAGCAACCCCCAAGGCACGTAATCATCAGATTCACCAGGGTCGAAAATGAAGGTAAAAATGCTAAGGGCAGCCAGAGAGAAGATCAGGTCACCCACAGAGGGAAGCCCATCAGACTCACAGCAGATCTCTCAGCAGAAACCCTACAAGCCAGAAGAGAGTGGGGGCCAATATTCAACATCCTTAAAGAAAAGAACATTCAACCAAGAATTTCATATCCAGCTAAACTAAGCTTCATAAGTGAAGGAGAAATAAAATCCTTTATGAACAAGCAATTGCTGAGAGATTTTGTCACCACCAGACCTGCCATACAAGAGCTTCTGAAGCTCACCGAGGAAGACGTACAGATGGCAAATAAATATATGAAAAATGCTCATCATTAAACGTCATTAGGGGCCTGCAAACTAAAACCCCAATGAGATACTACTGCATACTTATACAATGGCTAAAATCCAAAACACTGATAGAACCAAATGTTGACAAGGATGTGCAGCAATGAGAACTATTAGTCATTGCTGGTGGAAGTGCAAAATGGTACAGACACTTCAGGAGGCAATTGGGCATCGTCTAACAAAACTAAGGGTATGTTTACCATATTATCTAGTAGTTGTGTGCCTTGGTATTTGCCAAATGAATTGGAAATGTATTTCCACACGAAAGTCTGCACATGGATGTTTATAGCAGCTTTATTCATTGTTGTCAAAAATTAGAAATCACCAAGATGTTCTTCAATAGATGAATGAATAAACAATGTAGTAAACCTATACCATGAATGTTATTTAGTTTTAAAAAATGAACTATCAAGCCATGAAAGACATGGAGAAACTTTATACATATTAGTAAGTTAAATCTTAAAAGGCTACATGTTGTATGATTCCAACCATATGACATTCTGGAAAAGGGAAAACTATGCTGACACTGCAAAGATTATTTGTTGCTAGGGCTTACAAGGAAGGGAGAGTGAACAGGTAGAGTACAAAGGATTTTAAGGGCAGTAAAGCTATTATATGTGATACTACAATGGTGGATACATGTCATTATGCGTTAGTTAAATCCCATAGGACATACAACACAAAGAATGAACCCCACATATACTATGATCTTTGGTTGATAATGATATGTCAATGTTGGTTTATTGATTGTAACTAATTAACCACACTAATGAGAGTTCTTCATTGTGAGAGAGGCTGTGTGTCGGTGCAGGGAAAGGGGCATGTGGTAGTTATATATTCCACTTAGTGCTGCTGGAAACCCAAAACTGCTGCTAAGAAATAAAATTTTGAAAAGCCTACTCTAATCCACTATTGTAGCCAAGCTGTCAAGGTGAGTTTTGTATTACTCAGTGACTGTGGAGGGCTTAATGTTGATACTGTCCTGATCATTGGAATGAGATGTGAATTCTATGAGATGGGATGTGACATGTTACTGAATTGGGAGTTGAAAAACTTGGATTCTAAGAAAAGTCTTATAATGATGCATCGTGATCCTTTGTCTCACTGAATCAACAATTGCTCGTTTCTGAAAAAAAAAAAAAGGAAAGTTTAGAGTAGTTGATCTCAGAGATCCCATCTGTTTTCAAATTATCTATAATTATTTCATTCTATAAATTGAAAGGTCTAGGTAGGAGTCTCAGCTCAGCAGAAGAGAGGAGGAACAGAACTGGGACACCTAGTGCTCAAGGAATGAAATGATTATTCTAAAGAGAGCAACTGATCTTATTTTACCCAAAACCAGGTAGTATATTTCTGTTGGAGTTTAGAGTTATGTGAGTCAAAGACCAAGTTACTGCTTTTATTTGCCCTGTATAAAGGGTTCTCCAAGGCCTTGGACTCACCCAAGTACTAAAGATTATAAAACCGAACTCTTCTGACCTGCCAATCTAGTCAACTGAGGCTGTAATTATTGATGAAATTAATGTTTATTTTGAAAATCATTTACTAGACTGAATCATGAAATACTGAATGATTGTACACAATCAGTAAATATTGGTGGACTCAACTGAACTGAATGTTTTGCTTGAAATGAAACCTTCAAGACACAGGGGTTATGGGTTCCACTGTCAGCTCTAGCACTAGCAGACACCATGTTCTTGGCTAAGGTTATGAATCTTAAGGCTCAGGTTTCTCATTCCTGAAATGAGTAAATTTTATTGTAAGCAAAGGTAATTGAAAGATTCCAAAGGGACATGAGGTATGAAAATTCTCTGTAAATTGTTATAATCCCCGTTAAAGATGAACAGTAAAGCAATGTGCAACTGTGTCTTAACATAACTTTATTTTTCTTAATAAGAGAACTGGAAACAACACCACTAAGCAATTTAGAACAAATGTGATAATATATTTAAAAAATGGCTTTGCATAAGTATTGTCATTAGTGATCTAGTAATGTGTATCTTTCTAGAATTTAGATCCTCAAATCAAAATGTCAGCTCCTGTTAAGGTCTATACATTGGGATGGTTCTGTGCTGTGGGTCCATTTACTGATGTCCCTACCTCCTATCTTCTATTACATCCACAACTGTTGTTCCGTTCATAATTTCCTTTGGTTGCTGTGCATTATTACATTATCTCTGAAAATGAGAGACCAAAAACCATAGAAAGCAACCATGTCTGGAGGTGACTGGGAGGTCGAGAAGCTCTAGTTTCTCAATCCCTTAGCACCAAATTCTCTGAGATTGGCTCTTCCCTCAGTTACACTGAGCATTTCAACTCTGCAGTGATGGAGATGGGAGAACTCATTTCTTCTCATGAGCATCTCTGGTGCTGTATTCCTTAGAGTCAAATAAAGGGTTCTATTTAATGTGAAGCCTGTTTTATAAACAGAATCAATGTGGTGTATATTCAGAATAACTAATGTTTGGAAGTTTGTTTTGTTTTGCTAAAATTGTTCTCAAGGCAGCTCTGGTGTATGAGAAAATGTATCACAATGGGCACCAAAAGACCTCAGCTCCAATCCTAGTTCTGCCAGCTATGAGCTGTGTGGCACTGACAGGTGTCCTGTTTTCCCAGGGTCTCCCTTTCTCGTTTGAAAAATAAAAATAACAGTTCCTACCTTCATGTGCTTTTTAATGGGGTTTAATGATAAAGGTGTTTATATCTGCTAAGCTAATTTACTTGATATATGTTTGGTTATTTAAGATATATGAGTTATGTTAGCTATTTCATGTTTAGGCTGCTGTATTTTTAGTAGGCTATATTATAATATTTGAAAGGATTTCATTATAAAGGACAGAGTCTCCTAATCTTTGATATAGCATTGACATACTTTTTAAATATACAAGGCATAGAATGCATCAATTTCCCTCAAAATCATAAATTCCCAACTGGTTATTAAGAATTCAGAGTTTTGAGTGATTTTTTTTGGCATTGGATTATTGACTTTAATGCTTTCAATTGTGATGGTGCATTGGAACCACTTATGTTAACTTTTTTTTTTTTTAACTACCAATATCTAGGCTCCAAGCAAGTACAAAGAAACCAGAATGTACAGAGTGGGTACTGGAACGAAGGAGAACAAGGTCAAAGGATGTTTTATTTTTATCTCTATCAGTGGGTCAAAGTTCTTTCAGAAGAGAGGCATATAGTGGACCTAGGTTGTTGGTCACTTTATGTGTCAAAGAGGCACACACTGAATTAACATAGAGTGTTATAAAAGACTTGGAGTGCAAGCTCACAGTTGTCTTAGTAAGAAGAGAAGGCTTCAATGGATCCCTTTGTGGTCCTTGTGCTCTCTCTCTCCTGTTTGCTTCTTCTTTCACTCTGGAGACAGAGCTCTAAAAGAGGAAAACTCCCTCCTGGCCCCACTCCTCTCCCAATTCTTGGAAATATCCTACAGATAGATATTAAAGACATCACCAAATCCTTAACCAATGTAAGTATGCTCCTTCAGTGGCTTGCAAAACGTAAGTAAATTCACCTTATTTTCAAATAAAGTATATTCCTAGAGGTACATTGTTACAAGAGATCATTGTAAAGTAAGATATTTTGAAAGGCTTTTGTTACCTTTTCCAGTTTGTCAGTGCCAGAAATAGAGGAATGAAATCATGCATTTTGTGAGTAGAGAAAGATGTGGGTTTTTGCATGTTACATTCAAAATAACAAAGTGGCAATAATTTTAAGTGCTGTGTTCCTTCTTCATTTTATAGCCATTTGCTATAATTTTTGGCTGATGGTAAATGGTAAGGAACATGTTAGTTATTAGAGATTTCATTAAATAAGCCCTCTACTATATTAGCCATGTGTTTTATTCAGAATAGCTGTGAAAATTGAACTTCTCTGAAGAATTAATTTATGCCTGTTGTCAAGGAAATAGCTGTGGGTTCAGGACCAGCAAAAGCAGATAAGTGGTAGATAAGACATTATAGACTTCCATTATTAGATCCACAAAATAATGTTTTAATTAAACTATGGCTACAATATATAAACCCCCAAATGACCTTAGGATTTAGTAATAGTAGGAAGAGGGGTAGAAGATATATAAGCATAGGGTATTTTCTCAAGTGAAAGATGGTTTAAGAGTGTTAATATAATATGTGAATACCCCTCATTGTGTAATAATTAGCATATACAGAGAGTAAAGGGCTGCGATTAGAATATTAAGTCTTAAAAGCATGATGGTATGATTAGGTCAAGAGAATGAGGCTATAGTTATGAAGAGTACTCCTACTAGATTGATGTTATGGTGAACAGCAAGGTTGGCAAGGCTAGTTAGGAGTCATCACATGGCTATTGGGGGAGAAGTGTTTGAAGGCCCCATGTTAGTAGTATGGTTTGGCTGTGAACTCATTTGTAGTTTGAGTTTGCAAGGCAGACTAATAAGGATGAGGTTAGTCCATGGGCAATTATTAGGGTGGTTGCACCTGTAAAACTTCAGGGCATTTGAAAGAAAATAGCTATGATGACAAGTGCCATATGGCTTATGGAGGAGTAAGTAATGAGTGATTTTAGATTAGTTTGGCAGAAATGGAGCTTGTTATGATTATTCTTTATAGGGATAGTATGAGAAATAAGCTATAAACTCTGTTAGGGGGTTAAGGATTAAGGTGATTCATATAATCCTATAGCCACCTAATTTTAGGAGTACTGCTGTGAGGACTATTGATCCAGCAATGGGGGCCTCTATATGGGCTTATGGGAGTCCTAGGTGGAGTCATAGAGAGGTATTTTTACTATGAATGCTATGATGCATGTTAATCATAAAAGGCTATTAGACCAGGAAATTGTTAGTTCTTGAAACTGGGTGTTGGTCTTAAGGTGAACACAAGAGTGCTGATAAATTTCTCAAGCATCAGTGTTTGAATAAGCAAAGTTTCAAATTTGGGTTAGCTGTGGGACACTGAAAATAAATTTGTGATTCTCTGAGCTCAGTTTCTTTGTTAAAAATAGAGCAATAGACCTGCTGAATATGTGATGTGAGGATTAATTGTAATCTGTGTAGCAATTGTTTAACCATTGCCTTTTGCATCATAGACCATCTGAGTGGCAAGTAAATTAATCATCATTATAATATATGTAATAATTATTATATTATAACAATGATTAATCATAATCATGTTTATATATAAAGTTCAGCAAAATAGCCATCAGCATGTTTATATATAAAATTCAGAAATATTTGAAGCCTATGAGGCTGAATAAAAGCATAAAATACAATGAAAATATTAATCCTAGTCAGGCTCAGTAAGTGGACAAAAGTGGACAAAATAGTGACTTCATTTGCTGTTATCTCTATCTCCTTTTCTAGCTCTCAAAAGTTTATGGCCCTGTGTTCACTCTGTATTTTGGCCTGAAACGCACAGTGGTGCTGCATGGATATGAAGTAGTGAAGGAAGCCCTGATTGATTTTGGGGGATGAGTTTTCTGGAAGAGGCTATTTCCCAGTGTTTGAAAAAGCTAACAGAGAATATGGTAGGTGTGCATGTGCCTGTTTCAGCATTGGTCTTGGGGGATGGGGAGGATGGAAAACAGATACTTGCAGAGCTCCTCGAGCAGAGCTTGACCCATCTATGAGGCTGCCCAGTGTCAGCTTCCTTTCTTGCCTGGGATCTTCCTCCTAGTTTATGTTTCTCTTCCTGTTAGGAATCATTTTCAGCAATGGAAACAGGTGGAAGGAGATCCGGCGTTTCTCCCTCATGACCCTGCGAAATTTTGGGATGGGGGAAGAGGAGCATTGAGGACCGTGTTCAAGAGGAAGCCCGCTGCCTTTTGGAGGAGTTGAGAAAACCAAGGGTTAGTGACCCTACTCTTTATGTCTGATCTTTCTGGACTGCTCTCTTCTCTACGGACATTCTTGGAAACATTTCAGGAGTGGCCAGATCCTTTTTTCTTTTCTTTTCTTTTGTTATTATTATTATTATTATTTACATTCTGGGGTACATGTGCAGAACATGCATGTTTGTTACATAGGTTAACATGTGCCATGGTGGTTTGCTGCATCCATCACCACGTCATCTACATTAGATATTTCTCTTAATACTATCCCTCTTCTAGCCTGTCACACCCCTGCTATCCCTCCCCTAGCCCCTCACCCCCTGACATGGCCCAGTGTGTGATGTTCTCCTCCCTGTGTCCATGTGTTCTCATTGTTCAACATCCACTTATAAGTGAGAACATGTGGTGTTTGGTTTTTTGTTCTTACATCAGTTTGCTGAGAATCATGGTTCCCAGCTTCATCCATGTTCCTGCACAGGACATAAACTCATCATTTTTATGGCTGTATAGTATTCCTCAGTGTATATGTGCCACATTTTCTTTATCCAGTCTATCTTTGATGGGCATTTGTGTTGTTTCCAAGTCTTTGCTATTGTGAACAGTGCCACAATAAACATGTGTGTTCATGGGTCTTTATATTAGAATGATTTATAATCCTTTGGGTATATACCCAGTAATGGGATTCCTGGGTCAAATGGCATTTCTATTTCTAGATCCTTGAGGAATTGTCACACTGTCTTCCACAATGGTTGAACTAATTTACACTCCCACCAATAGTGTAAAAGTGTTCCTATTTCTCCACATCCTCTGTAGCATCTGTTGTCTCCTGAGTTCTTAATGATCATCATTCTATCTGGCATGAGATGGTATCTCAATGTGGTTTTGATTTGCATTTCTCTAATGACCAGTGATGATGAGCTTTTTTTTCATGTTTGTTGGCTGCATAAATGTCTTCTTTTGATAAGTGGCTGTTCATATCCTTTGTCTACTTTTTGATGGGGGTTTTGTTTTTTTTGTAAATTTGTTTAAATTCTTTGTACATTCTGGATATTAGCCCTTTGTCAGATGGGTAGATTGCAAAAATTTGTTCCCATTTGGTTGATGGTTCACTCTAATAATTCTTTTGTTGTACAGCTTTTTAGTTTAATTAGATTCCATTTGTCACTTTTGGCTTTTATTGCCATTGCTTTTGGTGTTTTAGTTATGAAGTCCTTGCCCATGCCTATGTCTTGAATGGTATTGCCTAGGTTTTTTTCTAGGGTTTTTATGGTGTTAGGTCTTACATTTAAATCTTTAATCCATCTGGAGTTAATTTTTGTATAAGGCGTAAGGAAGTAATCCAGTTTCAGCTTTCTGTATAACACTAACCAGTTTTCCCAACACCACTTATTAAATACAGAATCCCTTCCCTATTGCTTGTTTTTGTCAGGTTTGTCAAAGATCAGATGCTTGTAGATGTAGGCATTACTTCTGAGGCCTCATTGGTTTCAAAGAACATCTTTATTTCTGCCTTCATTTCATTATTTATCCAGCCATCATTCAGGAGCTACTTGTTCATTTTCTATGCAATTGTGCAGTTTTGAGTGAGTTTCTTAATGCTGAGTTCTAATTTGATTGCACTGTGGTCTGAGAGATGGTTTGTTATGATTTCCATTGTTTTGCATTTGCTGAGAAGTGTTTTACTTCCAATTATGTGATCTATTTTAGAATAAGTGTGATGTGGTTCTGAGAAAAATGTATATTCTGTGGATATGGGGTAGACAGTTCTGTAGATGTCTGTTAGTTCCTATTGGTCCAGATCTGAGTTCAAGTCCTGGATATCCTTGTTAATTTTCCGTCTTGTTGATCTGTCTAATATTGACAATGGTGTGTTAGTTTTTCACTATTATTGTGTGGGAATCTAAGTCTCTTTGTAGGTCATTAAGAACTTGCTTTATGTGTCTGGGTGCTCCTGTATTGGCTGCAGATATACTTAGGATAGTTAGCTCTTCTTGTTGCATTGATCCCTTTATCATTATGTAAAGTCCTTCTTTGTCTCTTTTGATCTTTGTTGGGTTAAAGTCTGTTCTATCAGAGACTAGCATTACAACCCCTGCCTTTTTTTTTGCTTTCCATTTGCTTGGTAAATCTTCTTCCATCCCTTTATTTTGAGCCTATGTTTGTCTTTGTGTGTGAGGTGGGTCTCCCAAATACAGCACACTGACGGGTCTTGACTCTATCTATTTTGCCAGTCTGTGTCTTTTAATTGGGGCATTTAGCCCATTTACATTTAATGTTGTTATTGTTATGTGTGAATTTGATCCTGCCATTATGATTCTATCTGGTCATTTTGCCTATTAGTTGATGAAGTTTCTTCATAGCATCGATGGTATTTACAATTTGCTATGTTTTTGCAGTGGCTGGTAATGGTTGTTTTTTATCCATTTAAAAAAATGCATTTTATTATAGTCTCACTTCCATTGTATGTTTTGCTTTCAAAAATTTTATTAGAAAGGTACTAGATCTCTTGGATCTATCCTCCATATTTTAACTTTTTTGTTATTTCTATCTGCCATTTTGCACTATGTTCTAAGAAATTTTTTTCACTTTATCTTCCAGATTTTTATTTTTTAAAAATATATATTTTATTGCATTTTAGCTTTTGGGGTACATGTGAAAAACAAGCCAGATTGTTACATAGGTACATACATGGCAATGTGGTTTGTAGCCTTCCTCCCCATCACCTACATCTTGCATTTCTCCCCATGTTATCCCTCCCCAACTCCCCACCCCTCTCAGTTCCTCCTCTAGTTCCCCCCCTACAGACCCCAGCGTGTGATGCTCCTCTCGCTGTGTCCATGTGTTCTCATTGTTTAACACCTGCCTATGAGTGAGAACATGCGGTGTTTGATTTTCTGTTCTTGTGTCAGTTTGCTGAGAATGATGGTTTCCAGCTTCATCCATGTCCCTACAAAGGACACGAACTCATCATTTTTGATGGTTGCATAGTATTCCATGGTGTATATGTGCCACATTTTCCCTGTCCAGTCTATCATCGATGGGCATTTGGGTTGGTTCCAAGTCTTTGCTATTGTAAACAGTGCTGCAATGAACATTTGTGTGCATGTGTCCTTAAAATGGAACGATTTACAATCCTTTGGATATATACCCAGTAATGGGATTGCTGGGTCAAATGGAATTTCTATTTCTAGGTCCTTGAGGAATTGCCACACTGTCTTCCACAATGGTTGAACTAATTGACACTCCCACCAACAGTGTAAAAATGTTACTATTTCTCCACATCCTCTCCAGCATCTGTTGTCTCCAGATTTTTAAATGATCGCCATTCTAACTGGCGTGAGATGGTATCTCAATGTGGTTTTGATTTGCATTTCTCTAATGACCAGTGATGATGAGCATTTTTTCATATGTTTGTTGGCCTCGCATATATCTTCCTTTGTAAAGTCTATGTTCATATCCTTTGCCCACTTTTGAATGGGCTCGTTTGTGTTATTTTTTCTAAATCTGTTTTAGTTCTTTGCAGATTCTGGGTATAAGTCCTTTGTCTGATGGATAGATTGCAAAAATTTTTCCCCATTCTGTTGGTTGCCAGTTCACTCTAATGATTGTTTCTTTTGCTGTGCAAATGCTCTGGAGTTTAATTAGGTCCCATTTGTCTATTTTGGCTTTTGTTGCCAATGCTTTTGGTGTTTTAGTCATGAAGTCCTTGCCTATGCCTATGTCCTGAATGGTTTTGCTTAGGTTTTCTTCTAGGGTTTTTCTGATGTTAGGTCTTATGTTTAAGTCTTTAATCCATCTGGAGTTAATTTTAGTGTAAGGTGTCAGGAAGGGGTCCAGTTTCTGCTTTCTGCACATGTCTAGCCAGTTTTCCCAACATCATTTACTAAACAGGAAATCCTTTCCCCATTGCTTGTTTTTGTCAGGTTTGTCAAAGATCAGATGGTTGTAGATGTGTGGTGTTGCCTCCAAGGCCTCTGTTCTGTTCCATTGGTCTATATCTCTGTTTTGGTACCAGTACCATGCTGTTTTGATTACTGTAGCCTTGTAGTATAGTTTGAAGTCAGGTAGCGTGATGCCTCCAGCTTTGTTCTTTTTGCTTAGAATTGACTTGTCTACGTGGGCTCTCTTTTGGTTCCATATGAAGTTTAAGGTGGTTTTTTCCAGTTCTGTGAAGAGGATCATTGGTAGCTTGATTGGGATAGCACTGAATCTATCAATTACTTTGGGCAGTATGGCCATTTTCACTATATTCATTCTTCCTAACCATGAGCATGGAATGTTTCTCCATCTGTTTGTGTCCTCTCTTATTTCATTGACCAGTAGTTTGTAGTTCTCCTTGAAGAGGTCCTTTACATTCTTTGTTAGTTGTATTCCTAGGTATTTTATTCTCTTTGTAGCAATTGTGAATGTCAGTTCGTTCTTGTTTAAGAACTTCTTCAGCTCTGTTTAAGTCTGTTATTGGTGTATAGGAATGCTTGTGATTTTTGCACATTGATTTTCTCTTGTAAGAATTTGCTGAAGTTTCTTATCAGTTTCGGGAGATTTTGGGCTGAGACAGTGGGGTCTTCTAAATATACTATGATGTCATCTGCAAATAGAGACCATTTGACTTCCTCCTTTCTTAATTGAATACCCTTTATTTGTTTTTCTTGCCTGATTGTTCTGGCTAGAACTTCGAATACTATATTGAATAGGAGTGGTGAGAGAGGGCATCCTTGTCTAGTGCCAGATTTCAAAGGGAATGCTTCCAGTTTTTCCCCATTCAGTATGATATTGGCTGTGGGTTTGTCATAAATAGCTTTTATTATTTTGAGATGCATTCTGTTGATAACTAGTTTATTGAGAGTTATTAGCATAAAGCACTGTTGAATTTTGTCAAAGGCCTTCTCTGCATCTATTGAGATAATCAAGGGGTTTTGTCTTTGGTTCTCTTTATTTGGTGGTTTATGTTTACTGACTTTTGTATGTTGAACCAGCCTTGCATCCCCGGGATGAAGCCTACTTGATTGTGATGGATAAGCTATTCAATTTACTGTTGCAATCAGTTTGCCAGTATTTTATTGAAGATTGTTGCATTTATGTTAATCATGGATATTGGCCTGAAGTTTTCTTTTCTTGTTGAGTCTGTGTCGGGTTTTGGTATCAGGATGATTTTGGTCTCATAAAATGATTTGGGAAGGATTCCCTCTTTTTGGATTGTTTGGAATAGTTTCAGATGGAGTGGTACCATCTCCTTTTTGTATGTCTGGTAGAATTCCAACGTGAACCCATCTAGACCTGGGCTTTTTTTGGTTGGTAGGCAGTTAATTGCTGCCTCAACATCAGCCCTATTCAGACTACCTCAGGTCTATTCAGGGTTTCAACTTCTTCTTGGTTTAGGCTTGGGAGGATGCAAGTTGTCCAGGAATTTATCCATTTCTGCAGGTTTACTGGTTTATGTGCATTGAGTTGTTTGTAGTAATCTCTGATGGTGGTTTGTATTTCTGTGGAATCTGTGGTGATATCCCCTTTATCGTTTTTTATTGCATCTATTTGATTCTTCTCTCTTTTCTTTTTATTAATCTGGCTAGTGGTCTGTCTATTTTGTTGATCTTTTCCAAAACCAGCTCCTGGATTTATTGATTTTTTGAAGGGTTTTTTGATTCTCTATCTCCTTCAGTTCTGCTCTGATCTTAGTTATTTCTTGTCTTTTGCTAGATTTCGGGTTTTTTTGATCTTGCTCCTTTAGCTCTTTCAATTTTGATGATAGGGTATCAATTTTAGATCTCTCCTTGCTTCTTATGTGGGCATTTATTGCTATATAGTTTCCTCTAGAGACTGCTTTACATGTGTCCCAGTGATTCTGGTATGCTTTTTCTTCGTTCTCATTGGTTACAAAGAACATCTTTATTTCTACCTTCATTTAATTGTTTATCCAGTCAACATTCAAGAGCCAGTTGTTCAGTTTCCACAAAGCTGTGCAGTTCTGAGTTAGTTTCTGAATTCTGAGTTCTAACTTGATTGCACTGTAGTCTGAGAGACTGTTTGTTATGATTTCCATTCTTTTGCATTTGCTGAGGAGTGATTTACTTCCAATTATGTGGTCAATTTTAGAGTAGGTGTGATGTGGTGCTGAGAAGAATGTATATTCTGTGAATTTGGGGTGGAGAATTCTGTAAATGTCTATTAGGTTTGCTTGGTCCAGGTCTGAGTTCAAGTCCTGGATATCCTTGTTAATTTTCTTTCTTGTTGATCTGTCTAATATTGACAGTGGAGTGTTAAAGTCTCCCACTATTATTGTGTTGGAGTCTAAATCTCTTTGTAAGTCATTAAGAACTTGCTTTATGTATCTGAGTGCCCCTATATTGGGTGCATATATATTTAGAGTTGTTAGCTCTTCTTGTTGCATTGATCGTTTTACCATTATGTAATGTCCTTCTTTGTCTCTTTTGACCTTTGTTGGTTTAACGTCTACTTTATCAGAGACTAGTTTGCAGCTCCTGCTTTTTTTTGCTCTCCATTTGCTTGGTAAATCTTCCTCCATCACTTTATTTGGAGCCTGTGTGTATCATTGCATGTGAGATGGGTTTCCTGGATACAGCACACTGATGGGTTTTGGCTTTCTATCCAATTTGCCAGTCTGTTGTCTTTTGATTGGGGCATTTAGCCCATTTACATTTAGGGTTAATATTGCTATGTGTGAATTTGATCCTGCCATTTTGATGCTAGCTGGTTTTTGCCTGTTAGTTGATGCAGTTTCTTCATTGTGTCGCTGCTCTTTACCATTTGGTATGTTTTTGGAGTGGTTGGTACTGGTTGTTCCTTTCTCTGTTTAGTACTTCTTTCAGGAGCTCTTGTAAAGCAGGCGTGGTGGTGATGAAATCTCTGAGTAATTGCTTGTTTGTAAAGGATTTTATTTCTCCTTTGCTTATGAAACTTAGTTTAGCTGGATATGACATCCTAGGTTGAAAGTTCTTTTCTTTCAGGATGTAGTATATTGGCCCCCACTCTCTCCTGGCTTGTAGGGTTTCTGCTGAGAGACCTGCTGTGAGTCTCATGGACTTACCTTTGTGGGAAGTCCTGACCTTTCTCTCTAGCTGCCCTTAGCATTTTCTCCTTCATTTCAACCCTGGTGAATCTGACTATTATGTGCCTTGGGGTTGCTCTTCTTGAGGAATATCTTTGTGATGTTCTCTGGATTTCCTGGGCTTGAATATTGGCCTGCCTTGCTAGGTTGGGGACGTTTTCCTGGATAATATCCTGAAGAGTATTTTCCAGCTTGGATTCATTCTCTCCGTCACATTCAGGTACACCTATCAAACGTAGATTAGGTCTTTTCACATAATCCCATATTTCTTGGAGGCTTTGTTCATTTCTTTTTACTCTTTTTTCTCTAATCTTGCCTTCTCTTTATTTCATTGAGTTGATCTTTGGCCTCTGATATCCTTTCTCCTGCTTGGTCATTTTGGCTGTTGAAACTTGTGTATGCTTCACAATGTCTCATGTTGTGTTTTTCAGCTCCATCAATTCACTTATATTCCTCTCTAAATTGTTTATTCTTGTTAGCATTTCATCAAAACTTTTTTCAAGGTTCTTAGTTTCTTTGCATTGGGTTAGAACATGTTCTTTTAGCTCAGAGAAGTTTTCTTATTACCCACTTTCTGAAGCCTGTTTTTGTCAGTTCATCAGACTCATTCTCCATCCAGCTTTGTTCCCTTGCTGGTGAGGAGTTGTGATCCCTTGGAGGAGGAGTGGCATTCTGGTTTTGGGTGTTTTAATCCTTTTTGTGCTGGTTTCTTCCCATCTTTGTGGATTTATTTATCTGTGGTCTTTGTGGTTGGTGACTTTCAGATGGGGTCTCTGAATAGACATCCTGTTTGTTGATGATGAAATTATTTCTTTGTGTTTCTTAGTTTTCCTTTTAACAGTCAGGCCCCTCTTGCTGTAGGTCCACTCCAGACCCTGCTTGCCTGGGGCTCACCTGCAGTGGCTGCAGAACAGTGAGAGTTGCTGCCAGTTTCTTCTTCTGCTATCTTTGTCTCAGAAGGATACCTGCCAGATGTCAGTCTGAGCTCTCCTTTGTGAGGTGACTCTTTGGATATACAGGGGTCAGGGAGCTGCTTGAGGAGACAGTCTGTCCTTTATAGAATCTCAAGTACTGAGGTGTGAGCTCCATTGTTCCATTCAGAGCTGCTGGGCAGGTACATTTAAGTCTGCTGCAACAGAACTCATAACGGCCTTTTTTCCCCAGGTGCTCTGTCCTGTGAAGGTAGGGCTTTATTTATAAGTTTCTGTTTTGCTGCTCCCTTTTTTCAGGGATGCCCTGCCCAGCATGGAGGCCACCCTAGTCACAGTCTGCCAGCAGAGGCATTGCTGATCTGCTGTGGGCTCTGCCCAGCTGCCATGTGAACTTCCCTGCAGTCCTGTTTATAGGGTTATAGTTAGAACTGCCTTCACAATGGCAGCCCACCTCTGTAATGGCGGACTCTCTCTGTATTGGCAGACTGCCTTGGCAATGCTGGACCACTTCAGCAATGACAGACTACCTTGGTAGTGGTGGACTGCCTCGGTAATGGCGGATGCCCCTCCCCCTACAGAGCCGAACCATCCCAGGTTCAGCTGTTCTTGCTGTGAAACTCTCAATCCAGAGCATTTCAGATTACTGGTATTTGTGGGGGGTGGGACCAGCCATGCCTGATCACCTGGCTCACTGCCTCAGACCCCTTTTTTCAGTTGAACAGGTGACTCTGTCTCGCAGGCATTCCAGTCACCAGTTGAAAAGGCTCCTGGATTTGTGTGAGATTTTGTGTGGAGACTCAGTGAAACAGCCACGCTGGAGACTCTTGGTGCTTTTTCACCTGGGAATCTCCTGGCCTGGCTCCCTATTTCAGTTCCCTTTTTATCGGTTGAATGGGCTACTCTGTCTCCTAAGTGCTCCAGTCGCCAGCTGAAACAGTGCCTGGACCTGTGTGAGTTTTTTGAGTGGAGATTCACTGCGCCAGCCAAAACAGCCACGCTGGAGACCTATGGTGCTCCTCCACCCGGGAATCTCCTGGTCTGTGGGCAATAAAAATCCGTCTGGAAATGCAGTGACCACTCACCCTCTGCGCTCACTGGGAGCTGCAATCCAGAGCTGCTCCTACTCGGCCATCTTGGATCCCCTTCTCTCCAGATTTTTTAAAATATATATTTTATTGCACTTTAGGTTCTGGGGTACATGTGCCAATCATGCAGGATTGCTGCATGTGTACATACATGGCAATGTGGTTTGCTGCCTCCATCCCTGTCACCTATATCTGGCATTTCTCTTCATGTTATCCCTCCCCAACTCCCTACCCTCTGCTGTCCGTCCTCTAGTCCTTCCCAGCAGACCGTAAACATTTTTCAATGTTTAGTTCCTTCAGGAGCTCTTGTAAGGCCAGCCTGGTGGTTACAAAAATCTCTCACAGTTGCTTGTCTGTGAAGGATTTTATTTCTTCTTCACTTATGAAACTTAGTTTGGCTGGATATGAAATTCTAAGTTTAAAGTTTTTTTCTTTAAGGATGTTGAATATGGCCCCTACTTTCTTCTGGCTCATAGGATTTCTGCCAAGAGATCTGCTGTGAGTCTGAAGGGCTTCCCTTTGTGGGCAACCTGATCTTCTCTGGCTGCCCTTCACATTTTTCATTTCAACACTGACGAATGTGACGATTATGTGTCTCAGGATTGCTCTTCTCAAGGAGTATCATATGAATGTTGGCCTGCCTTGCTAGATTGGGGAAGTTCTCCTGAATAATATCCCGAAGAGTGTCTTCCAACTTGGTTCATTCTCACCATTACTTTCTCGTACATTGATCAAATGTAGATTTGGTCTTTTCACATAATCCTATATTTCTTGTAGGCTTTGTTCATTTATTTTTCCTGTTTTTCTCTAATCTTATCTTCACACTTTATTTCATTGGCTTTATCTTCAATCTCCGATATCCTTTCTTCCACTTGATCGATTCAGGTATTGAAACTTGTGTATGTTTCACAAAGTTGTTGTGCTATGTTTTTCAGCTCCATCAGGTCGTTTATGTTCTTCTCTACACTGGCTAGTCTAGTTAGCATTTTGTCTAACCTTTTTTTCAAGATTCTTAGCTTCCTTGCATTGGGTTAGAACATGTTTCTTTAGCTCAGAGTAGTTTGTTATTACCCATCTTCTGAAGCCTGCTTCTGTCAATTCATCAAAATCATTCTCTGTCCAGTTTTGTTTCCTTGCTGGTGAGGAGTTGTGATCTTTTGTAGGAGAAGAGCCTTTCTGTTTTTTGGAATTTTCAGCCTTTTTGCACGTTCTTTTTATATTCATGAATTTATCTTCCTTTGATCTTTGAAGTTGGTGACCTTTGGATGGGATCTCTTAGTGGATGTTGTTTTTGTTGATGTTGAAACTGTTTCTTTCTGTTTGTTAGTTTTCCTTTTAACAGTCAAGACCCTCTGCTGCAGCTCTGCTGGATTTTGCTTGTGGTCCACTCAAGGCCCTGCTTGCTTGGGAAGCACCAGCAGAACAGCAAAGATTGCTGCCTGTTCCTTCTTCTGGTAGCTTTGTCCCAGAAGGGTACCTGCCAGATGCTAGCCAGAGCTCCCCTGTATGAGATATCTATTGGTCCTTGCTGGGAGGTGTCTCCCAGTCATGATACACGGGGGTCAGAGAGTTACTTGAGGAGGCAGTCTGTCCTTTATTAGAGCTTGAACACTGTGCTGGGTGATCTACTGTTCTCTTCAGAGCTGCCAGGGAGGGATGTTTAAGTCTGCTGAAGCTGTACCCACAACTGCCCCTTTTCCTAGGTGCTCTGTCCCTGGAAGGTGGGGCTTTATTTATAAGTCCCTGATGGGCTGCTGCCTTTTTTCAGAAATGCCCTGCCCAGTGAGAAAAGAGTTTAGTGACATGGTCTCCCTGCATAGGTCTTGCTGAGCTGTGGTTATACAACACATACAACACATGAAAACCAACTATTTAATAATTTTTGCCTTGTGTGAACTGGCCATAGTAAAAATGGAACAATTTTTTAGTGATGAAAGATACAATAAACTGTATTTTGGAACTTAATTTCAAGAAGAAGAAGAAACAAAGATTTCAACAAAATTAAGGGCAAATACAGATACTAGCAAAGGCATCCTGACATCAGGGAGGCCATGTGCTTGCTATATGTAAAACTTGATTCCCGTCAACAACATACAGAAAACAAAAATTGCACTGCTTTTGTAGTTATGTCTACAATCTATGTTTCCCTTATGGATACTAAGCTACAACAAAACACTTCACAGTTGCAAACCTTTCCTCATTCCACTGAACTAAAAATAGCTCAAAATGTTATTAGTTCTTAAAATCTCCAGTAAAATAACATCTAAAAATAATCTTGACCATTTTCTTGGCTGTTTCCCCAAAGCAACTGGGCTCTTTAAAGAATGCACACACACCAAGAAAGTCTTATCCATGTTTTCTCATCCCCATTTAGACACATTTGAAAAGATGTTGATTTCTGCGGGAAAGATGGCTGTAGGTTTCAGAAGGGCCACACACTAGACATGAAGCATCTTTTATTTTATTTTTTAAAAGCTATTAAGACTGTGAAAATGTTTTTAAACCCCAATACCATGTATCCAATAATTCTTTCACCCCAAAATATAAAATCTTATGGTTATAATTTTAAAATCCTCAGTGAGCTATGGAATATTGTGCATATTTAATACGCATCAGCAATCTAGAAGTAGATGACATCCATGTGTCTGTCATACCGACTTTCCAAATAACCTGATTCACCAATTATTGACTGCTCTGGCCCTGGGCTATCTGACTGCCTCAGAAACCACCTCTTTGGAAGTTTCATTTCCACTACTTTTTTTTCAAGCCTGCACCTCAAGCTTTTTCCATTATCACAGCCTCTCTGTCTGATTCTGTCCCTTGTAAAGTAACTTCATCTGAGAATCTGTGATTATCTTTTACCAAACACATAATAAGCCTTAGCAACCTAGGGACTATGATAACTCTGGTCTTGGCCTAAGTTTACATAAGAACATGATAGTTTTGTGATCTCGTGGAGGGAAATCTAAATGACATCAATATCTTACAACAAACAAAGGTAGCGAAGATCAGGTATTTCCATTCTGAGCATAAAAACAACTGATCCTAAGCAACAGGCAGAAATGTTAACGCAGGAGATACGTTTGTACATGCAAACTGTTGTGTGCTTGTGAAAGTCTTTATCCCCAAAGTCAAGTCAAGACAAAACCAAAGCAAAATGGAGAATGAGTCAATGTAACAATGCAACAAAAAGAACAGGATCCAAGCTTTTTGCTGCAAATACTGAACTAGAATCATTTTCTTTATAAATTTGACAAGAAGACAGTAGTCATGACATTTATCTAATAAGAGAATACCTTCAGGCCACACCTGTGTTCTGAGGCAACTCAAAGTTCAATGAATATTGGGGGGGCAATGGTTGGGACTGACTAATGTACCTTTGTCTGTAAGAATGGCAGCCAAACTACCTCAGGGTCTCAAGGGACTGAGAGACTTCAGGAAAGAACTACTACCAGGGCTAGATCTAGGCCTTCCTTTCAGGAGTCAAAGTCAGAAGAATCCAAGGAGACCATAACTTCATGACAAAGATGCCATAGCATTTTATTAGCATTATAAAAGTCAACCAATGATATTTTCATTGAAATACCTGCACTGAATGATGACTCAGCATATGAGGGATGTCTTTGGAGAAGGCACTTAAGGTAGAACATCAGCAAATCTTACCAGTTGGCTGAAACAAAAATGAGCTAGTTAAACCTGGCTGGAGGCCTGTTAGGGCTGTTTGTTCTCACTGCGGCCTGGCTAAAAACCAGTGGCACTAAGAAAGTGTCACATTTCCCAAGTCTGCGGGGTGCTCTGGTGTGGTGGTCCTTCTCCCAAAAGTCCTGTGTCCCTAAATATATCTGTCCAGGTCAGTTTCCCCAAGTTCTGGTTCCAAAAATAGGCTCAGGGCTGGCAGAAATCATTCAGGAAGCTTCTTGAAGGCCCTCTCTTTATTTCTCAGTCTGACTTTCAGCTGGTCCCAGGTACTGTAAGCAGCCTCAGCTTCCCAAGGCCACTAGTAACTTCTACTTTTGCTAATATCTTTGGTTTTCCATGTCACTGGTTGTGACCATTTGTTAGACTAGTGGTCCCCCAATTAACTGCACCTCCACTTAACACCCTTTTCTTGAATCTGAGCTGGACTTGTGACTTGTTTAGTAAGTAGAAGGCATACTTCAATTCTCTTCTGATTAGAAAAAAATCATCATCATCACCAGTAGAGGGCAGTAGAAGGGACGCTGTGACAATTCTGGACTTAAGTCTTCAAAAGGCCTGATCATTTCTGCTTTCGAGCTCTTGGGAGCTCTGAGTTGCATGTGAGAGGTCTAGCTACCCTGCTATCCAGGTCACTGAAAGAGACTACCTGGAGAAGGAGAGCCTCAGGACTGCAGGCAGAGAGAGAAGCTCAGCCATCCCAGTCTCTCTGCCAACTTGCTGACCACATGAGTGGTCACCTGCAGACTCACAGAAGAGCAGCCCAGCTGAACCCAGCTCAGATTGAAGAACAGTTAGGGGTGGGGTTGTTTTAAGCCACTAAAGTTTTGGGGTAAGTTTGTCAGCAGCATTTGACAACAAAAACCCTGGTCATTTATAGATGCCTTTTTTTCTAAGTACAAGAGAATTACTCAAATGAAAAGAAGGTGTGGCAAATGTTTACCCACTACAACCTTCTCAGTCAACAGCTGAACTGTAATTGGTCATCAACTGAATAAAAAAGCCACACTTCTTATCTTAATTCATAAATATCCATGATTCTTTTTTTATGACTCTTTAATGCCAATGCAAAGTTAGACCAGTCAGCTTCTGACAGTCTCAGGCACTGGCTTAATTTTCATTTAGCCAAAAATAGAAGCCATTTGAATTATCCATCACTGAATACATGATGGTAAATGAGACTGTTCTCACTTTTCTAGGATATTGTTACTTAATTTTCTCAAATTATTTCTTCTTATTATCCCCCACAATGAGAAAAAAATTAAACTGGTTACGGTTATAAAAAGAAAAAAAAAAGCCTATATCTAGAATTTGAATACCCATAATCTGCAAAATATAGGACACAATTTAACTGCATCCTAAATTTAAAACAAAATTCTATAAAATATAACATTGTCTACATCGTAGAGATGATTTCTTCTTATCTGAGGAAATAAGTAATTGGGAAGCAGGTGTTGTTGAATTAAAACACAGTGGTCTTTAAATGGTTTCAAATTTTGCTTATCAAAAGGTAGTCAACCACAATGCAAGCCTTCAAAATCCAAATTCTGTCTTCACATAAACTTTCTTGTGTCTGTTCTTGATCTTTTTAGGGAGAGGGTGAAAGTCCACATGTATTTCTGTGCTCACGTTTTGGCAGATTTTCTCATCTGAAACTTTTGTGCTGTTGCATCAGGCCCACATTTTCATAGACTCTAGCATTGTCTCCTCTCATTTCTGCACAGAGTGGCATTGAAGTACAAGACAGGAGGGGATTCTGAGCTCTACTCATCTGGTCTGCTAGAGAATATTTAATATTCATATATTCATGACCTTTCCTCTTGCTTTTCTCCTCTTCTTCAATCCTGCACTGTAGTGTTTCAAAATAATGTTGGACTGCCATATAGCTAAATTGGTACTGTGCTCCTGTCTGGACCATTCCTGATTGCTGAGACTGCATCATCTGAATGGTTTTGGGAACATCAATATCACAGTCAACACCTTTCTCTCTGATGATGTCAATAGGAATATCAATCACAATGAACATCCCTGTCCAGTTAATTCCAGTACAGTAGTGCTTCATGACCGGCCCTGCATCCATGATGCTCTCCTGCTTATGGTGCAACTTCTCCAGGAAGTCCAGGATACCCCTGGTGTCTCTGGGCACTCCATGGTCCAGCCAAGTCCAAAAGTGGGATTGCCAGACCATTTTTCCATATTATCTTGTCCAACCTTTGAAAATTTAAGTTCTCTTAGCATACAGTCATGAGTGGTGCATTCTTTGGCATTCCTAACATGCATGACCCCGTATTTTTTTAAATTATTATACTCTAAGTTCTGGGATACATGTAGAGATCTTGCAGGATTTTTACATAAGTATATGCTTGCCATGGTGGTTTGCTGCCTCCATCCCCTGTCACCTACATTAGATGTTTCTTCTAATGTTATCCTTGCCCAATCCCCCCCACATCCTGCTATTCTTCCCCTAAACCCCACACCTCAACAGAACCCAGTGTGTGATATTCCCCTCCCTGTGTCCATGTGTTCTCATTGTTCAACACCTGCTTATGTGTGAGAACATGTGGGTTTGGTTTTCTGTTCCTGTGTCAGTTTGCTCAGAATGATGATTTCAAGCTTCATCCATGTCCCTGCAAAGGACATTAACTCATCATTTTTCTTTTGTCGTTTTAATATATATATTTTATTGCACTTTAGGTTCTGGGGTACATGCGAAGAACATGCAGGATTGTTGCCTAGGTACATACACAGCAATGTGGTTTGCTGCCTTCATCCCCATCACCTATATCTGGCATTTCTCCCCGTTATCCCTCCCCCAACTCACTACCCCTCACTGTCCCTCCCCTAGCTCCCCCCAACAGACCACAGTGTGTGATGCTCCCCTCCCTGTGTCCGTGTGTTCTCATTGTTCAACACCCACCTATTAGTGAGAACATGCAGTGTTTGATTTTCTGTTCTTGTGTCGGCTTGCTGAGAATGACGATTTCCAGATTCATGCACGTCCCTACAAAGGACAGGAACTCATCATTTTTTATGGCTGCATATTATTCCATGGTGTATGTGTGCCACATTTTCCCTGTCCAGTCTCTCATTGATGGGCATTTGGGTTGATTCCAAGTCTTTGCTATTGTAAATAGTGCTGAAATAAACATACATGTACATGTGCCTTTATAATAGAATGATTCATAATCCTTTGGGTATATACCCAGTAATGGGATTGCTGGGTCAAATGGTATTTCTAGTTTTAGATTCTTGAGGAATTGCCACACTGTCATCCACAATGGTTGAACTAATTTACACTCCCACTAACAGTGCAAAAGTGTTCCTATTTCTCCACATCCTCTCCAGCATTTGTTGTCTCCAGAGTTTTTAATGATCACCATTCTAACTGGCATGAGATGGTATCTCAATGTGGTTTTTATTTGCATTTCTCTAATGACCAGTGATGATGAGCATTTTTTCATATGTTTGTTGGCCTTATATATGTCTTCTTTTGAAAAGTATCTGTTCATATCCTTTGCCCATTTTTGAATGACTTGTTTTTTTCTTGTAAATCTGTTTTAGTTCTTTGTAGATTCTGGATATTAGCCCTTTGTCAGGGGTGGATTTGATGGGTAGATTGCAAAGACTTTTCTCATACTGTTGGTTGCCAGTTCACTCTAATGATTGTTTCTTTTGCTGTACAGAAGCTCTGGAGTTTAATTAGATCCCATTTGTCTATTTTGGCTTTGGTTGCCAATGCTTTTGGTGTTTTAGTCATGAAGTCCTTGCCTATGCCTATGTCCTGAATGGTTTTGCTTAGGTTTTCTTCTAGGGTTTTTCTGGTGTTAGGTCTTATGTTTAAGTCTTTAATCCATCTGGAGTTAATTTTAGTGTAAGGTGTCAGGAAGGGGTCCAGTTTCTGCTTTGTGCACATGGCTAGCCAGTTTTCCCAACACCATTTATTGAACACGGAATCCTTTCCCCATTGCTTGTTTTTGTGATGTTCGTCAAAGATCAGATGGTTGTAGATGTGTGTTGTTGCCTCCCAGGCCTCTGTTCTGTTACATTGGTCTATATGTCTGTTTTGGTACCAGTATCATGCTGTTTTGATTACTGTAACCTTGTAGTGTAGTTTGAAGTCAGGCAGTGTGATGCCTCCAGCTTTGTTCTTTTTGCTTAGAATTGACTTGGCTATGTGGGCTCTCTTTTGGTTCCATATGAAGTTTAAGGTGGTATTTTCAGTTCTGTGAAGAGGGTCATAGGTAGCTTGATGAGAATCGTGTTAAATCTGTAAATTACTTTGGGCAATATGGCCATTTTCACAATATTGATTCTTCCTAACCGTGAGCATGGAATGTTTCTTCATCTGTTTGTGTCCTCTCTTATTACCTTGAGCAGTGGTTTCTAGTTCTCCTTTAGGAGGTCCTTTACATCCTTTGTCAGTTTTATTCCTAGGTATTTTATTCTCTTTGTAGCAATTGTGAATGGCAGTTCATTCTTGATTTGGCTCTGTTTAAATCTGTTACTTGTGTATAGGAATGCTTGCGATTTCTGCACATTGATTTTGTATCCTAAGACTTTGCTGAAGTTGCTTATCAGTTTCAGGAGATTTTGGTCTGAGATGATGGGGTCTTCTAAATGTGCAATCATGTCATCTGCAAATAGAGAGAATTTGACTTCCTCCTTTCCTAATTGAATACCCTTTATTTGTTTTTCTTGCCTGATTGCTCTGGCTAGAACTTCAATACTATATTGAATAGAAGTGGTGAGAGAGGGCATTCTTGTCTAGTGGCAGATTTCAAAGGGAATGCCTCCATTTTTTGCCCATTCTGTGTGATATTGGCTGTGGGTTTGTTGTAAATAGCTTTTATTATTTGGATATATGTTCCATCGATACCTAGTTTATTGAGAGTTTTTAGCATAAAACATTGAATTTTATCAAAGGCCTTCTCTTAATCTGTTGAGATAATCATGTGGTTTTTGCCTTTGGTTTTGTTTATGTGATGGATTATGTTTATAGATTTGTGTATGTTGAACCAGCCTTGCATCCCCAGGATGAAGCCTACTTGATCATGGTGGATAAGCTTTTTGATGTGCTGTTGCATTTGGTTTGCCTGTATTTTTTGCACCAAAATTCTTCATGGATATTGGTCAGAAATTTTCTTTTTTAGTTGTGTCTCTGACAGGTTTGTTATCAGGATAATGTTGGCCTCACAAAATGAGTTAGGCAGGATTCCCCTCTTTTTGTATTGTTTGGAATAGTTTCAGAAGGAATGGTAGGAGCTCCTCTTTGTATGTCTGGTAAAATTCGGCTGTAAATCCATGTGGACCTGGACTTTTTTTGGTTGGCAGGCTATTAGTTGCTGCCTCAACTTCAGACCTTGTTATTGGTCTATTTAGAGATTCAACTTCTTCCTGGTTTAGTCTTGGGGTTGTGTAAGTGTTCGGGAATTTATCCATTTCTTTTAGATATACCTGTTTATGTGCATAGAGTTGTTTGTAGTAATCTCTGATGGTAGTTTGTATATCTGTGGAACCAGTGGTGATATATCCTTTATCATTTTTTATTGCCTTTATTGGAATCTTCTCTCTTTTCTTTTTTATTAGTCTGGCTAGTGGTCTGTCCCTTTTGTTGATCTTTTAAAAAAACTACCTCCTGGACTCATTGATTTTTTTTGTAGGGTTTTTTTTTTTTTTGTGTGTGTGTCTATCTCCTTCAGTTCTGCACTGATCTTAGTTATTTCTTGTCTTCTGCTAGCTTTTGAATTTGTTTGCTCTTCCTTTTTTAGTTCTTTTAATTGTGATGATAGGATGTCAATTTGAGATCTTTCCTCGCTTTTCATGTGGGCATTTATTGCTATAAATTTCCCTCTAGACACTGCTTTAAATGTGTTCCAGAGATTCTGGTATGTTGTGTCTTCATTCTCATTGGTTTTGAAGAACATCTTTATTTCTGCCTTCATTTCATTACTTATCCAGTATTCACTCTGGAGCAAGATTTTCAGTTGCCATGCAGTTTGAAGTTTTGAGTGAGTTTCTTAATCCTGAGTTCTAATTCAATTGCACTGTGGTCTGAGAGACTGTTTGTTATGATTTCTGTTCTTTTGCATTTGCTGAGGAGTGATTTACTTCCACTTATGTGGTCAATTTTAGAGTAAGTGTGATGCGGTGATGAGAAGAATGTATATTGTGTGGATTTGCGGTGGAGAGTTCTGTAGATGTCTATTAGATCGGCTTGTTCCAGATCTGAGTTCAAGTCCTGAATATCCTTGTTAATTTTCTGTCTTGTTGATCTGTCTAATATTGATAGTGGAGTTTTAAAGTCTCCCACTACAATTGTGTGGGAGTCTAAGTCTCTGTAGATCATTAAGGACTTGCTTTATGTATCTGGGTGCTCCTATGTTGGGTGCATATATATTTAAGACAGTTAGCTCTTCTTGTTGCATTGACCCCTTTACCATTATGCAATGTCCTTCTTTGTCTCTTTTGATCTTTGTTGGTTTAAAGTCCATTTTATCAGAGACTAGGATTGTAATCTTGCTTTTTTTTTGCTCTCCATTTACTTGGTAAATCTTCCTCCTTCCTTTTGAGTGTATGTGTGTCTTTGCATGTGAGATGGGTCTCCTGAATACAGCACACCAATTGGCCTTGACTCTTCTCCAATTTGCCAGTCTGTGTCTTTTAATTGGGGCATTTAGCCCATTTACATTTAAGGTTAATATTGTTATGTGTAAATTTGCTCCTGCCATTTTGATACTAGCTGGTTGTTTTGCCTGTTAGTTGATGCAGTTTCTTCATTGTGTCGATGGTCTTTAACATTTGGTACAGTTTTGCACTGGCTGGTACTGGTTGTTCCTTTCCATGTTTAGTGCTTCCTTCTGGAGTCCTGTAAGGCAGGCCTGGTGGTGATTAAATCTCTTAGCAATTTCTTGTCCATAAAGGATTTTGTTTCTCCTTCACTTATGAAGCTTAGTTTGGCTATGAATGGATATGAAACTCTGGGTTGAAAAGTTCTTTTCTTTAAGGATGTTGAATATTAGCCCCCACTCTCTTTTGGCTTGTAGGGTTTCTGCTAAGCGATCTGCTGTGAGTCTGAAGGGCTTCCCTTCGTGGGTCACCTGACCTTTCTGGCTGCCCTTAGCATTTTTTCCTTCATTTCAACCCTGATGAATCTGACAATTATGTGCCTTGGGGTTGCTCTTCTTGAGGAATGTCTTTGTGGTGTTCTCTGTGTTTCCAGGATTTGAATGTTCTCCTGCCTTGCTAGGTTGAGGAAGTTCTGTTGGAGAATATCCTGAAGAGTGTTTTTCAGCTTGAATTCATTCTCCCCATCCCATTCAGATATACCCATCATATGTAGATTAGGTCTTTTCACATAATCCCATATTTCTTGTAGGCTTTGTTTATTTCTTTTCACTCTTTTTCTCTAATCTTTCTTTCTCATTTTATTTCATTGAGTTGATCTTCAATCTCTGATATCCTTTCTTCTGCTTGATTGATTTGGCTATTGAAACTTGTGTATGCTTCACGAAGTTCTTGTGCTTTGTTTTTCAGCTCCATCAAGTTGTTTAGGTTCTTCTCTAAGCTGGTTATTCTAGTTAGCATTTTGTCTAACCTTTTTCAAGGTTCTTAGTTTCTTTGCATTGCATTAGAACATGTTCCTTTAGCTCACAGAAGTTTGTTATTACCCACCTTCTGAAGCCTGCTTCTGTCAATTCATCAAACTCATTCTCCATCCTGTCTTGCTCCCTTGCTGGTGAGGAGTTGTGATCTCTTGGAGGATGAGACGCTTTCTGGTTTTTAGTGATTTCATCTTTTTGTGCTGGTTCCTTCCCATCTTTGTGGATTTATCTACCTTTGGTCTTTGAAGTTGGTGAATTTAGAATGGTATCTCTGAGTGGATGTCCTTTCTGTTGATGTTGAAGCTATTTCTTTTTGTTTTTTAGTTTTCTTTCTAACAGTCAGGCTCATCTGCTGCAGGATTGCTGGAGGTCCACTCCAGACTCTGCTTGTCTGGGAATCACCTGTGGGGGCTGAAGAACAGCAAGGATTGCTGCCTGTTCCTGCCTCTGGTAGCTTCATCCCAGAAAGGTACCCACCAGATGTTAGCCAGAGCTCTCCCGTATGAGGTGTCTCTTTGGATATATGGGGGTCAGGGAACCAATTGAGGAGACAGTCTCTACCTTATCAGAGCTCAAGTGCTTTGTTGGAAGCTTCATTGGTCCCTTCAGAGCTGCTGGGCAGGGATGTTTAAATCTGCTTCGGTGGAACTGACAACTGCCCCCTTTCCCAGGTTCTCTGTACCAGGAAAGTTGGGCTTTGCTTATAAGTCCCTGATGGGATGCTTAATTTTTTCAGAGATGCCCTGTTCAGCAAGGAGAGAGTCTAGTCACAGTCTGCCTGCAGAGGCATTGCTGAGGTTCTGCAGGCTGCACCCAGCTTCTGTGTAAACTTCCTTGTGCTTTCGTTTACACAGGTAAGGTTAGAACTGCCTCAGAATTGGTGGACTGCCTTGGTAATGGCAGACTGCCTCAGTAATGGCAGATGCTTGTCCCCCCACCAAGCTCAACCATCCCGGGCTGAGCTCAAACTGACGTACTGGATGCCAAAATCCCAAGCCAGTGGGATTTAGTTTGCTGGTATCTGTGGGGGGTGGGACCCACTGAACCAGATCACCTGGCTCCACCTTCAGCCCCCTTCTCTCAGGAGTATAGGTAGCTCTGTCTCACAAGTGCTCCACGCACCAGCCCAAATGGCCACTCAGATTTGTGCTGGAAACCCATGGTGCTGACTGAATCAGCTGCCCAGATTTGCAATGGAAACCCACAGTGCCTGTTGGCCCAGCAGGAATCTCCTGGTCTGTGGGCTGTAAAGACCACAGGAGAAGTACAACATCCAAACCGGTCTGCCAGAGTGGCTGGAAAATTCCCCGATGGCCTCTGTTGGGTGGAGGGAAGTCCTCTAGGCTGTTGCATTTCCCGGGTGAGGCAGTGCCCGCAGTGCCTTGGTTTGCTCTCCTTGGGCTACACACACTGTCCAACCAGTCCCATTGAGATGAACCTGGTACCTCAGTTGGAAAGGCAGAGATCACTCACCTTCTGCATTGTTCTCACTGGGAACTGCACTCCGGAGCTGTTCCTATTTGGCCATCCTGGCAGAAGTCAACCCCATATTCTTTAAGAGCATACTCATCTGGCCATTATTTGACACATTTACTCAATCCTCTCTCGACTTCTTTTGTTGTTATGACAATCACTCAGAAATTTATTGGAACACCATCTGCCAAAAGTCATGTTTTGCAGGCAGCCTTGTGTGTGGTAATGTAACTCTTTTTGGGGTTTGAATTGTTGCACTTGGTTTCAAATTCAGGCATGATGATATTTGCATTGATATAATCTGAAACAAGCTCATTGGGATCACCATCATTTAAGACAACCCTGGTATGATCAAAGGGCAGGATGTTTTATATTCATTTTTGTTTTTGTTTGCTTGCCTCTGACCCTTTTTTTGCACTCTTGTTGTTGTAGTATCTCAAATTCTTCCCAAAAGCCTTGTTTGACTTTATCTGTGATCTCAGCTAATTTGCTTAGTTCTTGAACTCTGCTTTCTATTTCAACAGCATTTATATGGTCATATTAAGGGATGCTTGAGTTGTAGTACTGCACACAATGTTTCCACCATAGTATTATTCTTGTAATGTTCCACAAGTTCTGTCAAAGAATCAAACCATTCTCCTCCATCAATGTCGCATTTCAGTTCCTGACAGCAAATCATGACATGGGTCACTTTAGACTTGCCATCATTGCTTTCCCCTTTGTTATCACTGGTGTGCACAGAAAGAACAAAATCTCCAGGGTGGCTCTGATGCTCTTTTACATGAAAGCTACCATGCTTTCCTTTTTCAGTTAATAATTTCTCTGCCTCTTTCCCAGAGAAGTGTCCATAAAACCACCTTTCAGAGATAGGATCTGCACAGTTCACAGGATATTTAAGCTCAGTAACATCTCCATTCTTCTCTTTAACTGCCCATGATGTTCCATGTAATACTGGACCAACTCAGCTAAAGTGACAAACTTCTCCCCTCCATACAGGTTGTAATAATCACCAGTGTTGTGAATCTTTCTGTGGGTGACAGCTCCATTTCTTCTAATGGAAAGTGTGAAGTCTCCAGGATTACTTTTACTAGGTCTTGCCAAAAAAACTGCCATCAACTCCTCTTGTCAACAATAGGTTTTCTGCCTCCACACCAGGGATATTTGGATGAAATCATCTCCATGATGTCATGTCCCTCCTGTCCTCCGGCTCTGCAATGGATCCCTCCTTGTTCAGGCTCCACTGGGCTTGGTCACATCAGGCTGGCCCAAGGGAGGCTTGCTCAGGACTGGAGGCAGGGCAGAGCCAGCTGGCCATGCACAAAACCCCCTCCAGGCCTGGGGATGCTGGAGATTGTGCAGCTGTCCCCAGGCCCAGCTCACTTCTCCTCCACCCCCGGGAGCTCTTTAAATATAAAGTTTAATATCTCAAAATAATAAGAGCTATTTATGACAAGCCCATAGCCAGTATCATATTGAATGGGCAAAAGCTGGAAGCATTTTCTTTGAAAACCAGCACAAGACAAGGATGCCCTCTCTCACCACTCCTGTTCAACATTGTATTGGAAGTTCTGGCCAGAACAATCAGGCAGGTGAAAGAAACAAAGTGTATTTAAATAGGAAGAAAGGAAGTGAAATTGTCTCTGTTTGCAGATGATATAATTGTATATTTAGAAATCCCTATTGTTTCAGTCACCAAATTCTTTAAGCTGATAAGCAACTTCAGTAAAGTCTCAGGACACAAAATCAATGCACAAGTATCACCAGCATTCCTATATACAAATAAGAGACAAGCAGAGAGACAAATCATGAGTGAACTCCCATTCAAAATGACTATAAAGAGAATAAAATACCTAGAAATGCAACTTACAAGGATGAAGGACCTCTTCAAGGAGAACTACAAACCACTGTTCAAGGAAATAAGAGAGGACACAAACAGATGGAAAAACATTCCATACTCATGAATAGAAAGAATCAATATTGTGAAAATGACCATATTACCTAAAGTAATTTATAGATTCAATGCTATTCCCATAAAACTACCATTGACTTTCTTCTCAGAACTTTGAAAAAACTACTTTAAATTTCATATGAAGCAAAAAAAAAAAAGCCTGTAAAACCAAGACAATCCTAAGTAAAAGGAACAAAGCTGAAGGCATCACACTACCGGACTTCAAACTATACTACAAGGCCACAGTAACCAAAACAGCATGGTACTGATACCAAAAACAGACAGGTAAACAGATCAGAGCCCTCAGAATTAAACCACACATCTACAACCAACTGATCTTCAACAAATCTGACAAAAACAAGCCATGGAGAAAGGATTCCTTATTTAATAAATGGTGTTGGAAAAACTGGCTAGCCATGTGCAGAAAACAGAAACTGGACCCCTTCCTTACATCTTATACAAAAATTAACTCAAGATGTATTAGAGACTTAGTGTAAGACCTAAAACCATAAAAACCCTAGAAGAAAACCTAGGCAATACCATTTAGGATATAGGCATGGGCAAAGACTTTGTGACTAAAACACCAAAAGCAATGACAACAAAAGTCAAAATTGACAAATGGGATCTAATTAAACTAAAGAGCTTCTGCACAGCAATAGAAACTATCATCAGAGTGAACAGGCAATCTACAGAATGGAAGAACATTTTTGCAATCTATCCATCTGACAAAGGTCTAATATCCAGAATCCACAAGGAACTTAAACAAGTTTACAAGAAAAAAGCAAACATCCCCATCAAAAAGTGGGTGAAGGTTATGAACAGACACTTCTCAAAAGAAGACATTTAAGTGGCCAACAAGTATATGAAAAAAGCTCATTATCACTGTCCATTAGAGAATGCAAATCAAAACCACAAATACCATCTCATGCCAATTATAATGGCTATCATTAAAAAGTCAGGAAACAACAGACGCTGGCAAGAATGTGGAGAAATAAGAACACTTTTACTCTGTTGGTGGGAGTGTAAATTAGTTCAACCATTGTGGAAGACAGTGTGATGATTCCTCAGAGATCTAGAACCAGAAATTCCATTTGACCCAGCAATCCCATTACTGGGTATATACCCAAAGAATTATAAATCATTCTCCTATAAAGACACATGAAAATGTATGTTTATTGCAGTACTATTTACAATAGCAAAGGCTTGGAACCCACCCAAATGCCCATCAGTGATAGACTGAATAAAGAAAATATGGCATATATACACCATGGAATACTATGCAGCCATAAAAAAGGATGAGTTCATATCTTTTTCAGGGACTTGGATAAATCTGGAAAACATCATTCTCAGCAAACTAACGCAAGAACAGAAAACAAAACACCACATGTTCTTACTCATAAGTGAGAGTTGAGCAATGAGAACACACAGATACAAGGAGGGGGAGCATCACACATTGGGGGCTGTCAAGGGGTGGGAGGCAAGAGGTGGGAGAGCTTTAGGACAAATACCTAATGCATGTGGGGCTTAAAACCTAGATGACAGATTCATAGGTGCAGTAAACCACCATGGCACATATATACCTATGTAACAAACTCGCACCTTCTGCAGATGTGTCTCAGAACTTAAAGTAAAATTTAAAATTTTTAAAAATACAAAGTTTATCAATCACTTGAATACAAAAACTTTATTTTAGAGATCCTCCACCAACCCAGAAAACCTTTCCTATAATTTAAGTTATTTAGCTATTAAATAATAGACTTGGCCTAATCAATGTCAAATTTCAAATTAGTTAAATTTGAAGAATGATTAGAGATGATGGGCATTTAGTTCCCAAAGAAGAAAATTCATTTTTAAAAAACTAAATAAGAAACAAAAATCTCCATTTATCATTTACTTTTCTTTTTTCCTTACCTGGGATTTATATTTCAAATAAAAAGTTGTCATTTAATTTTTTGGCAAACTAATCTCTGTTAGACATATTATTCATTTGTATTTGTTTTCCTTCTCATAAAAAACATTCTGCTTCTTATATTTATTTCCTCAAATACATGAATTCACCCACAGTCTCTCTAGTTGTTCTCTACTGGCTCAACACATGATTCTTTCAGCTATTCATTATATATAAAAAGCTTTGAAATCTCCGATTATTCTCACCCTTTCTATCTCAGTGCCTTCTTGTCTACAGACTTTGCAGACTGATGTGATTCCCTCTGAAACTTGAATTACTAGGTTTTTAAAAAAGTCTCTCTTGTTTTTTTTCCAAAGTAAAGGCAAATAGGCTGTGAATGTAAATTTAGCATTTGAACAACCATTATTTAACCAGCTAGGTTGTCACTGGTCAACTCGGGATTAATGTAATAGTGATGTGTTGATTTTATGCAAGCTGAGCACTTTTTTTTGCTGTTAAGGGAATTTGTAGGTATGATATTGCTTAAAATGTCTAAACTATTACTATCTGTTAACAAAGTGTTTTATATCTAAAGTTTAATAGTATTTTAAAATTGTTTCTAATTCTTTAGCTTCACCCTGTGATCCCACTTTCATCCTGGGCTGTGCTCCCTGCAATGTGATCTGCTCCATTGTTTTCCAGAAACGTTTTGATTATAAAGATCAGCAACTTCTTAACTTGATGAAATGGTTGAATGAAGGCACCAAGATTTTGAGCACCCCCCTGGCTCCAGGTAAGGCTAAGATTTTTTGTTTCCTGAGAAACGACTTATGCTATTTTTTTTCTGACAAATCCAAAATTCTATATGAACCAAGCTCTGAAGTGAATTTTTGAATACTACAGTCATACCCAGACAACCATGGGGTGAATATCTGGGAAAGATGCCCAATCCCCTTATATTATGCACAAGAAACAAATGCCCCAATATAGGCTTGGCTTCTAAGCCCATTAGCTCCCTGATCAGTGTTTTTTTCACTCAACTCCAAAGCCTTGTTTTTATGAAGTACTTTGGTGACAGCCCAAAAGCATGCTCATATCACTCCATGGACATCCAGGCACTTCGGAGGCTTCCATTACTCATAAGACTTGTCCTCCAATTCACACTTTGTCATATTATGTGGCAGAAATATCCCAATCTAAAAGACAATTTCTCCTTCAAGGAGGGAGAATATTGGGACCATAGAAGCTGCCATAAAACACTGAATAAGGCAGGGGTGTTTGATATCTCAGTTGGGATTCTAGCTGATGAGATAGCTGGGTTAAGAATGACAAAATTGTTGGTTTTATGGTGTATAAACCTTAAACAGACATCGCACATTTACCCTGTGCTGAATTGGCATGTTTTATACTCTACCTAAATAATAATGGTGTAATATTAGAGAAGTCATTTAACTGCTCTGGTACACAGTTGCAATTTGAAGTATCTTTGAGCCCCTTCTACTTCTAAAATGCTAATTTCGTTTCAGAGGCTTCTTGGTAGAAATCAACAAAGCAGGGACTAGCTTTCTACTATTAGTCAGATTGTCCAAACTCTCTTAACCTATGCTGCCATCTACAAAATGTGAATGTATTAATTTATACTATCTTATATTTCAAGATTGTAGAGAAGAATTGTTGTAAAAAGTAAGAGAGTTAATATAAAGATGCTTTTATACTATAAAAGGGAGGTATGAGTCTAGGAAATGATTATCATCTTTGATTTTCTGGTCAAAATTTTCTTCCTCAAATCTTTTATTATCAGAGAATTACTACATATGTACAATAAAAAATTTCCCCATCAAGATATACAATATATTTAATTTATATTTATAGCTGTAATTTACAATCAGAACATGGTATATGGTATATATGCCTTTATTAAATGCTTTTAATTTAATAAATTATTGTTTTCTCTTAGATCTGCAATAGTTTTCCTCCTATCATTGATTATTTCCCGGGAACCCATAACAAGTTACTTAAAATCATTGCTTTGGTAAAAAGTTTTATTTTGGAGAAAGTAAAAGAACACCAAGAATCAGTAGACATTAACAACCCTCGGGACTTCATTGATTGCTTCCTGATCAAAATGAAAAAGGTAAAATGTTAACAAAATCTTAGTTACATGACTGCTTGTGTATTTATGATTCATTGACTAGTTCTGTGTTTACTAGGGATGTTAACTGGTCAAGCAGAATCGCTTGAGAAGCACTTTAAGTTTTTATTGTATGCGTGAATATCCAGTAAGCATCATGGAAAATATAAAATTAAATTGTTAAATAATTAGAGTACATAGACAAAATTGTTTACATAAAAACAATCTACCCAAACAATAAAGATGGCCAAATAGGAACAGCTCCAGTCTGCAGATTCCAGCAAGGTCAACACAGAAGACAGGTGATTTCTGCATTTCTAACTGAGGTACCTGGTTCATCTCACTGGGACTGGTTAGATAGTGGGTGCAGCCCACAGAGGGTGAGCAGAAGCAAGATGGCGTGTTGCCTTACCTGGGAAGCACAAGGGGTCAAGGAACTCCCACCCCTAGCCAAGGGAAGCCATGTGGGACCCTGCCATGATTGACGATGCTATCTAGCTCATATACTACACTTTTTCCATGGTCTTCGCAACCCACAGACCAGGAGATTCTCTAAGGTGCCTATACCACCAGAGCCCTGGGTTTCAAGCACAAAACTTGGTGGCCATTTGGGCAGTCACCAAGCTAGCTGCAGGAGTTTTTTTTTTTTTTACACCCCAGTAACATCAGAAATGCCAGTGAGACAGAACTGTTTACTCTCCTGGAAAGGGGGCTGAAGCCAGAAGCCAAGTGGTCTAGTGGAACCCACCCCCATGGAGCCCAGCAAGCTAAGATTCAGTGGCTTGAAATTCTCACTGCCAGCACAGCAGTCTGAAGTTGACCTAAGATGCTGGAGCTTGATTAGGGGAAGGTCATCCACCATTACTAGGCTTGAGTAGGCAGTTTTCCCCTCAGTGTAATCAAAGCTTCCAGGAAGTTCAAACTGGGAGGAGTCTACTGCAGCTTGGCAAAGCTGCTGTAGCCAGACTACCTCTCTATATTCCTCCTCTCTGGGCAGGACATCTCTGAAAGAAAGGCAGCAGCCCCAGTTAGGGGCTTATAGACAAAACTCCCATCTCCCTGGTACAGAGCACCTGGGGAAAGGGGGTGGCTGTGGGCACAGCTTCAGCAGACTTAAACATTCCTGCCTGCCAGCTCCGAAGAGAGCAGCAGATCTCCCAGTACAGCGCTCAAGATCTCTAAAAGACAGATTGCCTCCTCAGGTGAGTCCCTGACCCCTATGCCTCCTGACTGCGAGACACTTCCCAGCAGGGGTCAACAGACACCTCAGACAGAAGAGTTCTGGCAGGTGTCCCTCTGTGACAAAGCTTCCAGAAAAAGGAACAGGTAGCAATATTTGCTGTTCTGCAACCTCTGCTGGTGATACCCAGGCAAACAGGTTCTGGAGAGGAGCTCCAGCAAACTCTAGCAGATTTGCAGAAGAGGGGCCTAAGAGTTAGAAGGAAAACTAACAAACAGAAAGAAATAGCATCAACATCAACAAAAAGGATGTCCACACAAAAACTCCATCCAAAGGTCACCAGCATCAAAGACCAAAGCTAGATAAATCCATAAAGATGAGGAAAAACTAGTGAAAAAATGCTGAAAATGTCAAAAACCAGAATGCCTCTTTTCCTCCAAATGATCACAACTCCTCACCAGCAAGGAACAAAATGGGGCAGAGAATGAGTTTAATGAATTGACAGAAGTAGGCTTCAGAAGGTGGGTAATAAAAAACTCCACCAAGCTAAAAAAAGCATGTTCTAACCCAATACAAGGAAATTAAGAATCTTGAAAAAAGATTAAAGAAGTTGTTAACTAGAAAAACCAGTTTAGAGAAGAATATAAATGACCTGATGGAGCTGGAAAACACAGCATCAGAACTTCTACAAAACATATGCAAGTATCAATAGATGAATCAATTAAGTGGAAGAGAGGATATCAGAGACTGAAGATCAACTTAATGAAATAAAGCATGAAGACAAGATTAGAAAAAAATGAGTGAAAAGCAATGAACAAAGCCTCCAAGAAATATAAGACTATGTGAAAAGACCAAACCTACATTTGATTGGTGTACCTGAAAGTGATAGGGAGAATGGGATCAAGTTGGAAAACACTCTTCAGGATATTATCCAGGAGAACTTCCCCCATTCCAGCAAGGCAGGCCAACATTCAAATTCAGAAACTATGGAGAACACCACAAAGATACTCCTCGAGAATAGCAATCCCAAGACACATAATCATCAGATTCACCAAGGTTGAAATGAAGGAAAAAAAGTTAAGGACTTCCAGAGATAAAGTTCAGGTTATCCACAAAGGGAAGGCCATCAGACTAACAGCAGATCTCTCAGAAGAAACCTTACAAGCCAGAAGGGACTGGGGGCCAATATTTAACATTTTTAAATAATACAATTTTTAGCCTAGAATTTTGTATCTAGAAAATCTAAGCTTCATAAGTGAAGGAGAAATAAAATCCCTCACAGACAAGCAAATGCTGAGAAATTCTGTTACCATCAGGCCTGCCTTACAAGAGCTCCTCAAGGAAGCACTAAATATGGAAAGGAACAACCAGTACCAGCCACTGCAAAAACATACCCAATTGTAAAGATGATTGAAGAAACTGTGTCAACTAATGGGCAAAATAACCAGCTAGCATTATAATGACAGGATCAAATTCACAAATAACAATATTAAATGTAAATGGGCTAAATGCCCTAATTAAAAGATGCAGACTAACAAATTGGGAGTCTAAGTCTCTGTAGGTCTCGAAGACCTTGCTTTTCTTCAAAGGAGCCAAAGGGGATTTTGACAGGATTGCATTAAATCTGTAGAACAGGGAGTTATGCCATTTAAAAAATTGAAGTGAAATTCACATAACATAGATTAACCAGTTTAGAGTACACTTAAGTGGTATTTAATGTATTCACAGTGTTGTGCAAACACCAGCTTTCTCTGGTTTCAAAATGTTTTTGTCACTCCACAAAAACATATCATATTGATTAAATAATCACTCCATTCCCTTTCCACATCATGTAATAACCTCTAATCTTTCTGTCTCTATGAGTTTGCCTGTTATGGATATATAAAGGACTCAGCATATGCAACCTGTTATTTCTGGGTTGTTTCACTTACAATGTTTTGAAGACTCATCTAAGTTGCAGCATATATCAGCACTTCATTCTTTTTTGTGGCTGAAAAATATTTCATTTTTCATGCACATATATCACAATTTGTTATTCATCTCTTTATGGATATTTGCATTGTTTCCAACTTTGGGCTCTTATAGATAATCTTGTGTTGACCATTGTGTATATTTTTTTATGGGCATGTTTTAATTATTCTTGGGTATATTCTCAGGAGTTGAATTGCTGGGTCAAATGGTAATTTTATGTTTATCTTCTTGTATAAGTCAAACTTTTCTACAGTGAATATGGCACTTTATATTCCTTCCAGCAATGTAGAAGGATTTATATTTTTCCACATAGTTGCTAATACTTGTAATTTTCTGTATTTATTAAAGCCATCCTAGTGAATGTTAAGTGGTATCTCAATGTGAATTTATTTATTTATTTAGAGACAGAGTCTCACTCTGTTGTCCAGGCTGGAGTGCAGTGGCATGATCTTAGCTCCCTGGAACCTCTGCCTCCTGGGTTCAAACAATACCCCTGCCTCAGCCTCCAGAGTAGCTGGGATTACAGGCCTTCACCACAACACCTGGCTAATTTTCATATTTTTGGTAGAGATGGGGTTTCACCATATTAGCCAGGCTGGTCTAGAATGCTTGACCTCCTAATAGAACGATTTATAGTCCTTTGGATACATACCCAGTAATGGGATTGCTGGATCAAATGGAATTTCTATTTCTACCACCTATGCAACAATCTTGCATGTTCTTCACATGTACCCCCAAACCTAAAATGCAATTATATACATACATATATATATATATATATAAAATAAAATAGAATGCTTGACCTCAGGTGGTCTGCCCACCTTGGCCTCCCTAAGTGCTGGGATTACAGGTGTGAGCCACCACACCCAGCTCTCATTGTGGTTTTAACTTGTATTTAATGACCAGTGATTTTGAACTTCTTTTAATATACTATTACCTATTTGTATATCTTCTTTGGAGAAATGCCATTTAAGTCCATTTTTTATTTAAATTAAGTTGCCTTTATTTTCCTTTTTAAGCTGTTAGAATTGTTTATGTATTCAAATCATTAAACTCTCACATATACATAATATAAAAATATTTCCACCCATTCTGTCAGTGACTATTTCACATTCTTAATTATATTCTTGTTGGACAAAGTTTAATTCTGATGAAGTTTGGTTTATCTATTTTTTCTTTTGCCATTCTGGTATCAAATTTATAAATCTATTGCCAAATATTAAGTCATAAAGATTTACTCCTGTGTTTTACTCTAAGAGTTTTATAGTTTTGGCTCTAATATTTAAGTTTTTCCAGTCATTGTTAGTTACATTTTTCATTTGGAGTGAGGTAGGGAAGGTTCCAGCTTCATTCTTTTGCATTTCATCGTCCAATGGTCTTATCATCATTTATAGAAAGATTTTTTCCTCAGATTTAATGGTCTAGGCACCTTTGATCAAAGTAAATTGGCCATAGATGTTTAGGTTTATTTCTTATTTTCAGTTTTATTCTATTGGTCTTGGTGTCTATATACTAGTACCACACTGTTTTGATTATTCTACTTTGTAGTAAGTTTTGAAGTTCGAAACTGAGTACTCGCTGATACAGAAATTAAGAAGAAATTACTTAGGGAGATAGTAAGCATTTGGGAGTCCTTGGTAAGGTTTTTCTTTTTAATGAGAGGCAGCCCCAAATCATTTTCTAACAAATAGTAGCCTGTGCAATCGAGCTGCACCGCTTCACCCTCAGTGCCAATGTGGGTGACCTCAAACTCTGCTGGGTGCCATAGGTGCCAGCTCTGCAAAGTGTGCCCTCTTGCTGGACTGTGCTGTGCCAGGACCGAGTGGCACACATTCTTCTGGCTGTGGTGCCTTATCTATACCTCCTGGACCATGCAGCCTGCTCTGCAGTGACCCCTCTGGCCTGGCCCCAGGAGTAAGCAGCTTCCTGCAGATGGCTGTCTCCTTCACCTACCGACATCTGGCACTCTTCACAGACACAGGCTACGTCTGGACAGGGACGGCATCACTCAAGGAGAAGCTGTGTGAGTTCAACTGCAACATCCGTGCACCTCCAAAACAGATGATTGGTTCAATCAAGTGTGACGTTTACATAGCAGGTGGGGAAGGCTGGCCACCCCACTCTAATCTTATTATGCAAATGGGACTTTCCACTTGACTCGTGCCATTTTGTCTGCTCCTCATGGTACACATGGCTGGAAAGGGAAGGAATGATAAAGCCACCATTTTGAACATACCTAGTCACAGGTAGTTCTTTCCTAGCCGCGTTCCCCCACACAAGCTTCCAATTTGCTTGTCTATGTCTGGTGCAGCCGTCCTCATAGCAAGGAGAGGGCTGTGGTGGTGGCCTGGGAGAGGCGGCTGATGGTGGTGGGCGATGCACCCGAGAGCATCCAGTTTGTGCTGGACGAGGATTCCTACCTGGTACCTGAGCTCCATGGTGTCGGCATCTTCTCCCACAGCACCCACGAGTTTCTGCATGAGGTTCCAGCGGCCAGCAAGGAGATCTTCAAAATTGCCTCAATGGCCCCCGGGGCACTGCTCCTGGAGGCTCAGAAGGAATATGAGAAAGAGAGTCAGAAGGCAGACAAGTACCTGCGGGAAATCTAGGAGCTGGGCCAACAGACCCAGGCCGTGCAGCAGTGCATTGAGGCTGTAGGACATGAGTACCAGCCAGACATGCGGAAGAGTCTGCTCAGGGCCGCCTCCTTCGGAAAGTGTTTCCTGGACAGATTTCCACCCGACAACTTCGTGCATGTGTGCCAAGACCTGCCTGTGCTCAATGCCATTAGGGACTATCACATTGGGATCCCACTCACCTATAGCCAACACAAGCAGCTCACCATCCAGGTACTGCTGGTCAGGCTTGTGTTGCAGAGACTTTATACCCTGGCCATCCAGATATGTGAGTACTTGCACCTTCCTGAAGTACAGGGCATCAGCAGGATCCTGGCCCATTGGGCCTGCCATAAGGTGCAACAGAAGGATGTCTGATGAGGATGTGGCTCGAGCCATTAACCAGAAGCTGGGGGACACGCCTGGTGTCTCTTACTCTGACATTGCTGCATGAGCCTATGGCTGTGGCTGCACGGAGCTGGCCATCAACCTGCTGGAGTATAAGCCACGCTCAGGGGATCAGGTACCCCTTCTCCTAAAGATGAAGAGGAGCAAACTGGCACTAAGCAAGGCCATTGAGAGTGGGGACACTGACCTGGTGTTCACAGTGTTGCTGCACCTGAAGAATGATCTGAACCGAGGAGATTTTTTCATGACTCTTTGGAATCAGCCCATGGACCTGAATTTGTGCTGACAGTTCTGTAAGCATCAAGAGCTAGAGACGCTGAAAGATCTTTACAATCAGGATGACAATCACCAGGAATTGGGCAGCTTCCACATTCGAGCCAGCTATGCTGCAGAAGAGCGGATTGAGGGCCGAGTAGCAGCAATTCAGACAGCCGCCGATGCCTTCTACAAGGCCAAGAATGAGTTTGCAGCCAAGGCTACAGAGGATCAAATGCAGCTCCTACGGCTGCGGCGGAGCCTAGAAGACAAGCTGGGGGGCCGGTTCCTAGACCTGTCTCTGCATAACACTATTACCGGCCTCATTCTTGGTGGTCACAACAAGCGTGCAGAGCAGCTGGCATGTGACTTCTGCATCCCTGTCAAGAGGCTCTGGTGGCTGAAGCTGACTGCCCTGGCAGATTTGGAAGACTGGGAAGAGCTAGAGAAGTTTTCCAAGAGCAAGAAATCACCCATTGGCTACCTGCCTTTTGTGGAGATCTGCATTAAACAACACAACAAATACAAAGCCAAGAAGTATGCTTCCCGTGTGAGTCCCCGAGCAGGTCAAGGCTTTGCTTCTCATTGGCAGTGTGGCTCAGGCTGCAGACGTGACCATGGAATACCTGAATGAGGCTGAACTGAGCCTCCTATTGTCCCACTGCATGGGGGCCACAGATGGGGCCACGGCTGACAAGATTCAATGGGCCAGTGCACAAGCCCAGAAGAAGTGATGAGTCCACCCTGCACATCTCAAGGAAGGGGTTCCTCCTACCACCTGGGCTTGGCAGAAGGGTCATAGTTCATCCAGCTCCTCCCCCAGAGCAATGCCGAGGAGGCGGGGGGTGGTAGCAGGGCTGTCTGGTTGTAAATAACGTTGGAACACTTAAAAAAAAAAGTATCAGATGTAGAGTGGACTCTTTCTGGATGTTGTAGAGGCCAGACGGGGTGCACCATCTTCCAGCTGCTTTCTGGCAAAGATCAACCTCTGCTGGTCAGAAAGGATGCCTTCCTTGTCCTGGATCTTTGCCTTGACGTTCTCAATGGTGTCACTGGGTTCGACCTCGACGGTGATGGTGTTACCGGTCAGGTTCTTCACTAATATCTGCATTCCACCTCGGAGATGGAGGACCAGTTTAGTTTTAAAAGCAAGTTTACTTTAAATTTTGTATTTAGTTATCATCATTGACTGACTGATTTTAAAATGATACCATATGAAATATCTTTTTAAAAAATATTTTCAACTTTTATTTTAGATTCAGGAAGTGTGTATTCAAGTTTGTTATGTAGGTATATTCTGTGATGCTAAAGTTTAGGGTACAAATAATTCCATCACCCAGGTAGTGGGGGATAGTATCCAATAGGTAGTTTTTTAGCTCTTCCTTTTATATCTCTCTGTCCTCTATAGTAATTGCCAGTGTGTATTGTTTCCATATTTGTGTCCCACTTTTACATGAGAACATGTGGTATTTGGTTTTCTGTTGTTGCACTAATTCTCTCAAGACAATGGCCTCCAGCTGCATCTATGTTGCTGCAAAGATATGATTTTTTTAATGGCTGCATAGCATTTCATGGTGTATATATACCACATTTTCTTTATGCCACACACCATTGGTTGGTGTTATTTCTTTCCTATTGTGTAGTGCAGGGATGAACATACAAGCACATGTGTCTTTTTGGTAGAACAATTTGTTTTCTATTGGGTGCATGCCCAGTAGTGGAATTGCTGCATCAAATGGTAGTTCTGTTTTTAGTTCTTTGAGAAAGCTCCAAACTGCTTTCCGTAATGGCTGAACTAACTGACATTCTCACCAGTAGTGTGTAAGTGTTCCCTTTTCTCTACAGCCTCACCAACATCTCTTATTTTTTGGCTTTTTAATTATATCCATTCTGACTGGTATGAGATATCTTATTGTGGTTTTGATTTGCATTTATCTGATGATTAATGATGTTGAGCATTTTTGTCATATGCTTGTTGGCCATGTGTATGTCTTCTTTGAAGAATATATGTCTTTTGCCCACTTTTTAGTGGGGTTATTTGTTTTTTAACTTGTTGAATTATCTAAGTTTCTTATAGAGTCTCCATATTGGACCATTGTTGGATTCACAGTTTGCAAGTATTTTATCCCATTCTGTAGGTTGTCTTTATTCTGTTGATAGTTTTTCTTGCTGTGCAGAAGCTCTTTTATTAGGTCCCACTTGTCAATATTCATTATGGTTCCAATTGCTTCTGAGGAATTGTTCATAAATTCTTTGACAAAGCCTTTATCCAGAATGATATTTCATAGATTTTGTTTTCTATAGAATTCTTATAGTTTGAGGTCTTAAATTTAGATCATTATTCCATCTCAAGTTAATTTTTGTATATGGTGCAAGGAAGTGTTCCAGTTTCATTCTGCATATAGCTAGCCAGTTATCCTAGTTCAGTTTACTGAATAGATACTCATCTCCTCATTGATTATTTTTGTCAACTTTGTTGAAGATCAGATAGCTATAGGGGTGTGGCTTTATTTCTGGCTTCTCTACTTCTGTTCAATTTGTTTTGTACCAGTTACATGTTGTCTTGGTTACTGTAATCTTACAGTATAGTTTGAAGCTTTCAACTGTTCTTTTTGCTTAGGATTGTTTTGGCTATTTGGGCTCTTCTTTGGTTCCATATGAATTTTAGAATAGTTTTTTTTTCTAATTCTGTGAAAAATGACACTGGTAGTTTGATAGGAGTAGCATTGAATCTGTAGTTGCTTTGGCAGTCTAGTCATTTTAATGATATTGATTGTTTCAATCCATAGGCCTGAACTGTTTATCCATTTGTTTGTGCCGTCTATGATTTTGTTCAGCAGTGTTTTGTAGTTCTCCTTTGTAGAGACCTTTTGCCCCCTTTTTTAGGTGTATTCCTAGGTTTTCTTTTTGTGGCTATTGCAAATGGGATTGGGTTCTTGATTTAGCTTTCAGCATGGAAATTTTTAGTGTATAAAAATGCCACTGATTTTTACACATTTATTTTGTGTACTGAAATTTCACTGAAGATGTGTGTAACACTTCCAGGAGTTTTTTGGAAGGTTCTTCAGGGTTTTCTAGGTCTGAGATGGGTCTTCTAGGTCTGAGATGGCTCTTCTACTTCTACCAGTAGAAGATGGACTTTGTATTTCTGAAGACAGCAGAAGGATGGGTCTTATTTTTAATCCAATGTACTACTCTTTGCTTTTTACCTGAGGTTTTGATTCTATTGTGAAATTGTTAGCTGGTTGCTTTGTAATTTCTATTGTGTGACTGGTTTATAGAATCTGTGGGCTATATACTTAAGTGTGTTTTGTGGTAGCAGGTCTTTCATTTCCATATTTAGAACTCTTTTAATGATCTCTTATAAGGCTGGTCTAATGGTAACAAAATTTCCTGGTATTTATTTGTTTGGACAAGATTTTATTTCTTCTTTGCTTATGAAGCTTAGTTTGGCAGGATAGAAAATTCTTTCTTGTAACTTCCTTTTTAAATGAATATTGAAAATAGGCTGATCATCCCCTGTTAGCTTGACAAGATCTCTTTGTATGTGACCTGACCTTCTTCTCTAGCTGCCTTTAAGATTTTTTTTTTTTTGTACACTTTAACTTCCAGGGTACATGTGCAGATCTTGCAGGATTGTTACATATGCATACTCATGCACTAGTGGTTTGCTGCCTCCATCCACCCATCACCTACATTAGATATTTCTCCTAATGTTATTCCTCCCCTACTTCCCCACCTGCCGCTGTCCATCCCCTAGCCACCCACCCCCCCAACAGACCCCAGTGTGTGATGTTCCCCTCCCTGTGCCCATGTTTTCTCATTGTTTAACACCTGCCTATGAATGAGAACATGTGGTGTTTTGTTTTCTGTTCTTGTGTCAATTTGCTGAGAATGATGGTTTCCAGCTTCATCCATGGCCCTACAAAGGACATGAACTCATCCTTTTTAATGGCTGCATAGTATTCCATGGTGTATATGTACCACATTTTCTTTGTCCAGTCTATCATTGATGGGCATTTGGGTTTGTTCCAGGTCTTTGCTATTGTAAGCAGTGTGCAATGAACATACATGTGCATGTGTCTTTGTAACAGAAGGATTTACAATCCTTTGGGTATATACCCAGTAATGGGATTGCTGGGTCAAATGGAATTTCTATTTCTAGGTCCTTGAGGAATCGCCACACTGTCTTCCACAATGGTTGAACTAATTTACACTCCCACCAACAGTGTAAAAGTGTTCCTATTTCTCCACATCCTCTCCAGCATCTGTTGTCTTCAGATTATTTAATGATTGCCTTTCTAACTGGTGTGAGATGGTATCTCAATGTAGTTTTGATTTGCATTTCTCTGATGGCTAGTGATAATGAGCGTTTTTTCATATGTTTGTTGGCCTCATATATATCTTCTTTTGAAAAGTGTCTGTTCATATCCTTCACCAACTTTTGAATGGGTTTTTTTTTTCTTGTAAATCTGTTTTAGTTCTTTGTAGATTCTGGATATTAGCCTTTTGTCAGATGGGTAGAGTGAAAAAATTTCTTCCCATTCTGTTGGTTGCCAGTTCACCCTGATGATTGTTTCTTTTGTTGTGCAGAAACTGTTAAGTTTTGTTAAATCCAATTTTTCTATTTTGCCTTTTGTTGCCATTGCTTTTGGTATTTTAGTCATGAAGTTCTTGCCGATGCCTATGTCCTAAATGGTTTTGCCTAGTTTTCTTTTAGGATTTTTATGGCATTAGGTTTTATGTTTAAATCTATTTTTTTGGATTCAAAGTTTGCATAGTTTATTCTGATTTTAGAACTAAATCCAGGATTTTTGTGAAAAACACTTATTGAAAGAATTAGTTTTTAAAATTGATCAGAAAGTGGTGATAGCTATTATTTAGATGTAAACATACACTCACAGTCATTTCAGAAAAATGGTAAAATAAAGATTCAGGACTTCTCAATGTTGTGTGTGTGTGTGTGTGTGTGTGTGTGTGTGTGTGTGTGTGTATGTGTTTTCTCCTAGAACCATTGCTGCATCTCTCTCTCTCTCTCTTTTTTTTTTAAATTATACTTTAGGTTCCGGGGTACATGTACAGATTATGCAGGATTGTTGCATAGGAACATACATGGCAATGTGGTTTGCTGCCTCCTTCCTATGTTTAAATCTTTAATCCATCTGGAGTTAATTTTAGTGTAGAGTGTAAGGAGGGGGTCCAGTTTCAGCTCTTTGCAGATGGCTAGCCAGTTTTAGCAACAGTATTTATTAAACAGGGAATCCTTTCCCCATTGCTTGTTTTTGTGAGATCTGTCAAAGATTAGATGGTTGTAGGTGTGTGGCATTGCCTCTAAGGCCTCTGTTCTGTTCCATTGGTCTATATCTCTGTTTTGGTACCAGTACCATGCTGTTTTGATTGCAGTAACCTTGTAGTATAGTTTGAAGTCAGGTGCCATGATGCCTCTAGCTTTGTTCTTTTTGCTTAGGATTGTCTTAGCTATGCAGGCTCTCTTTTGGTTCCATATGAAATTTAAGGTGATTTTTTTCCAGTTCTATGAAGAAGGTCATTGGTAGCTTGATGGGGATAGTGTTGAATCTATAAATTACTTTGGGCAGTATGGCCATTTTCATAATATTTATTCTTTCTAACCATGACCATGGAATGTTTTTCCATCTGTTTGTGTCCTCTCCTATTTCCTTGAGCAGTGGTTTGTAGTTCTCCTTGAAGAGGTCCTTTACATCCTTTGTTAGTTGTATTACTAGGTATTTTATTCTCTTTGTAGCAATTGTGAATGGGAGTTTGCTCTTGATTTGGCTCTCTGTTTGTCTGTTATTGGTGTATAGGAATGCTTGTGATTTCTGCAGATTGATTGTGTATCCTAAGACTTTGCTGAAGTTGCTTATCAGTTTCAGGAGATTTTGGGCTGAGACAAGGGGGTCTTCTAAATATACAATCATGTCATCTGCAAATAGAGACAATTTGAGTTCCTCCTTTCCTAACTGAATACCTTTTATTTCTTTTTCTTGCCTCATTTCTCTGGCTAGAACTTCTAATACTATATTGAATAGGAGTGGTGAGAGAGGGCATCCTTGTCTAGTGCCAGATTTCAAAGGAAATGCTTTCAGTCTTTGCCCATTCAGTATGATATTGGCTGTGGATTTGTCATAAATAGCTTTTATTATTTTGTAATATGTTCCATCAATACCTAGTTTATTGAGGGATTTCAGCATAAAGGGCTGTTGAATTTTGTCTAAAGTCTTCTCTGTATCTCTTGAGTCAAAATTTTTTTTATTGTTGGTGTATGGAGACACAACTAATTTTTGCATTGATCTTGTACCCTGATTATGTTGAAATCATTTATTAGCTCTACTTGTTTTCTTTGTGTATTGTATGAAATTTTCTACATGTAGAATTATGTTATCTTCAAATACACGATTTGAATTTTTTTTTCCTATTTGGATGGATTTTATTTTATTTTCTTACCTAATTGCTCTGGCTAGAATTTCCAATACAATGTTTAATAGTAGTGACTCGCTCGCACCTGGGTGCCCCGACTGCACCTCCAGCACACACCTCCCCCTCCGACTCCGCCACCCTCAACAGGCACAGCCTGGGCCCCAGCATGCCTTTGTGCAGTGCCTCGCCAACCTGCCCCTCTGTCTGCCAGGACCTGCACCTTGCACCTCACCTGGAGAATGGCGGCCTTGTGGCAGGCGGCTCCCTCCTCAGCCCACCCAGCAGCTGTGGGTCATCGACATGAGCTCAGAGAACCTTCACACGGCAGCAGCCATGGCCAGCCCATCCCCCACAGGCTGGCCTCTGAGGAAGGATTCCATTGCAACTAGCCTTTTAGAAACTACTACTGTTGGGATCCAAGATGGCGGATTAGACACAACTCCAGCGCACAACATCCAGTGAGAGAGATGCAGAAATCCACAGATCTCCTAGCTCCAACCGAGGTACCAGGTGCATTTCAAGGGGTCTGGTCCGAGGGTGAGCAAAGACCACTCAGGGCAGACCGAGGCAGGGAGTGGTACAGCTTCACCCAGAAAGTGCATCTGACTGGCAAGTTGGAGGCTCCACCCCTGGTGCTCCAGTTGAGATACAGCGCTTCCCCCAAAGCCTCAGCAATACACAGAACAGGGGAATCTTTTCCAGTCAAGCACCAGGAATTACAAGTTCGAAGTTGAATAAGAGTCTGCAGACTGAGCTATCACCCCCTCCCCCGACCTGGAGAGAGAGGGAGCTGTAAGCAGGAGCAGCTAGGCGGCCCATACCCCATGATCAGTGAGAGAGAGAAAGCTGAAGGGGGGAGACAGCCAGGTGCAGCTGGGCAGGTCCCTACCCTTCCCCACAAACCCCTGAGGGCTGAAACCCTGACTCTAGTGGGTTGCATAGCCAGTGCCACAGTCTGAGATGAACCCTGAATGATCCAGCCCAGTGGAGGAAGGGCACAACCCACCACTAGAGGGGTGGGACTGGGCTACATATTTTAACAAAAACCACAGGAAGCCTATGTAGCAACGGGATGGTGTTCGTGACAACCCAGCAGTGCCTACAGGTCAGCGGAAGAGGTGGACCTAATCTCCCAGCATAAACAGAAAAGACACAGGAAGCTTCCCTAGTAACCTGAAGGAGTCCCTAGAAACCCAGTAGCACCCCCACAGGCAGACAAGTGACCTCATCAAGCAGCTCCTTGACAACACAGCCAGGTAAATCCACAAAGATGGGAAAAAACCAGCACAAAAAAGGTGAAACCATCAAAGACCAGAACACCTCTTCCTCCTTCAAGGGATCACAACTCCTCAATAACACAGGATCACAACTTGACCAGGAAGGATTGCAAAGAATTGATAGAAACAGGATTCAGAAGGTGGATAACAAACTTCTCAGAGCTAAAGGAACACGTTCTAACTCAATGCAAAGAAACCAAAAACCTTGAAAAAATGTTAGATGAAATGCTAACTAGAATAACCAGCTTAGAGAAGAACATAAACGACTTGATGGAGTTGAAGAACACAGCACGAGAACTAAGTGAAGCAAACACAAGTTTTAATAGCCAAATCGATCAAGCAGAAGAAAGGATATCAGAGATTGAAGATCAACTCAATGAAATAAAAAGAGAAGGCAATACCAGAGAAAAAAGAGTGAAAAGAAATGAACAAAGCCTCCAAGAAATATGGGACTATGTGAAAAAATCTAATCTATGCTTGATCAGTGTACCTGAATATGATGGGGAGAATGAATCCAAGCTGGAAAACACACTCCAGGATATTATCCAGGAGAACTTCCCAAGCCTACCAAGGTAGTCCAAATTTCAAATTCAAGAAATACAGAGAACTCCACAAAGATAGTACCTATGCAACAATCTTCCGTGTTCTTCACATGTACCCCCAAACCTAAAATGCAATAAAAAAAAAAAAAGATATTCCTCAAGAAGAGCAATCCCAAGGCACATAATCGTCAGATTCACCAGGGTCGAAATGAAGGAAAAAATGCTAAGGGCAGCCAGAGAGAAAGATCAGGTCACCCACAGAGGGAAGCCAATCAGACTCACAGCAGATCTCTTAGCAGAAACCCCACAAGCCAGAAGAGAGTGGGGGCCAATATTCAACATCCTTAAAGAAAAGAACTTTCAACCCAGAATCTCATATCCAGCCAAACTAAGCTTCATAAGTGAAGGAGAAATAAAATCATTTATGGACAAGCAATTATTGAGAGATTTTATCACCACCAGACCTGCCCTACAAGAGCTCCTGAAAGAAACACTAAGCAATGAAAGGAACAAGTACCAGTCACTGCAAAAGCAAACCAGTTGGCAAAGACCAAACATGCAATGAAGAAAATGAGTCAACTAATGAGAAAGAAAACCAGCCAGTAACAAAATGGCAGGATCGAATTCACACATAACAATATTAACATTAAATGTAAATGGCCTGAACGCCCCAATCAAAAGACAGAGACTGGCAAACTGGATAAAAAGTCAGAACGCATCAGTGTGCTGTAGTCAAGAAACCCATCTCACATACAAAGACACAAATAGACTCAAAATAAAGGGATGGAAGAAGATTTACCAAGCAAATGGAAAACAAAAAAAAGCAGGGGTTGCAATCCTAGTCTCTGATAAATGGACTTCAAATCAAAAAAGATCAAAAGAGACAAAGAAGGACATTACATAATGGTAAAAGGATCAATCCAACAGGAAGAGCTAACTATCCTAAATATATACACCCCCAACACAGGAGCACCCAGATACATAAAGCAAGTTGTTAATGACCTAAAACAAGATTTAGACTCCCCACACAATATTAGTGGGAGACTTCAATACTCCACTGTCAATATTAGACAGATCAACGAGACAGAAAGGAGGAAGTCAAACTGTCTCTATTTGCAGATCACATGATTGTATATTTAGAAGACCCCATTGTCTCAGCGCAAAATCTTCTCAAACTGATAAGCAACTTCAGCAAAGTCTCAGGATACAAAATCAAAGTGTAAAAATCACAAACATTCCTATATACAAATAACAGACAAACAGAGAGCCAAATCAAGAGCAAACTCCCATTCACAATTGCTATGAAGAGAATAAAATACCTAGTAATACAACTAACAAAGGATGTAAAGGACCTCTTCAAGGAGAACTACAAATCACTCCTCAACGAAATAAGAGAGGACAGAAACACATGGAGAAACATTCCATGCTTATGGTTAGGAAGAATCCATATTGTGAAAATGGCCATACTGCCCAAAGTAATCTATAGATTCAAAGCTCTCCCCATCAAGCTACCAATGACCTTCTTCACAGAACTGGAAAAAAACCACTTTAAACCTCATGTGGAATCACAAAAACCCCACATAGCCAAGACAATCCTAAGCAAAAAGAACAAAGCTGGAGGCATCACACTGCCAGACTTCAAACTATACTACAACGCTACAGTAATCAAAACAGCATGGTACTGGAACCAAAACAGAGACATAGACCAATGGAACAGAACAGAGACCCCAGAATAAACACCACACATCTACAACCATCTAATCTTTGACAAACCCAGCAAAAACAAGCAATGGGGAAAGGATTCGCTGTTTAATAAATGGTGTAGGGAAAACTGGCTAGCAATGTGCAGAAAGCAGAAACTGAATGCCTACCTGTCACCTTACACTACAATTAACTCCATATATATCAAAGATTTAAACATAAAACCTAACACCATAAAAACACTAGAAGAAAACGTAGACAAAACCTTCCAGGACATAGGCATAGGCAAGGACTTCGTGACTAAAACACCAAAAGCAATGGCAATAAAAGCCAGGATAGACAAATGGGATCTAATTAAACTCCAGAGCTTCTCTACAGCAAAAGAAACCATCATTAGAGTGAATCGGCAATCAACAGAATGGGAAAAAATTTTTGCAATCTACCCATCTGACAAAGGGCTAATATCCGAATCTACAAAGAACTAAAACAGATATACAAGAAAAAACAAACAACCACATTCAAAAGTGGGCAAAGGATATGAACAGACACTTTTCAAAAGAGGACATATATGAGGCCAACAAACATACGAAAAAATGCTCATCATCACTGGTCATTAGAGAAATGCAAATCAAAACCACACTGAGGTATCATCTCACACCAGTTAGAAAGGCAATCATTAAAAAATCTGGAGACAACAGATGCTGGAGAGGATGTGGAGAAATAGGAACAATTTTACACTGTTGGTGGGAGTGTAAATTAGTTCAACCATTGTGGAAGACAGTGTGGCGATTTCTCAAGGATCTAGAAATAGAAATTCCATTTGACCCAGCAATGCCACTATTGGCTATATACCCAAAGAACTATAAATCATTCTATTATAAAAGACACATGCACATGTATGTTCATTGCAGCCCTGTGTACAATAGCAAAGACCTGGAACCAACCCAAATGCCCATCAATGATAGACTGGACAAAGAAAATGTGGCACATATACACCATGGAATACTATGCAGCCATAAAAAACGATGAGTTCATGTCCTTTGTAGGGACTTGGATGAATCTGGAACCCATCATTCTCAGCAAACAGACCCAAGAACAGAAAGCCAAGCCCCGTATGTTCTCACTCCTAGGTGGGTGTTGAACAACGAGAACACGTGGCCTCCGGGGAGAGGAGCATCACACACGGGACAGTTGGGGGGGGGGGGTAGGGGAGAGACAATGGTGGGTTGGGAGGGAGGGGAAGGTGGGGGAGAGATAACATGGAGAGAAATGCCATATATAGTATGCACCAAAAGTAAAATAAATTAAAGAAAAATAGTAGTAAAAGTGGACATCCTTGTTTTTCTTCTTTCCTTTCTGATTTTAAGTTGTAAGCTTTTAACCTTTCACAATTTAGTATGCTCTTGCTTTTAAGTTTTCATAAATATGCTTCATTATGGTAAGGGAGTTTTATTTCATTTATAGTTTTCTGAGTGTTTTTGTTATAATGGGTGTTGAAAGTTGTCAACTTTTTTACGCATCTAATGAGATGAACATGTTTTTCCCTTTTATTCCAATATGATATAGCATACACTGATTGACTTTATTGTTGAATCACCTTTGCATTTCTGGGATAAATCCCACTTATTAGTTGTGTATAATTTTTAAAATTTTGTAAAATAAATTGTGGCAAAAAAACACGTAACACAAAAGTTTCCATATTAATCATTTTAAGCCTATACTATATTGGCATTAATTACATTTATATTGTTGTGCAAACATCACTGTCATACGTGTATAATTCTTTTAATCTTGCAAAATGGAAAGTTTATACCCATTTAATAATAACTCTTGGCCAGGTATTGTAGATCATGTCTGTAATCTCAGCACTTTGTGAGGTTGAGGCGGGCAGATGGCATGAACTCAGAAGTTCGAGACCAGCCTGGGCAACATGACAAAACCCTGTCTTACCAATAAAGCAATCAACAAACAAAACCAAAATAGTATAATTTTCTCAACTACGCAAACTAATTCATACTAATAATCTCATGAAGCGTGTCCATAGTAACACAAGAACAGGAGATGAACCTTGTAAGGTTGGCTCACCACATTCTTTGATGTCTTTGTCGGTCTTATCTGCCAGAGACTGTGTAGACTAGCTGCAGTTAAAATTCCCATTACCTTGTCACTTGCTCTGAAATTTATCAAACGGAATGGGTTGCCCAAAAAGAAGTGTCCAGAGACGTGGATGATGCAAGAAAAAATGTTGTAGAACCTACCCCTCACCTCAAATGATAAGTCCACATAATGATAACTCCACATTTCTCCCTCCCACCATCCCATGGCAACCAACATTCTACTTTGTGTCTCCATAAAATTGAATAAGCTGGGGTACCTCATAAAAGTGGAATCATAACATATTTGCTCTTTTGTGACTGACTCATTTCACTTAGTCTAATGTTATGTTCTCCGGGTTCATTCATGTTTTTGCATGTGTCAGATTTTTCTTCCTTTCTAAGGGTGAATAATATTCCGTTGTGTGTAAACCAAATTTGCTTACCCATTTATCTGTTGATGGGCCCTTGGATTACTTTCACCTTTTGGCTTTGTGAGTAATGCTTTTATGAATGTGGGTAAAGAAACATCTTTTTGATGTGCTGCTTTCAATTCTTTTGAATGTATACCCAGAAGTGGCATTTCTGGGATATGTGGTAATTCTATTTTTAGTTCTTGAACTGCCTTAATGTTTTTAACAGCTGCACCATTTTACATAACATTCGCATCAGTAGGACATAAGGATTTTACTTTCTCCATATTCTCACCAACACTTGTTATTTTCTTGTGTTTTCTTAGCCTTTATTTGATTGACTTAATTATTATAATTTATTTATAATTTAAAAATATTACAAATGTATAATAGTAAAATATAGTATATATTTTAAATACACTATCATAAATGTATATTATAGATCATATATAAATTTATATTATTATTGATTTATTATAAATTTATAATTTATTATTTTAGTGGACACAATAATTGTACATATTTATGGGGTGTACTTAATATTTCAGTACATGTATACAATGTGTAATGCTCAAGCAGGATGATGAATATATCTATAACCTCAAATATTTTTCATTTCCTTGTGCTGGAAACATTAAAAATCTGCTCTTCTAGCTATTTGAAAATATACAATAATATGTTGTTAATTATAGTCACCCTAAACTGCTATAGAACACTATAACTTACTCCTTTTATATAGCTGAACTTTTGTATGTGTTAACCAACTTCTGGCTATACCCGCTACTTCTCTACCTACTATTCTGCTCTCTATTTCTATGAGATTAACTTTCTTAGCTTCCACATATGAATAAGAACATGTGTTATTTATCTTTCTGTGCCAGGCTTATTTCACTTAACATAATGTCCTTTAATCTCAACCATGTGGCTGTGAATGGTAGAATTTTCTGCTTTCTTTTTTTTATTGGTAATTACTATTCCATTGTGTATGTTTTTATAACACGTTTTCTTTACCCATTCATCTGTTGATGGACACTTAGGTTGATTCTATATCTTGGCTATGATGAATAATGCTTTAAGTAAATATGGAAGTATAGCTATCTCTTTGATATAACAATATCTTTTCATTTGGTTATATACCCAAGAATGGGATTGCTGGATTATATGGTAGTTCTATTTTTAGTTCTTTGAGAATTCTTCATACTGTTTTCCATCATGTCAGTACTAATTTACATTACCAATAACAGTTTATGAGTTCTCTTTCTCTGCGTCTTCACTAGCATTTGCTGTCTTTTGTGTTTTTGATGATAGCAATTCTAACTGGAGTAAGCTGATATCTCATTGTGGCTTTTATTTCAATTTTCATGATGACATAATCACAAGCATTTTTCATATATCTATTGGCCACTTGTATGTCTCTTTTGAGAGATATCTGTTTAGTTTATTTACCCTTATTTTAATTATAGTATTTTTTTTTCTGTTGAGTTGTTTGAGTTACTAGTATATTTTGGATATTAACCCTGGTTAGATTTTTAAAATTGCAAATATTTTCCCTCATTCTTCAGGTTGTCTTTACACTTTATTAAATGCTTTCTTTGCCATGCAGAAGCTTTTCAGTTTGATATAATCTCATTTGTCTATTTTTCCTTTGGTTGTCTGTGCTTTTGAAGTTTTATCCATTGCCCAGACCAATACTCTGAATCATTTCTCCTGTTTTTCTTCTAGTAGTTTTATGTATTAATTATTTAATTTGAGTTTATTTTTGTAAATAATGAGAGATATTTAGCCTTTTTGAAATTTTTCTGCATATAAATATCCTGTTTTCCTCATGCTATTTAATGAAGGGACTGTTCTTTCACCAGTGAATGTTCTTGGTGCCTTGTCAATAATAAGTTTGCTGTAAAGGCATGGAATCATTTCTGTATTCTCTATTCTCTTTCATGGGCCCATGTATCTGCTTTTAGGCCAATATAATGCTATTTTAGATACTACAGCTTTATAGTTTTTTTGTGTGTGTTTTAAAATTTCTTATTTTAAATGTTTCTAGGTACATAGAAGGTGTATATATTTGATGGGTACATGAGATCTTTTGATATAGAAGTGCAATGTGTAATAATCACATCATGGAAGGATGGTTTACTCATCCCCTCTAGCATTTATTCTTTATGTTACAAACAATCCAATTATACTCTTTCAGTTATTTGGAAATGTATAATTGAATGATTATTGACTATAGTCACCCTATTGTGCTATTAAATACTAGGCCCTATTCATTAATTCTAACTATTTTTTTGTCCAACAGCAATTTCCACTGCCCTTCACCCACTCACTACCCTTCCCAGCCTCTGGTAACCATCCTTCTACTCTGTATCTCTGTGGGCTCAATTGTTTAAATTTTTAGATCTCACAAATAAGTGAGAACATGTAATGTGTGTCTTTCTGTTCCTGGCTTATTTGAATTAACATAATGATCTCCAATTCTATCTGTGTTGTTGCAAATGACTGAATCTCATTTTTTTCAAAAAATAAATGACTGGTACTCCCCTGTGTATATGTACCACATTTTTTTAAATCCATTCATCTGTTGATGAACACTTAGGTTGTTCCCATATCTTAGCTATTATAAACAGTGCTGGAACAAACATGGGAGTGCAGATATCACTTCGATATACTGATTTCCTTTCTTTTGGGTATATACCTAGCAATGGAATTGCTGGATCACTTGGTGGCTCTATTTTTAGTTTTATGAGGAACCTCCAAATGTTGCTCCATAGTAATTTTATGAATTTAAATTTCCACAAACAGTGTATGAGGGTTCCCTTTCCTTCCTATCCTTACCAGCATTTGTTATTGCTCGTCTCTTGGATATAAACCACTTTAACTGGGGTGAGATGGTATCTTATTGTAGTTTTGATTTGCATTTCTCAGATGATCAATAATGTTGAGCACCTTTTCATATGTCTGTTTGCCATTTGTATGTCTTATTTTGAGAAATGTCTATTCAAATCTTTTGCTCACTTAAAATTAAATTATTAGATTTGTTCCTAGAGAGTTGTTTGAGCTCCTTATATGTTCTGGTTGTTAATCCCCTGCTAGAGGGGTGGTTTGCAATTATTTTGTCCCTATCTGTGGGTTATCTCTTCACTTTGTTGATTGTATTATTTGCTGTGTTGAAACTTTTTAACTTGATAAAATTCCATTTGTCCATTTTTTGCTTTGGTTGCATGTTCTTGTGGAGTATTACTCAGGAATTCTTTGCCCAGTCTAATATGGTGGAGAGTTTTCTCAGCATTTTCTTGCAGCAGTTCTATAGTTTGAGGTCTTACATTGAAGTCTTTAGTCAATTTTGATTTTGTTTTTGCATATGGCAAGATATGGGGGGTAGTTTTTTTCCCTGCATATGGATATCCAGTTTCCGCAGCACTATTTCTTAGACTGTCTTTTCCCCAGTGTAGGTTCTTGCCACCTTTGTAAAAAATGGATTTACTGTATAACATGGTTTCAATTTGTGTCTCTATCCAAATCTCATGTCAACTCAGAGAACAGGCCTGGTGGGGAGTTGACTGTAAAGTGGAGGTGGATTTCTTCCTTGCTGTTCTCATGATAATGAGTGAGTTCTCATGATATCTAATGTTTTAACTTTGTGGTTACTTATTTATTCTCTTTGATAATTTCCAGATAAACTTTGACCAATAAATCAGAGATGATTTTCTCTTTATCCCATATCCATTTACTTTATGACAAACAAGCAATGGGGAATGGATTATCTATTTCATAAATGGTGCTGGGAGAACTGGCTAGCCATATACAGAAAACTGTACACCTTATACAAAAATTAACTCAAGATGGGTAAAAGACTTAAATGTAAAACCCAAAACTATAAAAATACTGGAAGACAACCTAGGCAATACTATTCTGAACATAGACCAACAATCATGTGTTGCAAAATTTTGTTTTGAATATAGGACTGTAGGACTCAAACTGTATTGCAACACACATTTTGTTTTCATCAGCTTTAGTTTTCCCAGTGCTAATTTCCACATTACAGTTAGAGAATACCACCTTTTCACCCTGATCTTGAACATTCCAACAGTATGATCCCAGTCTAATTTTAGTGTCATATTCTTTCCACTAGTTTCCTTTCTTTTGTTTCTTTAATTTTTATTTTAAGTTCAGGGGTACATGTGCAGGTTTGTTACACAACTAAACTTATGTCATGGGGGTTTGTTGTAGAGATTGTTTCATCATCTGAGTATTAAGCCTAGAACTCACTAGTTATTTTTCTCAATCCTCTCCCCTTCTCCCATCCTCCACCCTCCTATAGGCCCCAGCGTGTGTTGTTCCCCTCTAGGTGTTCATGTATTCTCATCTTTTGGCTCACACTTATAAGTGAGAACATGCAGTATTTGGTTTTCTGTTCCTTGCATTAATTTGCTAAGGATAATGGCCTCCAGCTTCCTCCATGCTCCTGCAGAAGACATGATCCCATTGTTGTTTATGGCTTCATAGTATTCCATGATGTATATGTACCAGATTTTATTTATTTACTCTAACACCTATGGGCATGTAGGTGGATTTGATATCTTTGCTACTGTGAATAGTGCTGTGATGAACGTACGTGTGCATGTGTCTTTATAATAGAATGATTTCTATTCCTTTGGGTATATACCCAGTAATGGAATTGCTGCATCAAATGCTATTTCTGCCTTTAAGTTTTTGAGAAGTTGCCGCTCTGTCTTCCACAATAGTTGAACTAATTTACACACCCACCATCAGTGTATAAGTGTTTTCTCCATAACTTTGCTAGCATCTGTTATTTTATGGCTTTTTAGTAATAACCATTCTGAATGGTGTGAGATGGTACTGTGGTTTTAATTTGCGTTTTAAAAATAATCAGTTATGTTGGGTTTTTTCATATGATTGTTGGCCATATGTATGTCTTCTTTTGAAAAGTGTCTGTTTATGTCTTTGTCCACTTTTTAATGGGGTTTAATTCTAAAATTTTCTTCTTGTAAATTTGTTTTAGTTCCTGATAGATAATGGACACTAGATCTTTGTCAGATACATAGTTTGCAATATTTTTTATCCCATTCTATAGGTTGTTCACTCTGTTCCTAGTTTCTTTTGCTGTGCAGAAGCTCTTTAGCTTATTTAGATTCCATTTGTCAATTTTTGCTTTTGTTGCAATTGCTTTTGGTGTCTTTGCCATAAAATATGCCTGTGCCTACTATGTCCAGAATGGTATTGCCTGGATTGTCTTCCATGATTTTTATAGTTTTGGGTTTTATATTTAATTCTTTAACCCATCTTGAGTTAATTTTTGTATAAGGTGTAAGGAAGGGTTCCAATTTCAATTTTCTGTATATGGCTAGCCAGTTCTCCCAGCACCTCTTATGAAACAGATAATTCTCATTGCTTGTTTTTCCAGGCTTGTCAAAAATCAGATGGCTGTATCTGTGCAGTCTTATTTTTGAGTTCTCTATTCTGTTGCATTTGTCTATGACTATGGTTTTGTACCAGTTTATGCTGTTTTTGTTACAGTAGACTTGTAGTATAGTTTGAAGTCTAGTAGAATGATGTCTCCAGCTTTGTTCTTTTTGCTTAGAATTGCTTTGGCTATTTGGGCTAATTATTAATTCCATATGAATTTTAAAATCAATTGTTCTAGTTCTGTGAATAATGTCAATGGTAGTTTAAGAAGAATAGCATTGAATTTATAAGTTGCTTTGAGTAGTATGGCCATGTTAACATTTATTCTTCCTATCCATGAACGTGATATGCTTTTCTATTTGTGTCATCTCTGATTTCTTTGAGCAGTGTTTTGTAGTTCTTCTTGTAGAGATCTTTTACTTCCCTGTTAGTTGTATTCCTAGGTATTTTATTCTTTTTTGGTGGCAATTGTGAATGGCAGTTTGTTTGTGATTTGGCTCTTAGCTTTGCTGTTGTTGGTATATAGGGATGTTAGTGAATTTTGCAATTGATTTTGTATCCAGAGACTGTGCTGTGAGTTGTTTAACAGCTTAAAGAGTGTTTGGGCTGAGATTATGGGGTTTTCTAGATATAGGGTTATGTCATCTGCAAACAGGGATAGTTTAACTTCTTCCATTTCTATTTGGATGCCCTTTATATTCTTCTCTTGCCTGATTGTCTGGCTAGGACTTCCAGCACTGTGTTCAATGGGAGTGGTGAGAAAGAGTATCCTTGTCTTGTGCCAGTTTCAAGGGGAATGCTTCCAACTTTTGTCCATTCAGTATGATGTTAGCTCTGGGTTTGTCATATATAGCTCTTATTATTTTGTGGTATTGATATGATTTGATTCTGTGTCTCCACCCAAATCTTTCAAATTGTAATTCCCACATGTTATGGGAGATCCTGGTGGGAGGTGACTAACTGATGGGAGCATATTTCCCCCTTTGCTTTTCTCATGATAATGAGTTCTTATGAGATCTGTTCATTTAAAAATGTGTGGCAGTTCCCCCACTGACTCACTCTTTCCTGCAGTCATGTAAGACACGCCCTGTTCCTCCTTCATCTTCTGCCATGATTGTAAGATTCCTGAGGCTTCCCCAGCCATGTGGAACTGAGTCAATTAAACCTCTTTTCTTTATAAATTACCCAGTCTCAGGTAATTCTTTGTATCAATGTGAGAGCAAGTATAATACAGGTATGTTCCTTCAATAGCTAATTTATTGAGAGGTTTTAACATAAATGGATGTTAAATTTTATTGAACGTCTTTTGCATATCGATTGAGATAATCATGTGGTTTTTGCCTTTAGTTGTGTTTATGTGATGAATCACATTTATTGATTTGCCTATGCTAAACCAATCTTGCATCCCAGGTATAAAGCCTACTTGTTTGTGTGGATAAGCTTTATGATGTACTGCTATATATCATATAGCTTAAGCCGATTTAAAACAAAGGCCTTAGACTAATTTTTGGTTTTCTTTCTTGAAATAAGCTAATGGCTTGTTTATGTAAAGCTTTTTTTTTAAAAGAAAAATTTAAAAAATCTTGTACCTAGCACAGTATTGTTATAGAGTTTACATGTAACATTTTGTATGGTAGTTTAGACCTGTCAGTTTATTAATTTTGGACAAATTAACATTTGTTTCTGGCCTTTTGCTGTAACATGCCTGTATCACTCACTTATCCCTGGCATTCATGCAGACATATCACTTTTAGTTCTACTGTCAATTTGAAGTTCAGGCTCAGCATACATTTTTGTCAGGTAGCTCTAATACCTGGAGTTTTGTTTCTTTCTTTTTTTTCTGTTTGAGTTTGAAGTTTATGACGGAAAGTAACAGTGTTCAGATTTCAACTGTAATAGTTTGCATATTCAACATTTGAAGTATATGCTATTTGCTGTACTCTTGTTTCAAAGTATATTCAAGTAGGTTTTCTGAAATATAGAAATAAAATCAAAAAGGAAATAGCTCAGTAAGACAAAAAAGTGGAAAAAATAAAGAAAATCTATATGACATACAGAGCATTATCAAGGAAACACATATTCAAATTTTGGGAATTGCAGAAGGAGAAGAGATGCAAAAGGGCAGAGAAAACATATTTAATTAATAAGTTACTAAAAATTCCTCATGTCTTAAAAGTGATATACGCAACTTGATACAGGAAGATTTCAAGTAAATTTAACCAAAAAGTTCTTTCTGAAGCACATTATAGTCAAACTGTCAAATGTCAGGCAGAAAATTCTAAAAACAGTGTCACATATAAGGCAATTCTCATGAGGCTAATAGCAGATTTATCAGAAGAAACCTTATATGCCAGTAGAAAATGGAATAATGCATACAATGTGCTGACAGAAAAAAAACAAAAACAAAAACAAAAACAAAAAACCCTTGCTACTGAAGAATAATATATTGAGCTCAATTATCCTTTCTAAATGAAGGAGGAATAAATTATTTTCCAGAAAAACAAAAACTGAAGGAATTTATCACCAGTATACCAGTCCTACAAGAAATGCTTAAGGGAAGACAGAAGGAGCTTCAAGATGGCTGATTGAAAGCATCTGGCACTTGCATTCTTCACAAAGAAGAAAATAACAAGTGGAATATCACACTTCAAATAGAGAATCTGAGAACACTGAAATTAAACATAAAAAACAGGAAACACCAAGGCATGGAAGGAGTGGAAAGTGAGGCAGCCAGCTAGGCTAGCTTCAGCTGGAAGTCCAGAGAGTCTCATTAGTGTGGGAAAAAAGATAAATGAAAGATCCCTAGTGGTCCACATTTCACAGACTCCTGCATACCTCGGCATGGGATAGCCACTTGACCCTCACAGGCCCTAAGACTAGCATAGAGTACTGCCTGGAGACTGTATGATGGCATTGATACAGAGAGGAAACTCCGGGCCACACACCCCCTCACATCTTAAGCAGCTAGAACATGGTGTCATTTTTGAAAGCCCATCCCCCACCAGATTGCATCCTGTCTTGGGTCCTAATAGCACTTGCATCTTCACATTTCTGAATCCTCATTAACTTCTCCCTGCATCTACCCAGAGGGCTGCAGTGTTGTGACACTGGTTAGATCCTTTGGAGCAGCAGGGTCTCAAACACTTTACCACACACAGTGTCCTGCACACCGGAAAACAGGTAGTGCAACACAAGGGGAGGCTGCCTCCAGGACAATAGAAGTGAAAGTGCATTTTTCTTGGGGTCTAAAACCTGCCTGCCTTTGGTTGATGCTACTGATAGCAACCCCACCACCAGCAGGAACATGTGCCCTGAGGATAGGGTCTCTCCACCTGCAGCCTCCAGTGGGGGATGGAAGCATGCATCAGTGTCAATGACCCCAAACCTCAGTAGCTGGCTTGATGAGCACTTGTATATGCTCTGAGGGTGGCTCTCCTTGCTGTTGCTGCCATTTCCACCAGAGTCATTGCTGCTAGGGGGTGAACACACACTCCACAAAACTGTGAACCACCTGCCTGCATTTCTGCCACTGGCTGCAACTTTGACACACCAGCAGTAAAGCCTTAGTGTACTTGCATTTGCCTTGAGGATGGGTTCTTCTCATTCACTGCTGCCACTTTGGCTGTCACCTGAACAATCTTTCTGGGGGTCTTGGAATTACTTAGTTTTGGGCACCATAGCCTACACCCATGTGCACCACCACTGGCCAGCAGACAGTTCTGCTCATCCTGGAACCTCCTGCCCTGTAGTGCCTGAGCAAGCTGCCCAAAGACCTGGAGTTCACCCTTCCCCATCCACAATGACCAACATCTGTGCACTCCTCCTGGGGTCTGAGGATGGTCCTTTTTCTGCCTGACACTATCATTATAACTAACTCTCATCCACATATGCCACCTAGGGGCCTGGGAACTGGCCTGCCAAGCTCATCACTGCCTCTGCTTACACAAGTCCATGCTGTTTGGAGGCCTAAGAATTGTCTCACCATGGCTAGGACCATAGCCCATGTCATACATGCTGTCCAAGGGTGAAAAACTCCCTATCCACTCACCACTGCCACTGCTGCCCCCTAAACAAGCTGCCTAGAGTCCCAAGAAACAGCCCACTTGGATTCACTGACACTGGTTCTTGCATATAATGTTCAAGGCCCAAGAATAGCCTAGGCACTGAGAAAATCACAAACACTGCTGATGCTGTTTACAGTTGAAAAAATCATACAGAAACTACACTATTTCACATACCCAGAATAAAAGCTAAAGTGCCCTACAAAACCAACACCATAGCTATATCTTTAGGGAGAAGTCTTTCCTTATAAAAGTCAATTCAAAAAATTGGAAGAAGTGACTGTTACACAAGATGTGCGAGTATGAATGTGATGATACAACATGAAAAAGTAATGAAGGATGACACCTTCAAAGAAATGCAATATTTTATCAGCAACAGATTCCAATAAGAAGTTAACCAGGTGCCGAGATGGATGCCTGTGATCTCAGCTACTCAGGAGGCTAAGGTAGGAGTATTGCTTGAGCCTAGGAGTTCAAGGCCAGTCTGGGCAGCATAGTGAGATCTCATCTCAAAAAAATTAAAAAAAGAAAAAAACAGAGAAATATACAGAAATCCTGGAAGTGAAGAATTAATGAATGAAATAAATGTAGAGCATCACACACAGGGGACAGTTGGGGGGGGGGTAGGGGAGAGACAATGGGGGGTGGGGAGGAAGGGGAGTTTGGGGAGGGATAACATGGGGAGAAATGCCAGAGATAGTATGCACCTAAAGTAAAATAAATAAATTAAAAGAAAAATTTAAAAGCTTCAACAATAAAGTAGATCAAGCAGAAAAAAGCTTTTAGAACTTGAAGATGGATCTTTTGAAATAACCTAGTCAGACAGAAAAAAAGAAAAAAAATTAAAAAGCCTATGTAATTTAGGACATCATGAAGCCACCAAATATCTGAATTTTGCCTGTTACTGAGACAAAGAGAGTCCAAAGGCAAAGGAAACTTACTACCAAAATAAAAGCTGAAAACTTCACAAGTCTTGCAAGAGATTTTGGTATCTTAATACAAGAAGCTCAGAGATCCCCAAACAGATACAGTCCAAAAATGTTAGACTCTGTCTCAAAAAAAAATAAGTAATTTTTAACATGACAAACTTAGAAAACTGAATGAAGCTGATGTTACCAAGAAAGACGACTGTCTTTGTCTAGTAAGTACACATGTGAGAGAACTTAGTCTATTTCAGTGGTGTTGATTACACAATATTCAACAGGACACAGGTCACTTGGAGATTCTAAATTCATCATTAATTTAATGCTGGCCTAGGGACTGGTTAGAAAGTAATGTGTTTTTGTATGCTGATGATCTCTTGTACTCAATATTCAAAACTGTCCCCTTATTGTTGTCAATTTTGTATCATATCAATACCTCAGTCCTAATTCAAACTAAGTATTCCTTATCCATTGTTTTCTTTCTCCTAAATTCCAAATTATGAGAACTCCAGTCTCTGAGTTTTGGCATATGCATAAGCTTTACTCTCTGCTTTATCCCCTGTGGGCAATTAATGTTTTCATTCTTCACCTTCATCATTGTCATTTCTCTTCATTTTGTATATTTTTATTTATTCCTGTACTACTTGCACTCTAGAACAAGTTGTCTGTTGCCTCCCACCTAGATTACAGTAGTGTGGGCCCATCTTGTCTTTGTAAACCCATTATCTTTTTCTATAATTTACTATAGGTTTTGTTGTCATATTGCTTTTTTCATATTGGTTTTTACAAAATTTCAACTTTATAATGAATCTACAGGCAATATTGAGTCCATGTACCTTTGTGACAGAAGATAATTGCAGACTTTTGAATCAGGCTCATAGAATCTAATGATATGGCCCTAATTTACCTATTTTTATTAATTTAGGTTGTGGTTGTATACAGGTAATAATGGTTTTAACAAATAATGTCTTTATTTACCTCAAATACAGGGAGTCTCACAGTGGAGCAATCTAGGAATAATATAGCAGCCCCAAAGCAGCGGAGAGTCAAGTGCTTTCTATTTTTCCACTATATTTAGTATACACACCTTCATTTTCATGATTAAATCCCAGGATGGAAGTCTACTCTATCTCCGACTTTCCATTTGTGTTTTAAGTATGGAAGAGGAAATAGAGGAAGTGGATCTAGAGACCTTCTGCTTATATTTTGTTTGGCAAAAAATATGCTATGTGACTCAGCTGCAAAGAGTCTGATAAATGGAAATTTTTGGCAAGCATGGAATAAGGGAGTAGGAAATAACATTTGGACGAGTTGTAGCCTCTGCTACACCATACAGTATTTTTTTCTAGTACCACCCTTTACAGTTTCTATGTTGGTAACTACATAACAATGTGAGTAATTTTGAATTCATGTAATCAAAGATGCTGGTAAATAATTTGTCAGATAATTGCATCAAATCATTCCTAGGAAGAGCACAACCAACAGTCTGAATTCACTATTGAAAACTTGATAAACACTGCATTTGACTTGTTTGGAGCTGGGACAGAGACAACAAGCACAACCCCTGAGATATGCTCTCCTTCTCCTGCTGAAGCACCCAGAAGTCAGAGGTATGATCACAGATGATGAGTTCATTGATTTTCAGAAAAGATGTAGGGAAGGTGCTGCTAGTTTTCTCCTTCCTGTTTCTCTTAGAGAAGCTTCATTATTTAAACTTCTGTGTTCCCAGTTGTAATCTGTTCCAATTTAATGGTATGATTAAAATGGGATATCTTGGTCTGGCACAGTGGCACACCTGTAATCCTAGCATTTTGGGAGGCCAAGGCTGGTGGATCACTTGAGGCCAAGAGTTCAAGACCAACCTTGCCAACATGGCCAAACCCCATCTCTACTAAAAATACAAAACTTAGCAAGGAATGATGGCACACAGCTGTAATCTCAGCTACTTAAGAGGCTGAGGCATAGGAATCGCTTAAATCTGGAAGGCAGAGTTTGTAGTGTGCCAAGATTGTGCCACTGCACACCAGCCTGGGTGACAGAGTGAGACTTTGCCTCAGGAAAAAAAAAGAGAGAAAGAGAAAAAGTAAAGAAAAAAGGGACGTCTTTGCACGGTAAGAGGAAGATAACTGAGAGAAATGAAGACAACATGGCAGTAGCAAAAGCAATAGAGCTCTGGTCCAGTGTGTCTGGATTTCATGGACAATGATTTATGGCAGGAAGAGACAACATAAATTGGCCTGGGATTGCATGTTGGCTTTATTATGAAAAGGCCATTTTAAACAGCAAGTATATTCTTGAAGATAACTTTTCTCATACTCAAAATTTCAGGTTCAAATGCTGGAGTAGGGAAAGTGGAAACGCTCCTTATCAAAGCATAAATGATAATCCTAGAAATGTAGTGAGGCTGCCTGAGAGAATTTCTAGTCTGATAAGTATTCTAAAAAGTTAGATTCATAAGAAAGATGATTCTGTTTACTAGAAGAGGTACTTAAAGAATGCTCCATTTAGGCAGAAGATGTACCTGAGACAGTTTCCATGAAATTGGTGTTGGACAAAATGAGAATTTTTTTGGGGGGGGGGTGGATAATTTTATCTTTTATGAACAAATTTACTTTAGAAATTTCCTTTTAAAGACTTTTGGTTATGCTGCAGATAAGAAATACACCCCCAACCCCCGCAGTGTCAGTATCCCCCATTGGAATGACAAGTAAGAATTAGGCCCTTTTTTGAACAGTTATTAGCCTATAGAGTTCTAGAAGATTTTTTTCAACTTTTTATTATAGATCAAAGAGTACACATACAGGTTACACGGGTAAGCTGTGTAACACTGAGGCTTGGGGTTCCAACTATTCCATCACACTTACAGTAAGCATAGTACCCAACAGATGGTTCTCCAGCCCACATCCCCTGCCTCCCTCCCCTATCTAGTGATCCTCAGTGTCTATTGCTCCCATCTTTAGGTTCATGTGTATTCAATGTTTATCTCCCACTTATAAGTGAGAACATGTGGTATTTGGTTTTCTGTTCTTGTATTAGGTTGCTTAGAATAATTGCCTCCTGTTCCATCTGTATTGCTGCAAATGATATTTTTGTTCTTCTCTATGGCTGCATAGTATTCCATGGTGCATGTATTAGTCTGTTCTCATGTTGCTAATAAAGACATACCTGAGACTGGGTAATTTATAAAGAAAAGAGTTTTAATGGACTTTTAATTCCACATAGATGGAAAGGCCTCACAATAGGAGACTTATTCACTCTCATGAGAACAGCATGGGAAAAGCCTGTCCCCATGATTAAATTACCTCCCATTGTGTCCCTCCCATGACATGTGGGAATTATGGGAGCTACAATTCAAGATGAGATTTGGGTGGGGACACAGCCTAACCATATCAGTATATAGTAAACATATTTTCTTTATACATTCCACTGTTGATGGGCCCTTAAGTTGATTCCATTTCTTTGCCATTGTGAATAGTACTACATTGAACATATTGGTGTGTGTGTCTTTTTGATAGAATAAATTAGTTTTTTGGAGGGCATATACTCAATAGTGGGATTGCTGGGTCAACTGGTAGGTCTATTTTAAGTTCTTTCAAAAATATCCAAACTGTTTTCCACAGTGGCTGAACTAGTTTGCATACCCACCAACAGTGAAAAAGCATTTTCTTTTCTCTACACCTCTCCAACATGTGTTGTTGTGGACTTTTTAATATTAATAATTTTCATTCTGACTGGTGTGAGATGATACCTCATTGTGACATTGATTTGCATTTTTCTGATGATTAGTGATGTTGAGCATTTTTTTCATGTTTTTGGCTGCTTATATGTCATCTTTTGAGAAGTGTCTGTTCATGTCCTTTGCCCATTTTTGGTTGAATATTTTTTGTTGTTATTTGTGTGTGCATTTAAGTTATTTTATAGATTTTGGGTATTAGACATTTGGATCCTTTAAGGTAGGAAGAGTACAGGAAATAGTCGACAAATTTAACAAATTTTTAAAACACAGAGATAATGGAGGAATGATAAATTTATACAGAGAGGATAAACTTGTAACCAAAAAGTCAGAGGAGGAAAATTTAAAAAGGAAAAGCTAATCAGTGTCCCTAAAATCCCCCCCAATATTAGTATTTGGAAGTACCAAGGGTCAAAGATGGTAGAGAATGAGGCTGGAAAAGGAGGCTCTTCCTATCTAGGTTTCCTCCACAACTCTTTTCATCAGGTAACTGATTTTCTCCCATAAGAAAAAAGAGGCCCACTCTTTAGAGAAACTGAGCTTAAAAAGCCATGTACTTAGGAACACAGTGCAGTACCAGAAAAGGCATGAGGTGTAGGCCAGAAAGGCAGATTTGGTATGGGCCTACTCCTTGAATTCAAAGACTCTTAGCTGTTTTATTCTTCTTGTGTCCTAAAATTCAGTAGCTAGCTTTATTTGACAGAAAGGGAACTGATCTAGAGAAATGACATTTTTCTTTTGCCATCTTAACAGAAATTCTCTACAATGTCCAACAGCATGTGAAATGAAAATATACACTGCTAGCCACAGGGTCATGGAAATTTCAGGACACCAGAATTAAAGGGAAAAATCACAAAAACTTTCAGAGGTATACCAGGTCATGTTGAACAAATTAGGATTCAGAATTCTCAAAAGGAACTGTTAATATTGTCTTGTGTATTAATAGAAATAGGATGTTTTCATACTTTCACATTTGCCAAAAATTTTATGTTCTATTTTCCCTTTCTCAGAAAAATGTTGGAGAATGTGCTTTATTCAATATCTGAAACCTAGTTAGAGAAAATTCTGAGCTCCAGTAATCAGGAGACTTCACGTAGGAGAATGAGAGTGTCAGGGAGGCTGTCTAGCACCAGGTCTAGAAAATTTCTACTTCAGAATGAACCTAATGGATAGTTTGGAAATGAGAGGAGACAGCAAGAACAAAAGAGATGTGACAGATTTTATGAGAGTTCCCAATAATTAAAAAAGAAATTTCAAACACCTGCCTGAACGTTTGTAATAATTCTAATTTGGAAAACAGAAAATTACAAATTGAAATGAAGAGACGTGGCTAAATCCAAGAAAGTACTAAAAATAAAATGCAATCATAACATTCTCACCAGAGCACCATATTTGTGTAGTCAGAATGATGTAAGCAATAAATACTGTCATCATAAAAACTGCCATCTAAATATATTCTGGAAAAAGGAGTGTGGAAAAAATGAGTGTGTCTATCTGAGGGGTGTATTCAAATATGAAGCGAAGATGGAGATTAACATTCTCATCTCTCATAATAAAAAGTTATTAAATATAATCTATAAAAATAAGTAAATAGAAACAGATTCTTTAGATATGTCAATTTATTTTCAGAAAAATCTGGTAGAATGTTCAAAATGGTGGATTTGGAAAGTGCGAGAATGAAGAGAATACCATTGCAAATTGCAACCACACACACACACACACACACACACACACACAGATGCACAATTACACAGTCACATATATGCATAAATCTGATGGTATAATTTAATGTTTAAACAACATACATTATTTTGATATGAAATTATTTCCTAGTATTTTCCAAGACAGTAAATTCATGACTAAATTATATGCTTACTTTATGTTTTCAAACATTTTATTATTTTTATTTGTATTAGTTATCATGTATACTAATGTATGTACAGATTGATCTTTTTTCCTTTTTTATTTTTTAATTTTTATGGGTACATAGTAGTTATATATATATATATTTTTTTTAATGATTTATTTATTTTACTTTAGGCGCATACTATATCTGGCATTTCTCCCCATGTTATCCCTCCCCAAACTCCCCTCCCCCCGTTGTCTCTCCCCTACCCCCCTGACTGTCCCCTGTGTGCGATGTTCCTCTCCCTGAGTCCACGTGTTCTCGTTGTTCAACACCCACCTATGAGTGAGAACATATGGTGCTTGGCTTTCTGTTCTTGTGTCAGTTTGCTGAGAATGATGGTTTCCAGATTCATCCAAGTCCCTACAAAGGACATGAACTCATCGTTTTTTATGGCTGTGTAGTATTCCATGGTGTATATGTATCACATTTTCTTTGTCTAGTCTATCATTGATGGGCATTTGGGTTGGTTCCAGGTCTTTGCTATTGTACACAGGGCTGCAATGAACATACATGTGCATGTGTCTTTATAGTAGAATGAATTATAGTTCTTAGGGCATATACCCAATAGTGGGATTGCTGGGTCAAATGGAATTTCTATTTCTAGATCCTTGAGAAATCGCCACACTGTCTTCCACAATGGCTGAACTAATTTACACTCCCACCAACTGTATAAGAGTGTTCCTATTTCTCCACATCTTCTCCAGCATCTGTTGTCTCCAGATTTTTTAATGATCACCATTCTAACTGGTGTGAGATGATATCTCAGTGTGGTTTTGATTTGCATTTCTCTAATGACCAGTGATGATGAGCATTTTTTCATATGTTTGTTGGCCTCATATATGTCCTCTTTTGAAAAGTGTTCATATCCTTTGCCCACTTTTGAATGGGATTGTTTTTTTCTTGTATATCTGTTATAGTTCTTTGTAGATTCTGGATATTAGCCCTTTGTCAGATGGGTAGATTGCAAAAATTTTTTGACAGTCTGTCTTTTGATTGGTAAATCTTCTTCCATCCCTTTATTTTGAGTCTATATATGTCTTTGTATGTGAGATGGGTTTCTTGAATACAGCACACAGATGGGTTGTGACTTTTTATCCAGTTTGCCAGTCTGTGTCTTTTGATTGGGGCGTTTAGGCCATTTACATTCAATGTTAATATTGTTATGTGTGAATTCGATCCTGCCATTTTGTTACTGGCTGGTTTTCTTTCTCATTAGTTGACTCATTTTCTTCATTGCATGTTTGGTCTTTGCCAACTGGCTTGCTTTTGCAGTGACTGGTACTTGTTCCTTTCCATGCTTAGTGTTTCTTTCAGGAGCTCTTGTAGGGCAGGTCTGGTGGTGACAAAAATCTCTCAATAATTGCTTGTCCATAAAGGATTTTATTTCTCCTTCACTTATAAAGCTTAGTTTGGCTGGATATGAATTCTGGGTTGAAAGTTCTTTTCTTTAAGGATGTTGAATATTGGCCCCCACTCTCTTCTGGCTTGTAGAGTTTCTGCCGAGAGATCTGCTTTGAGTCTGGTTGGCTTCCCTCTGTGGGTGACCTGACCTTTCTCTCTGGCTGCCCTTAGCATTTTTTCCTTCATTTCGACCCTGGTGAATCTGACGATTATGTGCCCTGGGGTTGCTCTTCTTGAGGAATATCTTTGTGGAGTTCTCTGTATTTCTTGAATTTGAAATTTGGACTCCCTTGCTAGGCTTGGGAAGTTCTCCTGGATACTATCCTGGAGTGTGTTTTCCAGCTTGGATTCATTCTCCCTGTCATATTCAAGTATACCAATCAAGCGTAGTTTAGGTTTTTTCACATAATCCCATATTTCTTGGAGGCTTTGTTCATTTCTTTTCATTCTTTTTTCTCTTGTATTGCCTTCTCTTTTTATTTCATTGAGTTGATCTTCAGTCTCTGATATCCTTTCTTCTGCTTGATCGATTTGGCTATTAAAACTTGTGTTTGCTTCACTTAGTTCTCGTGCTGTGTTCTTCAACTCCATCAAGTCGTTTATGTTCTTCTCTAAGCTGGTTATTCTAGTTAGCATTTCGTCTAATATTTTTTCAAGGTTTTTGGTTTCTTTGCATTGAGTTAGAACATGTTCCTTTAGCTCTGAGAAGTTTGTTATCCACCTTCTGAATCCTGTTTCCATCAATTCTTCACAATTCTTCTCGATCAAGTTGTGATCCTGTGTTGTTGAGGAGTTGTGATCCCTTGAAGGAGAAGAGATATTCTGGTCTTTGGTTGTTTCACCTTTTTTGTGCTGGTTTTTCCCCATCTTTGTGGATTTACCTGGCTGTGGTGTCAGAGAGCTGCTTGATGAGGTCGCTTGTCTGCCTGTGGGGGGCGCTACTGGGTTTCTAGGGACCCCTTCGGGTTACTAGGGAAGCTTCCTGTGTCTTTTTTGTTTATGCTGGGAGATTAGGCCCACCTCTTCCACTGACCTGTAGGCACTGCTGGGTTGTCTAGAACGCCGTCCCGTTGCTACATAGGCTTCCTGTGGTTTTTGTTAAAACATGTAGCCCAGTCTCACCCCTCTAGTGGTGGGTTGTGCCCTTCCTCCACTGGGCTGGATCATTCAGGGCTCCTCTCTGACTGTGGCACTGGCTATGTAACCCACTAGAGTCAGAGCTTCGCCCTCTGGGGTTTGTGGGGGGAGGGTAGAGACCCACCCAGCCGCACCTGGCATTCTCCCCCTTTTAGCTTTCTCTCTCTCCGTTCATGGGCTAGGGGCTGCCCAGCTGCTCCCGCTTACAGCTCCCTCTTCTCCAGGTGGGGGGGAGTGGGTGATAGCTCAGTCTGCAGACTCTTATTCAACTCCGCACTTGTAATTCCCGGCGCTTGATTGGAAAAGATCCCCTGTTCTGTGTATTGCTGAGGCTTTGGGGGAAGCACTGTATCTGGACCGGAGCACCAGAGGTGGAGCCTTCGACTCACCAGTCAGATGCATTTTCTGGGTGAAGCAGCACCCCTCCCCGCCTTGGTCTGCCCTGAGTGGGCTTTGCTCACCCTCAGACCAGACCCGCTGAAATGCACCTGGTACCTCGGTTGGAGATAGGAGATCTCTGGGTTTCTGTGTCTCTCTTACTGGGTGTTTTGCGCTGTAGTTGTGTCTAATCCACCATCTTGGATCCTCAGTAGTTATATATTAATATGCTTGTGTGGAACGTGAGATGTTTTGATACAGGCATGCGGTGTGAAATAAGCATATCATGGAGAATGGGTTATCTATCCCCCTCAAGCACTTATTCTTTGAGTTACAAGCAATTCAATTACACTCTTTAAGTTATTTTAAAAATGTACAATTAAGTTATTATTGACTATAGTCACCCTGCTGTGCTATCAAACAGTAGGTCTTATTCATCCTCATCTCCCCTCCTGTCCCCCACTACATTTTTGAGTCTCTGATAACCATCCTTCTACACTTTATGTCCATTAGTTCAATTCTTTTATTTTTATATCTCACAAATAAGTGAGAATATGCTATGTTTGTCTTTCTGGGCCTGGCTTATTTCACTTAACATGATGAACTCCAGTTCCATTCATGTTTCAAATGACTGAATCTCATTTTTTTTTTTATGGCTGAATAGAACTACATTGTGTATATTTACAACATTTTCTTTATCCATTTTTCTGTTGATGGATATTTAGGTTGTTTCCAAATCTTGGCTATTGGAAACAGTGCAGCAACAAACAAAGAGTGCAGATGTCTCTTCGATATACTTATTTCCTTTTTTGGGCTTATATACCCATCAGTAGCATTATTGGATAATATGGTAGCTTTATTTTTAGTTTTTTGAGAAACATTCAAACAGCTCTCCATAGTGGTCATACGAATTTACATTCTCACCAACATTGTATGAGGATCCACTTATCTCCACATTCTCACTAGCATTTGTTATTGCCCTGTCTTTTGGATATAAGCCATTTTAACTGGAGTGAGATGACATCTCATTGTAGTTTTGATTTTCATTTCTCTGATGATCAGTGGTGTTGACCACCTTTTGGTATGCCTGTTAGCCATTTATATGTCTTTTTTTGAGAGTCATCTATTCAAATCTTTTGTCCACTTTTGGATTGGATTATTAGATCTTTTTTCTATAGAGTTGCTTGAGTTCCTTATATATTCTGGTTATTAATCTCATGTCAGATGAATAGTTTGTAAATATTTTCCTCCATTCTGTGGGTTGTCTCTTCCCTTTGTTGATTATATATTTTGCTGTGCAGAAGCTTTTTAACTTGATGTGATCCCATTTGTCCATGTTTGCTTTGAATGCCTGAGCTTGTGGGATATTGCTCAAGAAATTTTTGCCTAGACCAATGTCCTGGATATTTTCCCTAGGGTTTTCCTATAGTAGTTTCACAGTTTGAGGTCTTAGATTTAAGTCTTTAATCATTTTATTTGATTTTTGTATATGGCAAGAGATATGAGTCCAGTTTCATCCTTCTGTGTAGTATATTAAATTTTCCAAAGAAAAAATTTCAAATTTATTAAAGAGACTGTCTTTCCCCTACTGTACATTCTTGGCATCTGGGTGAGTCTGTTCTCATGCTTCTAATAAAGCCATACACAAGACTGGGTAATTTATAAAGAAAAGAAGTTTAATGAACTCACAGTTTCACATGGCTAGGGGGGCATCACAATCATAGTGGAAGGCAAATGAGGAGCAAATAAAGTCATGTCTTACATGGCAGCAGGCAGAGAGCTTTGCAGGGGAACCCCCCATTTATAAAGCCATCAGATCTTGTGAGACTCAGTCACTACTACGAGAACAGTATGGGGGAAACCACTCCCATGATTTAATTATCCCCACCTGGCCTCACTTTTGACATGTGGGAATTACTACAATTCAAGATGAGATTTCTGGTTTGTTCACAGCCATACCAAATCAGCACCTTTGTCAAAAATGAGTTCACTATAGGTGTGTGAAATTGTTTCTGGATTCTCTATTCTGTTCCATTGGTACATGCGTCTGTTTTTATGTCAATACCATGCTGTTTTAGTTATTGTAGCTTTGTAGTATAATTTGAAGTGAAATAATGTGATTCCTCCAGTTCTGTTCTTTTTGCTTAGGATAGTTTTGACTATTCTAAGTGTTTTCTGGGTCCATATAAATTCTAGGAGTTATTTTTTCTATTTCTGTAAAGAATGCTGTTGGTATTTTGATAGGGATTTTATTAAATCTGTAGATATTTTTGGTAGTATAAACATTTTAGCAATATTGATTTTTTCAATCCATGAACATGAAATATTTTTCCATTTGTTGTGTCCTCTTAAATTTTTTTCCTCAGAGTTTTATAGTTTTCATTACAGAGATTTTTAGTTCTTTGGTTAATTCCTAGGTATTTAATTTTATGTATGGCTATTGTAAATTGGATTACTTTTTAAATTTCTTTTTCTCTTTGTCACTCTTGACATATAACAACACTACTGATTTTTATGTTGACTTTATATCCTTAAACTTTACTGAGTTTGTTCATCAGTTATAATAATTATCTTCTGGAATCTTTAGGGTTTTCCTAGTATAAGGTTATATCATTTGCACACGAGGATATTTTGACTTCTTCCTTTCCAATTTGGATAGCCTTTATATTTTTCTCTTGTCTGATTCCTCTTACTAAGTCATCTAGTACTATGATGAATAACAATGGTGACCATGGGTATCCTTGTCGTGTTCCCAATCTTAGAGGCAAGGCCTTCAGTTTTCCCCATTCAGTACAGTACTAGTTGTGGGTCTGTCATATAGTGTTTTTACGTTGAGGTATGTTCCTTCTATCTCAAGTACTTTTTTTTTTTTTTACAAATTTTTATCATAAAGGGATGTTGAATTTTATCAAATACCTTTTCAACATCAACTGAAATGATTATATGATTTTTATCCTTCATTCTGTTGATATGCTGTATCACACTGCTTGATTTGAACATGTTGAACCATCCTTCCATCCCAGAGATAAATCTCACTTGGTCATCATGAACGACCTTTCTACTGTATTGTTGAATTTCGTTTGGTAGCATTTTGTTGAGGGTTTTTACATAGTATCCATCAGGTATATTGGCCTGTAGTTTTCTTTTTTTGATGTGTCTTAGTCTGATTTTGGTATCAGAGTAATACTGGCCTCATAGAATGAGTTTGGATGTACTTTTCTCTTTTCTATTTTTTTTTTTTTGGAATAGTTTGAGTAGGATTGGTATCTTCTTTAAATGTTTGGTAAAATTCAACAGTGAAGCCATCCAGTCTTGGAGTTTTCTTTACTGGGATAATTTTTATTACAAGTTTGATCTTGGTACAGGTCATTGCATGTTCAGGTTTTTGATTTCTTACTGGTTCAATCTCAATAGGTCATATTTGTCTAGGGATCTGTTCATTTCATCTAGATTTTCCAATTTATTGGCATATAATTGCTCATAGTAAGCAATAATTATTCTTTGAATTCTGCAGCATCAGTTGTAATGCCTCTTTTTTAATTTCTATTTTTATTTATTTGAATATACTCTTTCTTTTCTTAGTCTGGCTCAAGGTTTGTCAATTTTGTTTAACTTCTCAAAAAAGCAACTTTTTGTTTCATTGATCTTTTCTTCATTTAAATTTTATTTATTTTTGCTCTGATCTTCATTACTTCTACGAATTTTGCGTTTAATTTGCTTTTGCATTTCTAGTTCTTTAGGATGCATATTTAGATTGTTTATTGGAAAATTTTCTTCATTTTTGATGTAAGCTCTTATGGCTGTAAACTTCCCTCTTAGTTCTGATATTTCTGTAGTCCCTAGGTCTTGGTATGTTGTATTTCCATTATCATTTGTTTCAAGAAAATTTTCAATTTCCTTTTTAATCTCTTCATGGGCCTACTGGCCATTCATGAAAATATTGTCTAATTTCCATTGATTTATATAGTTTCAAAAATTCCTGTTGTTATTGATTGCTAGTTTTTATTACATTGTGGTTAGAGTAGATGCTTGATATTATTTCAGTTTCTTTGTAGGTTTTAAAAAAAATTTATTTGTTATACTTTAATTTCTGGGGTACATGTGCAGAATGTGCAGGTTTGTTACATAGATATACCTGTGCCATGGTGGTTTGCTGCATCCATCACCCTGTCAACTATTTTCTTTTCTTTTCTTTTTTTTTTTTTTTTTTTTTGAGACGGAGTTTCGCTCTTGTTGCCCAGGCTGGAGTGCAATGGCACATCTCAGCTCACCGCAACCTCCACCTCCTGGGTTCAAATGATTCTCCCGCCTCACCCTCCTGAGTAGCTGGTATTACAGGCCTGCGCCACCACACCCAACTAATTTTGTATTTTTAATAGAGACAGGATTTCTCCATGTTGGTCAGGATGGTCTCGAACTCCCGACCTCAAGTGATCACCCACCTCAGCCTCCAAAAGTGCTGGTATTACAGGCATGAGCCACTGCACCCAGCCTGTCTTTGTCCATTTTTTAAATTGAATTGCTTAATTTTTTCATGTTAAGCTTTGAGAGTAATTTTTTTTTTTTAATTAAAAATATAGAAACAGAGCCTCAGTATATTGCCCAGGTTGGTCTCAAACTCCTGGGCTCAAGCAATCCTCCCACCTTGGCCCTCCAAAGAGTTGGGATTACAGGTGTGAGCCACCATGCCTGACTGAGAATTTTTTTTTTATTGCACTTTAGGTTTCGGGGTACATGTGAAGAACATGCAAGATTGTTGCATAGATACACACATGGGAGTGTGATTTGCTGCCTTCCTCTCCATCATCTATATCTGGCATTTCTCCCCATGCTATCTCTGCCCAACTCCCCACCCCCAACTGTCCCTCCCCTTTCCCCCCGACGGACCCCAGTGTGTGATGCTCCCCCTCCCTGTGTCCATGTGTTCTCATTGTTCAACACCTGCCTATGAGTGAGAACATGTGGTGTTTGATTTTCTGTTCTTGTGTCAGTTTGCTGAGAATGATGGTTTCCAGGTTCATCCATGTCCCTGCAAAGGACACGAACTCATCATTTTTGATGGCTGCATAATATTCCATGGTGTATATGTGCCACATTTTCCCTGTCCAGTCTATCATCGATGGGCATTTGGGTTGGTTCCAGGTCTTTGCTATTGTAAACTGTGCTGCAATGAACATTCGTGTGCATGTGTCCTTATAGTAGAACGATTTATAATCCTTTGGATATATACCCAGTAATGGGATTGCTGGGTCAAATGGAATTTCTATTTCTAGGTCCTTGAGGAATCGCCACACTGTCTTCCACAATGGTTGAGCTAATTGACACTCCCACCAACAGTGTAAAAGTGTTCCTATTTTTCCACATCCTCTCCAGCATCTGTTGTCTCCAGATTTTTTAATGATCACCATTCTAACTGGCATGAGATGGTATCTCAATGTAGTTTTGATTTGCATTTCTCTAATGACCAGTGATGATCAGCATTTTTTCATATGTTTGTTGGCTTCATGTATGTCTTCTTTTGCAAAGTGTCTGTTCCTATCTTTCACCGACTTTTGAATAGGCTTGTTTGTTTTTTTCTTGTAAATCTGTTTTAGTTCTTTGTAGATTCTGGATATCAGCCCTTTGTCAGATGGGTAGACAGCAAAAATTTTTTCCCATTCTGTTGGTTGCCAATTCCCTCTAATGACTGTTTCTTTTGCCATGCAGAAGCTGTGGAGTTTGATTAGGTCCCATTTGTCTATTTTGGCTTTTGTTGCCAATGCTTTTGGTGTTTTGGTCATGAAGTCCTTGCCTACGCCTATGTCCTGAATGGTTTTGCCTAGATTTTCTTCTAGGGTTTTTATGGTGTTAGGTCTTATGTTTAAGTCTTTAATCCATGTGGAGTTAATTTTAGTGTAAGGTGTCAGGAAGGGGTCCAGTTTCTGCTTTCTGCACATGGCTAGCCAGTTTTCCCAACACCATTTATTAAACAGGGACTCCTTTCCCCATTGCTTGTTTTTGTCAGGTTTGTCAAAGATTGGATGGTTGTAGATATGTTGTGTTGCCTCGGAGGCCTCTGTTCTGTTCCATTGGTCTATATCTCTGTTTTGGTACCAGTACCATGCTGTTTTGATTACTGTAGCTTTGTAGTATAGTTTGAAGTCCAGTAGTGTGATGCCTCCAGCTTTGTTCTTTTTGCTTAGAATTGACTTGGCTGGCCATATTTTCTTTATCCAGTCTATCATTGATGGGCATTTGGGTTGGTCCCAAGTCTTTGCTATTGTGAACAGTGCCAGAGTAAATGTACATGTGTATGTGTCTTTATAATAGAATGATTTATAATCCTTTGGTTATATATCAAGTAATGGGATTGCTGGGTCAAATAATATGTCTAGTTCTAGATCCTTGAGGAATATCCACACTGTCTTCTTGTTCTGCGACCTGACATATGGTGAATTCTTGATTGTTATCAATTCTTGATTGTTATCAAGAATTGACCATGTGGACATAATATGCTGTGGAAAAGAATGTGTATTCTGTACCAGTTGGGTAAAATATTCTGCAAATCTCTATTAGATCAATTTGGCCTATGGTGCAGATGAATTTCAATGTTGCCTTGCTGATTTTCTATCTGGAGGACCTGTTCAATGCTGAAAGTGGGGTGTTGAAGTCTTCAGCCATTATCATATTGGGGTCTATCTCTCTCTAGTTCTAATTATATTCCTTTTATATATCTGGGTGCTCCATTGTTGGTTGCATATATATTTAAAATTGTTCCATCCACTTGCCAAGCTGACCACTTTATCACCAATAGTGATCTTTATCTCTTCTTATAAATTTTGTCTTGAAATCTCTTTTGTCTGCTTTAAATATAGTAACTCCTGTTCTTTTTTTTTCATTTCCATTGGCATACGCTCTCTCATTTCATTCTTTTATTTTCAGAGTATGTGTGTCTTTATGAGTGAAGTATGTTTCTTTCAGAAAACAGATAAATGGTTTTTGTTTTTTCATCCAATAATTTTATGTCTTTTGATTGGAGATTTCAGTCCATTTACATTCAATGTTATTATTGATAGGTAAGGAATTACTCCTGTTTTCTGGTTGTTTTGTGGACTTCTATTCCTTCTTTCATTACTTCCTGTATTCCTTTATTGAAGATAATTTTCTCTGCTTATATGTGAACAGATTTTTCTTAATACCAAGTTTATTGCACAGTCACACATTTGTGCATCTGTAACAGTTCTTCTGTTTAAGTTTATATACACTTTTAGCACCATAATTTAAATTTATAATAATGCTTGGATACCTTCATCATGATTCATGTACTCCTGAATTGCTACAAAAAATGTGCCATTTTCCTCCTTTTCCATCAGTTCTTACTTGTGTCTTATCAGCTAAAGTCCAGGAAGAGATTGAACGTGTGGTTGGCAGAAACCGGATCCCTTGCATGCAGGACAGGGGCCACATGCCCTACACAGATGCTGTGGTGCATGAGGTCCAGAGATACATTGACCTCATCCCCCACCAACTTGCCCCATGCAGTGACCAGAGACGTTCAATTCAGAAACTACCTCATTCCCAAGGTAAGTTTGTTTCTCCTACACTCTCTTACACTCTGTGTTCTTGAAGTCCCCAAAATCAGAGTATGATTCTTAATCTTGACCATAATAGGGTGAAAGAAATGCATAACTCATATATGTGGCAGTTTAATTGGACTTTCTATTGTTTCCTGTTTGGGGCTATAAAGGTTTGTAACAGGTCTTAGTGCCTGGCAGTGTGTGTTTTCCAGATTTATTCTCTTTCTTCAAGATTGTTTTGTCTACCCTTAGGTGCTTATATTTCAAGATAATTTTTAAAGGTATTAGTTTGTCAAATTCCCAAAACATTGGGCTGGAATTTCTGTCAGGGCAACATTAAAATTATAGGTCAGTTTGGAAAGAACTGACATCTTGACACACTGAGCATTTCCGTCCTGAATATAATTACACTTCCAATTTATTTGGGCTTTCTTAATTTTCCCAGTAATGTGATTTTGCCATGGCTTGCAAACCTTTGGTTTTTTCCAAGATAATTAATATTTTTTTGTTGTTATAAATTTATAAAATGCCTTTTGATTTATTTGTACTTAGTATATTGGGACATAATTAGTTTCTATCATCTGATAACCTTAATCTATCAACTTTGCTAAATTTACTAATCACTGTTCATAATTTATCTCTAGCTTCATTGGAATTTATATATACATTATACTGTATTTTGATTATTATTTTTTATTTTCCAATTCTCATGGGCTGAATTTCACACTTTCTAGGAGAATGTTTAATAGAATTGGTGATAGTGGGCATTTTGTTTCTCATTTCTAATCTGCAGAAAGGAGTCAAAGTTTTATATTTCAATATTGAGAATGATGCTTAAAGTAGATTTTGGTAGATATTCTTTATCAGATTAGGGAACTTTGCCCTCATACATATATATGTGAGTATTTTTGCCCACAATATATATATATATACAAATATATATATGTGTATATGTGTGTGTGGGGGGTGTGTATTTTTCATAATTGTGTGTAAAATCTTATCAAATCAATTCTCTGCATCTATTTATATGATTGAGTGTTAGTCCATTTCCATTGCTATAAAGGAATATCTTAGGCTGGGTAATTTATAAATGAAAGAAGTTTAGTTTGACTCATAGTTCTGCAGGCAGTGCAAGAGGCATGACATGGACATCTCCTAGTGAGGGCCTCAGGTAGCTTCCAATCATGGGAGAAGGTGAAGGGGGAAGCAAGCATGCCACATGGCAAGAAGAGGAGCAAGAGAAAAAGGAGTAGAAGTGACTTTAAACAAACAGCTCATGTGTGAACTAACAGAGTAAGGGCTCACTTATTATCATGGGAAGGGCTTTAAGCCACTCAGGAGGGATTCATCCCATGCCACAAATACCTCCCACCAGACCCCATCTCTGACATTGGGAATCACATTTTAACATGAGATTTGTAGGGGACAAATATCCACACTATATCAGATTAGATATATTGGCCTCACATTCCTTACTAAATAGAAATAAGCATGCATATAGAGATGAATTCATTTTCTTTACATTGTTTAAGACTTCTGTGTTTACGTTCACAAGAGATTTGGTTTGTAATTTTCTTTCTCAGAATTTAAAAAATTTTTGATATCAAGATTATGCCAGCCTTATAAAACTAGGTGAGAAACATTTCCTAATGTCTGTTTTATTGCCTTCTCCTCTCCTAACTTTTCTTCTTGTGATCACTTAGTTGTAGCTTTGAAATGCCTGATAACTTTTGGTTAAATACCAGATGTTATATGTAAGAAAGTGCAGAATTTCAGAGGATGTTTATATTCTTCAAAGAAAGATTCATTCCTCTCCCATAGGCAGTCATAATGACATGACACTTGTTGTCATGATTCAGAATTGGACATAATGTGAACCCAGTCAAAAACTGACTGTCAGTGTTTTCTTAGCTCTCAGAGATTCCCCTATCTCTGGAAACTTGAGCCCAATTTTTGTCTTGGCAGCTTTACAATGCCTTCTATCACATGGTTTCTGTATTTATCCAGACACTCTGGTTGCCATCTCAAACCTACTTTTTCCAATTAAACCAAGACATATTATTAGTAAAATTAAAAATAATATTACTGAAAGTTGTGTTTTCACAGGGAAAAATCAATGAGATTGGTAAGGTTGCAATTACTAATGTCATCTTTTGAAGAAGACAGAATTGATAATTTACTGAGAGATTATGGGGCTTACCCTGATGGTCACTGACTTAGTACATGAGTTAAGACTTCAATGCACTCTGTTTTCACAAACACAGCAGATAACCAGCAGAAGACTTTTGTTTCTCAAAATTAGTGTCTGAGGGTAATAGTAATGAAACTTGCTTCTTCTACAATAATGAACTAAATGAGAAATATACTGCAGAATCAGGCAGAAGTTGCCAGTCTCCCCCCATCCACTGCATCAGCTTTGGTGATCTGCTGGAGGGAAATGCTGCATCTGATGAACTTCTTCATTCACCCATCTTCAGGGCAGCTCATGCTGTCTAGTGTCTTTTCAGCCCTGAGAACCCAGAACCTAAGGGAATTACCCACTGAATCCCTTCTTCATGGAAGAGCCCAGTACACAAAAATGCAACACTGTGTGGCCAATTCTACCATCTTTACAAATCAGATAAATGAGTTCTGCTACAGACTGAATTCACTTATCTAGGTGGAGATAATAGTCTGAGACAGGAGTTGGCAAGCTGTTTCTGTAATGGGCCAAATAGTAAATATTTTAGACTTTTCAGGCCATGGGGTTTCTGTTGCAGTTCTTGACATCTGCTATTGTAGCACAAAATCAGTCATGGACAGTATGCAAATAAATGAGGATTAATATGTTCCAATATTTATAGAAAAAAATGTAAATTTCCTATAAAATTTTGTTTCAAAAATGTTATTTATTATTTGCATTTGTTCAATTTAAATACTTTTAGCTCACATACTATACAAAAACAAGTGGCAGGATGAACTTGTGCAGGGAGTATTGTTTATTGATGCTCAATATAAGACATTCCTGTCCAATAGAATTTTCTGCAAAGATGTGTGATTGATTTGTGCTTTTGTGTCCTATTTAAAGAATATTTGTCAGCACAAGATTCCAAAGATTGATTTTTAACTTCCCCAGAATTTTTTAAGTTTAGCTCTTATATTTAGATCAATGACATGTTTCAAATTAATTTTTATTTGTAGTATGGAGTAATAGTGGTCATGCTTCAAAGTCTATAATTAAATGTTATTCAAGTAAGTTTGTTGAAATAAATCTGCTTTGGTATCTTAAAATATTTTAATATAGTACTTGTTTATAAATATTCAAGGTAATATTTTAAAAAACAAAATTATGGACTTTATTTATATGAAAACTTAGGGGGGTAAAATTTTCCCTCACCTTTGTATTATAAAATTTAAAAAAAAAAATAACATTACACACATCTTTGTATATGTACATATGGCAGTGTCCGTATATATCTACTTTGATATCTGTTCATCCTTCTGTCTATACCTCAATACTGCAGTGCGTATAGCCCAATAACAATGGTATTCTTCTACATAATAATTATAGCATTCATACTGTGGAGTTATTCATACAATAATGTTATTTAATATACAGCTTATATTTAAAATTTCCCAAAATTTTAAGAATACTTAATCACTTTTTTTCTTGAAATTCATTCTCCCGTCAAGAGACAGGCACATAATTTGGGTATCTTGTCATTTTAATCTCCTGTAATCAAGAACAGTCCACTTTGTCTGTTTCCTTTCAGCATGTTGATCTCTGCAAACAGTTGAGGTCATTAGTTATTTAAATTTTCCTTGGGCTGGTTTTCTATAATTGTTTTCTAGATTTTATATTCCAATTATGATTTTGTCAAAAAAACTACATAGTGTTTTGAATATTCTACTGAATCACAGTTATTATTTTGGCAAGAAAACTACATAGTGCTTTGAATATTCTACTGAATCACAGTAGAATCACAGTAGAATATAATGTCACCTATGCCATTTTTGGTTATGCTAAGATCCTCACCTAATAAGTTGGAATCTGCCAGATCTCTCCATTGAAGAGATTTTGCTTTTTATATGTAAATGATAAAAATTGATGGCATCATACTTTTAGACTGAACACCTTTCTTCCCATGTCACACATCCAATAGTTTTATCTTTCATTAGTGATCCTTGCCTAATATGTTGATCTTGACCTGAACGGTTACAAAAAGATAATTTTCAAAATTTCATCATTTCTTCTGTATTTTTAAGCTAGAATTAATCTGTAATGAATATCTCTCCCATAACTTTAAATGAAGACAGACAAACTGCATGACAATGACAAACACTCGTTTTATACTTGTGACTATACTTGTTACTATCCCAGAAGACGTCATTTAAAACTCAATCATACGTTTATTCATAAATGACTTGTGAACAGATACTCTGGCCATTTTCCGTGTCTACAGAGACTTCAACTTTAAATCATACTCTGCACATAAGATTTGTGAAAACTGAAGTGTTGGAATATAACAGCAAATGTGGACAGCCACTAGTGTCCAAGCTTAATGGAAAGGAGAACAGATTCAGAAGGTTGCACCCAAGTACCCAAGTACTCAGGGCTTCAAATGTGATTGCAGGGCACTTTAACAAGATTATTGTCACTGGCTTTAAGCTCATGCCTTTTCTTACTTGGTCTATCTGTCTTGGAATGGTACTGCTCTTCTTTGGAATGGCATTTCCTCATCTATACATCAAAAGGTTTAACTATGTGATTACCGCTGTTTCTCCAACTTTCATTCTTCTTTATAGCTCAGTTCATCTATGTCTCTTGTTTCTAGGGCACAACCATATTAACTTCCCTGACTTCTGTGCTACATGACAACAAAGAATTTCCCAACCCAGAGAAGTTTGACCCTCATCATTTTCTGGATGAAGTTGGCAATTTTAAGAAAAGTAACTACTTCATGCCTTTCTCAGCAGGTAATATAAATTGATTTCCATTTGTGTTTCATGTTACAAGGTAACTTTTTGGATCAGTTGGAACTTACATGTGCCTTCTTTGTAGCGGTACAATTACTCTTTGTACATAATCAAGAGCACTGTTCTGAATGCCCATGTGTTCCCCAATCATGATGCACCCTCATTTTGGGCCAGATTATTTGGCTTTGGGGAATTAATCCAATTATTCTAAATTGAGAAAGCTGAAGTATAGGGTGGTTGAATTCTGCCTCTAGATACACCACTGAGGTACCCAAAAACTCCTCCTAGAAGATAAAACTAATAACATTTTCCCACTAGCCATGAGAAAGTTATCTCACTCCACAACTTCACTGAGTGTCTTCCACATGGTGTCCCTCACTCCTCAGGCTGGACTTGTAGGATAATATTATCCTCAAGCAAACAATAGGGTCTTAAAAGTCACTCTTGTGAGTTTGGAAAGCAGAGTAAACAGATCATTGTAGTTCAATAGGACTGAGGCTTTTATATAGGAAAGAACAGGCTGTGCAGAGTTGGGAGGTAGATGAAAAAGCTGTCTGCTTCTTGTTCTCTTGTACCCTACAGTGAGACATAAGTAACATTTTAATAGCAGTAAAGACATTTGAGCTACCTCAAAGGAGGAAAAGAGGATGAAAAGAAGAGAAGGCAAAGCTTTTAAAGAAGATTATAAGCCACAGGAGAAGGACATTGGCTCTAAAATAAAGATGTTAGAACCTTTGCCAAATAACCATGGATGGGATCAGGGGGACATTGGGAATGTAGTATGATACTGTGCAGTGATGCAGAGCACCATGATCTTCCTCCAGTCATGCCATGTATCTTGAATGTTGTATCTCCACACCTGAAATGTATGGGCTGAGTGTCTGGTGATGGAATCTCCTTCCTTTCTTCTGTGACCTTTGATGTCTGCTTTATATCTGGCACAGCAGATACCAAGACAACAAGGAAAGAAACTTCCTTGAAGCATTCACATTTAGCACATGCATTGTCCATTCTTACATTGCTATAAAGAACTACCTGAGACTTGGTAATTTATGAAGAAAAGAGATTTAGTTGACTCACAGTTCCATAGGCTGTACAGGAAGCATGACTGGGAGGCCTCAGGAAACCTGAAATTGTATTGGAAGGCAAAGGGGGAAACAAGCACATCTTTCTATGACAGTGCAGGAGACAGAGAGAGCAAAGAGGAAAGGCTACACACTTTTAAACAACCAGATCTTCTGAGAACTCACTCACTATCAGAACAGCAAGGGGGATATCATCATGATGCAATCATCTCCCACTATGTAGCTCCCCCAACATTGGGAATTACAATTCGACATAGATTTGCATAAGAACACAGAGCCAAACCATATCAGCACACAAATAATAAATAAGTAAGTAAGTAAATCAGGAATTATGATTCTAGGTGATCCATGCTGTCTGCTTCTTCTGCCATAACAAAATATCCCAAAACTAGGCAGTTGATAAATAACAGAAATTTATTTCTCACAGTTCCGAAGGGAGTTCCAAGATCAAGGCGTCAGTCAGTTCAGCATCTGGTGAGGCCCTGTTCCTTATAGATAATGCCTCTCTCCATCTTTATATGGCAGAGGGCAAAAAAGGCAGAAGGGGAGAAATGGCTTCCTTGCATCTCTTGATGTTATTATTTTAGCAAGAACAGAGCCCTCCTGACTTATTCACTTCCTAAAAGGCACCATCTTTTTAGTACTGTTCCATTGGGGATTATGCTTCAACATATGAATTTGGGAGAGGCACATTCAGACCATAGCACATTTTTCAATGGAAGCATGAATATGATATTGAGGAAACCCAGAGAAAGCAACATTTTATTGCACAAGGAGATCACAAAAAGGGTAAAAAAGGAGAGAAAATTTGACCTATGTACTGACTGTGGTAATAGAAAAGTTGATCTTTGCCAAAAGGAGTAGCATAACATAAAACTTGAAACCTCATGGTGTGTTGGAGACTGACAAAGAGTGGCTATGCCTAGAGCTGAGAGTAGGGAATGTGAAGAGTGTAAGGAGTGATAAAGATCATCAGACTGGAAACAGAGCGTGAAGGTCCAGTTCAAGCCATTTGAACCTTATCCAATAGGACAGACAGGGAAGCCATTTAAAGTTTTAAAGTAAGGGGGTGACGTGTTTAGACATTTTTTTTTCCCTGAAAATACCTAGGGAAAAAAATCTTTCACTGCATATTGAGACAGAAATACAAAGGGAAATGCAATGTGTGAGTCTCCTCCTGTAAGCCCTTCTCATTTCAACCCACTAGACAAGGAATATGTATTTCTAAAGAAATATTTTAATGAAGTGCTTGGCATGTAGCTGATACTCAGTAAATATCTGTTGAATACAGGGTGCTGTTAAGATCTGATATTAGGTGAAAAGTAAGTATGTCCTTTCATTTTTCAGTTGACTATCCATCCATCCATTCATTCTTTAATCCATTCAACATCCATCCATTCATTCATACATTCACCCATCCACCCATCTTATCTACTCATCCCTCCTACCATTCACTGAAAGTTATTGCATATTCTGTTTGTGCCAGTTACATAGACAGTGTTTGTCACTGTCACAATTACACATGAGGAGTAACTACTCTCTGTGTTTGTTATTTTCAGGAAAACGAATTTGTGCAGGAGAGAGCCTGGCCCGCATGGAGCTGTTTTTATTCCTGACCTCCATTTTACAGAACTTTAACCTGAAACCTCTGGTTGACCCCAAGGACCTTGACACCACTCCAGTTGTCAATGGATTCACTTCTGTGCCACCCTTCTATCAGTTGTGCTTCATTCCTATCTGAAGAAATGCAAATGGTCTGGCTGCTGCTGTGCTATCCCTGCAGCTCTCTTTCCTCTGGGGTGTTACCCACCTTTCACTATCTGTGACGCCTTTCTCACCTGTCATCTAGCATTTTCCCTTTCCTAAAGATCTAGTGAACATTTAGCTTCCATTGAGGAGAGTTTCCTAAGTTTCACTGTGCAGGTATATCTGCTATTCCTCATATTCTGTAACAGTTGTATTGACTGCCACATAATGCTGATACTTATCTAATGTTGAGTTATTAATATGTTATCATTGTTAAATAGAGAAAGATGATTTGTGTATTATAATTCAAAAGCATTTCTTCTCTATACCTTCTAAATAAAAAGCATTATTATTTGCTGGGTCAGTTTATTAGACCTTTCTTCTTTTATGCATAATGCAGGTAAAAAATGAAAGAAAATATAGTTTCAGGAGGCCATGCTGGTTCTCAAAATGATAATCACAGAAAAGGCAAAGAGGATGAGATTAGGGAAGCTATTTTGGCTGTTACCAAAATTTAGAGTTACTTTAGTATTTCATTTGAAAATGTGTTCAGTGGAAGCTCCTACCTGTTGGGAAATATTCAAACGATCAACTGTAGGGAGGAATGGGCATTAAATATTAGAATTCATATGTCCACATTGGTCACATTGGTGTTACTTTTTTTTTTTTTTCAGGGAAAATCTCACTCTGTTGCACAGGCTGGAGTATGGTGGCATGATCTTGGCTCACTGCAACCTCCGCCTCCTGGGTTCAAGTGATTCTCTTGCCTCAGTCTTCTGAGTAGGTGAAATTATAGGTGTGTACCATCATGCCTGACTAATTTTCTACACGTTTAGTACAGACAGAGTTTCACCATGTTAGCCAGATTGGTCTCAATCTCCTGACTTTGTGATCCAACTGCCTCAGGCTCCCAAAGTGCTGGGATTACAGGCATGAGCCACCGTGCCCTGCCTGGTGTTTAGAGTGTCATTACTTTATCTATAAATAAAGAATCAGATTACTAGGATTGCTGGCAAGATGGTCAAATAGGAACAGCTCCAGTCTGTAGCTCCAAGCCAGATTGATGCAGATGGTGGTGATTCCTGCATTTCCAAATGAAGTACTCGGTTCATCTCATTGGGACTGGTTGGACAGTGGATGCAGCGCATAAAGAGCAAGCTGAAGCAAGGTGGGGCATTGCCTCACCTGGGAAGCACGAGTTGGGGTATTTCCCTTTCCTAGCCAGGGAATACATAAGAGACTGTACCAGGAGAAATGGTGCATTTTGGTCCAGATACTGCACTTCTTCCATGATCTTTGCAACTGGCAGACCAAGAGATTCTCTCTGGTGCCTGGCTCAGCAGGTCCCACCCCCATGGAGCCCAGCAAGTTAAGATCCACTGTCTTGAAATTCTCACTGCTAGCACAGCAGTCTGAGGTCGACCTGGGAAGTGAGATTGATGGGGGAAGGGGGCACCCACCATTGCTGAGGATTGAGTAGGCAGTTTCACACTCACAGTGTAATCAAAGCTGCCAAGAAGTTAAAGCTGGGTGGAGCCCACCATAGCTCCCTGAGACAGAGCACATGGGGGAAGGGGTGGCTGTGGGCCTAGCTTCAGCAGACTTAAATGTTCCTGCATGACAGCTCTGAATAGAGCAGCAGTTCTCCCAGCACAGTGTTCAAGCTCTGACAAGGAGCAACTGCCTCCTCAAGTGGGTCTCTGACACCCAGTGTATCTAGACTGGGAGACACCTCCCAGTAGGGGCTGACAGACACGTCATACAGGAGAGCTCTGGCTCATATCTGGCGAGTGCCCCTCTGGGATGAAGCTTCCAGAGGTAGAAACAGGCAGCAATTTTTCTGTTCTGCAGCCTATGCTGGTGATACCCAGGAAAACAGGGCCTGGAGTGGACCTCCAACAAACTCCAGCAGACCTGCAGCAGAGGGACCTGACTATTAGAAGAAGAACTAACAAACGGAAAGGAATAGTATTAACATCACCAACATAATAGACCAGAGGTAGATAAATCTATGAAGATGGGGAGAAACCAGCGAAAAAAGTTTAAAAATTCCAAAAACCAGAATGCCTCTTCTCTTCCAAAGGATCACAACTCTTCACCAGCAAGGGAACAAAACTGGACAGAGAATGAGTGATAAATTGACAGAAATAAGTTTCAGAAGGTGGGTAATAAACTCCTCTGAGATAAAAGAACATGTTGTAACCCAATGCAAAAATGCTAAGAACCTGGAAAAGAAGGTTAGACGAATTGCTAACTACAATAACCAGCTTAGAGAAGAACATGAATGACCTGAGGAAGCTGAAAAACACAGCATGAGAACTGTGTGAAGCATACACAAGTATCAATAGCCAAATCAATCAAGTGGAAGAAAGGCTATCAGAGGTTGAAGTTCAACTCAATGAAAAGAAGCTAGAAGGCAAGAATAGAGAAAAAAGAGTGTAAAGAAATAAACAAAGTCTCCAAGAAATATGGGATTATGTGAAAAGACCAAATCTATGTTTGATCAGTGTACTAGAAAGTGATGGAGAGAATGAAACCAAGTTGGAAAACACTATTCAGGATATTATCCAGGAGAACTTCCCCCAATATAGCAAGGCAGGCCAACATTCAAATCCAGGAAATACAGAGAACACCACAAAGATATTCCTTGAGAGGAGCAACCCCAAGACATATAATCATCAGATTCACCAAGGTTGAAATGAATAAAAAAATGTTAAGGGCAGCCAGAGAGAAAGGTTGAGTTACCCCCAGAGGGAAGCCCATCAGACTCACAGTGGATCTTTTGGCAGAAACTCTACAAGCAGGAAGAAAGTGAGGGCCAATATTCAACATTCTTAAAGAAAAAAATTTTCAACCCAGAATTTCATATTCAGCCAAACTAAGCTTCATAAGCAAAGGAGAAATTAAATCTTGTACAGGCAAGCAAATGTTGAGAGATTTTGGCACCATTAGGCCTGCCTTATGAGAACTCCTGAAGGAAGCATTAAACGTGGAAAAAAACCCCACAAAAACAAGTACCAGCCACTGCAAAAACATACCAAATTGTAAAGACCATCAGCGCTATGAAGAAACTGCACCAACTAACAAGAAAAATAACCAGGCAGCATCATAATGACAGGATCAAACTCACATCTAACAATATTGACCTTCAATGTAAATGGGCTAAGTGCCCCAATCAAAAGACACAGACTAGCAATTGGATAAAGAGTCAAGACTCATTGATGTGCTGTATTCAGGAGACCTATCTCACATGCAAAGACACACACCAGCTCAAAATAAAGGGATGGAGGAAGATTTACCAAGCAAATGGAGAGGAAAAAAAAACAGCAGGGGTCAAAATCCTAGTCTCTGATAAAACAGACTTTAAACCAACAAAGATCAAAAGGGCCAATACAGGAGCACCCAGATATATAAAGCAAGTTCTTAATGACCTACAAAGAGACAGACTCCCATATGATAATATTGGGGGACCTTAACACCACACTGTCAGTACTAGACAGATCAACAAGACAGAAGCAAGGGTATCCAAGACTTGAACTCAAATCTGGACCAAGTAGACCTAGTAGACATCTACAGAACTGTCTACCCCCAAACCACAGAACATACATTCTTCTCAGCACCACACCACACTTACCCTAAAATTGACCACATTATTGGAAGTAAAACACACCTCAGCAAATGCAAAAGAATGGAAATTATAACAAACAGTCTCTCAGACCACAGTGCAATCAAATTAGAACTCAGGATTAAGAAAGTCACTCAAAACTGCACAACTACATGGAAACTAAACAACCTGCTCCTGAATAACTACTGGATAAATAATGAAATGAAGGCAGAAATAAAGATGTTCTTTGAAACCAATGAGAATGAAGATACACTGTACCAGAATCTCTGGGATACATTTAAAGCCATGTCTAGAGGAAAATGTATAGCACTAAATGCCCACATAAGAATTGAGGAAAGATCTAAAATTGACACACTAACCTCACAAAAGAACTAGAGGAGCAAGATCAAATAAATTCCAAAGCTAGCAGAAGACAAGAAATAACTAAGATCAGAGCAGAACTGAAGAAGATGGAGACACAAAAAACCCTTCAAAAAAAAAATCAATGAGTCCAGGAGCTGGTGTTTTGAAAAGATCAACAAAATATATAGACTGCTAGCCAGACTAATAAACAAGAAAAGAGAGAAGATTCAAATAGATGCAATAAAAAATGATAAAGGGGATATCACCACCATTCCCACAGAAATACAAGCTAGAACTTACTACGAACACCTCTGTGCAAAATAAACCAGTAAATCTAGAAGAAATGGATGAATTCCTGGACACTTACACCATCCCAAGACTAAACTAGGAAGAAGTCGAATTCCTGAATATCCAATAAAAAGGTCTGAAGTTGAGGCAGCAATTAATAGCCCACCAATAAAAAAAAGTCCAGGACCAGATGGGTTCACAGCTGAATTCTACCAGAGGTACAACGAGGAGATGGTACCATTCTTTCTGAAACTATTCCAAACAATACAAAAAGAGGGAATCCTCCCTAACTCATTTTATGAGACCAACATCATCCTCATACCAAAACCCGGCAGAGACTCAACAAGAAAAGAAAACTTCAAGCCAATATCCATGATGAACATGGATGCAAAAATCTTCAACAAAATACTGGCAAACCAAATGCAACAGCACATCAAAAAGCTTAGCTTCATCCCAGGCATGCAAGGCTGGTTCAACATCTGCAAATCTATAAATGTAATCCATCACATAAACAGAACCAAAGATAAAAACCACATGATTATCTCAATAGATGCAGAGAAGGCCTTTAACAAAATTCAACAGACTTTTATGTTAAAAACTCTCAATAAACTAGGTATCAATTGATCATATCGCAAAATAATAAGAGCTATTTATGACAAACCCACAGCCAATATCATACTGAATTGGCAAAAACTGGAAGCATTCCCTTTGAAAACTGGCACAAGACAAGGATGCCCTCTCTCACTACTCCTATTCAACATAGGAAGTTCTGGATAGGGCCATTAGGCAAGAGAAACAAATAAAGTGTATTTTAATAGGAAGACAGCATGTCAAATTGTCCCTGTGTGCCGATGACATAATTGTGTATTTAGAAAACCCCATCATCTCAGCTCAAAATCTCTTTAAGCTGATAAGCAACTTCAGCAAAGTCTCAGGATACAAAATCAATGTGCAAAAATCACAAGCATTCCTATATACCAAAAATAGACAAACAGAGAGCCAAATAATGAGTGAACTCCCATTCACAATCATTGTAAAGAGAATAAAATACCTAGAACTACAACTAACTTGGGATGTGAAGGACCTCTTCAAGGAGAACTACAAACCACTGCTCAAGGACATAAGTGAGGACACAAACAGATGGAAAAACATTCTATGCTCAAGATTAGGAAGAATCAATATTGTGAAAGTGGGCAAACTGCCCAAAGTAATTTACAGATTCAGTGCTATCTCCATTAAGCTACCAATGACTTTCTTCACAGAATTGGAAAAAACTACCTTAAACTTGAGGGAAAAAAAAAAAAACAAGGAAACAAGCAAAACAAACAAACAAATAAAAAATGCTGGAGACATCACACTACCTGACTTCAAAATATATTACAAGGTTACTGTACTCAAAACAGCATGATACTGTTGCCAAAATGGAGATATAGACCAATGGAAAAGAACAGAGGCCTCAGAAAGAATGCCACATGACTACAACCATCTGATCTTTGATAAACCAGACAAAAAAAAAAAACCAATGTGGAAAGGATTCTCTATTTAATAAATGCTGTTGGGAAAACCGGTAGTCATATGCAGAAAGCTGTAACTTCATCCCCTACATACACCTTATACAAAAATTAACTCTAGATGGATTCAAGATTTAAAAATGAGGCCTAACACCATAAAAACTCTAGAAGAAAACCTAGGCAATACATTTCAGGACATAGGCATGGGCAAGGACTTCATGACTAAAACACCAAATGCAATGGCAACAATACTTAAAATAGACAAATGGTATCTAACTAAACTTAAGAGCTTCTGCACAGCAAAAGAAACTATCAACAGAGTGAACTGGCAACCAACAGAATAGAAAAGAATTTTTGCAGTCTACCTATCTGACAAATGGCTAATATCCAGAATCTACAAAGAACTTAAACAAATTTACAAGAAAAAAACCAACAACCTCATCAAAAAGTGAGTGAAAGATATGAACAGACACTTTTCAAAAGGAGACATGTATGCAGCCAACAAACATATGAAAAAAAGCTCATCATCACTGGTCATTAGAGAAATGCAAATCGAAACCACATTGAGATACCACCTCATGCCAGTTAGAATGACAATATTAGAAAATCAGGAGACAATAGGTGCTGGAGAGGATGTGGAGAAACAGCAATGCTTTTACACTGTTTGTGGGAGTGTAAATTAGTCAACAATTGTGGAAGACAGTGTGGTGATTCCTCAAGGATCTGGAAATAGAGATAACATTTGACCTAGCAATCACATTACTGGGTATACACCCAAAGGATTATAAATTATTCTATTATAAAGATACATGCACACATATGTTTATTGTGGCACTGTTCACAATAGCAAAGGCTTGGAACCAACCCAAATGCCCATCAAGGATAGACTAGATAAAGAAAATGTGACACATATACACCATGGAATACTATGCAGCCATAAAAAGAATGAGTTCATGTCCTTTGCAGGGACATGGATGAAGCTGGAAACCATGATTCTCAGCAAACTGACAAAAGAACAGAAATCCAAACACCACATGTTCTCACTCATAAGTGGGTGTTGAACAAAAAGAACACACGAACACAGGGAGGGAAACATCACACACTGTGGCCTGGGGGGGTGGGGGGCTAGGGGAGGAATAGCAGGGGGTGGGAGGATTGGGGGAGGGATAGCATTAGGAGAAATACCTAATGTAGATGACGGGGTGATGGATGCAGAAAACCACTACCATGGCACATGTTTACCTATGAAAAAAACCTGCACAATCTACGATCTGCACTTGTACCCTAGAACTTAAAGAATAATTTAAAAAATAAATAAATAAATACACATTCTTTTCTTCAGCACGTGGATCATTCTTAAGGATAGACTATATGTTAGATTCCAAAACAATTCTTAAAACATTAGCATAATTTGGAAAAATATCAAGCATCTTTGACTGCAATGGAATAAAACTAGAACTCAGAAACAAGGGGAATTTTGGAAACTATACATATACATGGAAATTAAACAGTATGTTCCTGAATACTAGTGAATTGATGAAAAGATTTTAAAAATTTTGAAAATTTTCTTTACTGATAATGGAAACACAACATACCAAAACCTAGGGGCTACAGCAAAGCCAGTATGAAAAGGAAAGTTTATAGTTATAAGTTTCTACATCAAAAAGAGGAAAAACTTCAAAGAAACAATCTAATGATGCATCTTAAAGAATTAGAAAAGCAAGAGCAAACCAAACCCAAAATTAGTAGGATAAAAGAAATAATAAAGATCAGCATATAAATAAATAAAATTGAAATGAAAATACAATACAATACAAAAGATCAATGAAACAAAAAGTTATTTTTTTCTGAAAAGTAAAACAAAATTGATGAACCATTAGCCAGACTAAGCAGGAAAAATAGTGAGAAAATCCAAATGAATGAAATCAGAAATAAAAAAGAAGACATTAAATCTGATATCAAAGCAATTCAAAGGATTATTAGTGGCTACTATGAACACCTATATGCCAATAAATTACAAAATCTAGAAGAAATAAACATATTTCTAGATATATAGAATGTACCAAGACTGAACCATGAAGAAATAAAAAACCTGGACAGATCACTAACAGGTAACAAGATGGAAGCTGTAATAAAAAGTTTTCACTAAAGAAAGGCCTGCGACCTGAAAGCTTTACTGCTGAATTCTACCAAACATTTAAAGAAGAATTAATACCAATCCTACTCAAAAGATTCTAAGAAACAGAGGAGATGGGAAGACTTCCAAAGTCATTCTATGAGGCTGGTATTACTCTGATACCAAAATCAGACAAAGACACATTAAAAAAGAAAACTATAGGCCAATATCTCTGATGAATATCGATGCAAAAATTCTCTACAAAATACTAGCAATGTGAATTCAACAATGCATTAGAAAGATTATTCATAATGAACAGGCAGAATTTATTCCTGGGATGCAAGGATGGTTCTACACATTCAAATCAGCCAAATCAATGTGACACATCATATTCACAGAATGAAGCATTAAAAACCATATAATCATTTCAATTGATACTGAAAAAGCACTTGATAGAACTTAACATCCCTCCATGAAAAAACCCTAAAAAAACCGGGCCTAGAAGGAACGTATCTCAACATAAAATCTATATACAACAGACACACAACTAGTTATTTGGTAACTCCAATAGTGTTTATATAAACTTGGGGGTTAAAGGACCCATGTGAGGCACTTCTTTTTAAAAAAAATTTTATTTATTTATTTTTTAATTGTGTTGATGGAATTCTAGGGTGGAAAGGATGAACAATTGGAGTAGAGCATGAGTGATGCTCTAATTACTTGGCAGAGTACCCAGCAATAGTCTCCTGTAATACCAACACTCATCTGCCTGGGTAAGCTCTTGGAAATGTTTGGTTTCACTGTACCCTGTTAAGCCTTCAAGGAATGCCAAATTTTCCCCCCTGCCATGAAAGGCATGAGGTGAAGTTGACATCAGGAGCTGGAGGCTGGATGACCCTTGGGGGACTGACCCATAGGGCTCTTAACCTCAGGGAACAGCAGTGAAAGAATCTTGCATAATTCATCACCCCGGGCTGTGGGGTTCTGGAAGAGAGCTACCATACAGCTCATGCCTGGTCCATGAGAGGACCACCCAAGTGGAAAGGGGGCAATCTGTGTCTCTGGCCTCCCTGTCACACAAGAATAACAGTGGCTCTTGTTTAACGTGTGAACAGGATATCTAATCCATTCCAGCCAAGTATCTGCATCCTGATACCATGTTTCAATTGCTATAGTTTGTTTCAAATCTTTAACCTTTACAACAACTACTTTGGTTTTATCATTGAGTAAATAATGAGAGAAGCTTTGGTTAGCAGAGAATATAGGAGAGGGAGATGGAAGGGCAGCAGGTGAGGAGGCAATGAATTACATTTTAAAGGATTCTATGGAGTCCTTCCCTGAGACTTTTGCTCCTATGCCATAGAAATGACTTAATGAAGGGGAAGAACTCTGGGGAGCAGACATGGTAATCTGTACTGGATTACATTAGTTTAGCTGACAATGAAGAGGAGCAACTTCTTTAGTAAAATGAATATATGGTTTTAAGAAACTGCAAGCACTAGTTGGGGCAGTCCATCCTTGCTGTGTAGTATTTTATAAATTGAATCAACATTGGCAGAGAAGCTCTGTTCTAGGAGGACAAGATTTCCAGTTTATACTGAAATCTTTGTCAAATTCTTCTCAAGCTAACTTATTCCAGTTAACATTTTTTTTTTGTCTGAGGAGAGTTAGGAAGGATAAAGATGCTTTTCTGAAGTGGAGAGTTGCCTCTGGCTTGGTAAGTTTCCATGGGGTATAACAAGGCATGTATCAAATGTAATAGTTTGAGGAAAAGAAAGAAGAAGGAGTAATAGGATAGATAAAAGAGAGTTAGATTTTTCTTACCTTTAGTTTGTTAGGGTTTTCTCCTGGGACTATGGCCCATGACTCTGGAGAGGGCAGCACTTTCTTGACTCGGGTGTGATGGGTCTATTCTTTTTCTATTATCTGGACTGTGGTTTCAGTAGTTAGAAACACTAGGTAAGGTCCTTCCCAGGGTGGCTCAAGCTTTTTCTTCTCTCCAAATTTTGACAAGACATGTTCTCCAGGCTGATGTTGGTATGCTGGAAACTCTAGGGGTGGCACCTGTGCTAAAAGACCTTTAGTTTTGAGGGGAAGAAAAAATCGAAGATAAACCAAGTATATAATTTCTGAGAAACTGATTTTTTTGTTTCAAATGTAGGGAGATGAGTAGTAGAATGCAGATAAGGCAATTCATAAAGCATCTTGTAAGGGGATAGGCCTATGTCTTTTGGGGGAGCAGTTTGGACTCTTAACAGGGTAATAGGACTTCCTATTTTTCCTGATGAAGGTGGATGCCAGGGATTATAATATTCCCACGTTATATCCAGTACTTGGGCTAATTCCTTAATGACATGTGCAGTGAAATGAGTCCTATTATCTGAATCAATGTTCTCTATTAATCTAAACTTGGGTATAATATTTTCAACTACTGACTTGACTACATTATTAGCAGTTGTACTTGAAAAGGAAATATCTTCTACCCAATCAGTAAGGTGATCTGCTATTATTAATAAATACTTTAGATGACCAATTGGAGGCATCTCTGTGTAATCAATGTGGGTATTTTGGAATGGCCTTAAGCTTAGATTCCTTACCCTCAGGGGTAATTTTTAAAAACAGTTTATTAGTTTTATTACATACTAAGCAACTGTCTGTAACCCGTTTGACCAGGATATAAATTCTTATGCACTCATAAACTCTGAGGACTGTGTCACACACAGCTTGGAGCTCCCAATGGGTCGCTTGATGCAGCTGGAACCAGATTCCCCTCATAAGCAGTTTGGATAACATTTCTCTTTCATCTGGCAATATCCATTTTCCTTCTGAATTCTCCTTAGCACCTATTTTTATTAATTTTTAGAGCAAAGAAAGGCAAACATCATTTAAATTTGACAATACTTTTTGTATGATTTTATACCAGATAAGCTAAATTTCACCTTTATATTAGTGTACCATTAATGTTAAACTCAATTTTAATAAAACCTTGTAGACATATTTACCCAATTTTAATGTCTGACCATAAGGTAAGATTTTTAGAGACTCTTTTTAACCCTGTATAATTTTTATTAAAGAGCAGGTTAGTGCTTTTTAAAAAAAAAAAAAAAAAATGTTGTGCTTTTAATGTCCAGTTTAAAGAAAAACTTCATGATACCCCTTTAACTTTAGCCAATACATTTACACATAGAATTTTCTTTATAATTAACGTTTTAAAACCTGCTTAAACCTTCAAAACAAAATATTTTATTTCATTTTTTTAACTTTCTAATGTAGGTAGAAATCCATATCCTAATGCCTCCTTATAATCCTTTTATCAAAAGTATATTTTACTTTCCTTACACACTTTGCACATAAAATATTTCTTCAATAGTTTTTCATTCAGGAGGCCTAATTACTTTTAAATTATACAACATTTCTTGCATAAATTCCCTTTTATGACATTTTTCATGACTTTCACAGGCAATCTTCAACATGCCTCAACTCTCTGACTTGTAAATTTTCCTTGTTTTAAAGAGTCAGTTAATTTATTTTAGGACAAGTGTTACCATATAATATATACATAATTTATATATAGAAAAATTATATTACATATAGTATATATAAAAATATATTATATATAGTATATATGTAATTCCAATATATATATATTTTACATATATAATACATATATTACATAAATTATCCCTTTTTTGTTAAAGATGATAACTGTTCCTTTATTTTTATTGCATTTTAGGTTTTGGGGTACCTATGAAGAACATGCAAGATTGTTGCACAGGTACACACATGGCAGTGTGATTTGTTGCCTTCCTCCCCATCACCTGTGCTGGCATTGCTCCCCATGCTTTCTCTCCACAACTCCCCAACCCCCGCTGTTCCTCCTCTATTTCCCCCTGACAGACCCCAGTGTTTGATGCTCCCCCTCCCTGTGTCCATGTCTTCTCATTGTTCAATGCCCCGCTATGAGTGAGAACATGCAGTGTTTGATTTTCTGTTCTTGTGTCAGTTTGCTGAGAATGATGGTTTCCAGGTTCATCCATGTCCCTACAAACGACACGAACTCATCGTTTTTGATGGCTGCATAATATTCCATGGTGTATATGTGCCACATTTTCCCTCTCCAGTCTATCATCGATGGAAATTTGGGTTGGTTCCAGGTCTTTGCTATTGTACACAGGGCTGCAATGAACATTCGTGTGCATGTACCCTTATAGTAGAACGATTATAATCTTTTGGATATATACCCAGTAATGGGATTGCTGGGTCAAATGGAATTTCTATTTCTAGGTCCTTGAGGAATCACCACACTGTCTTCCACAATGGTTGAACTAATTTACACCCCCACCAACAGTATAAAAGTGTTCCTATTTTTCCACATCCTCTCCAGCATCTGTTGTCTCCAGAGTTTTTAATGACCACCATTCTAACTGGTGTGAGATGGTATCTCAATGTAGCTTTGATTTGCATTTCTCTAATGACCAGTGATGATAAGCATTTTTTTGTATATTTGTTGACCTCATATATGTCTTCTTTTGTAAAGTGTCTATTCATATCCTTCGCCCATTTTTGAATGGGCTTGTTTGTTTTTTTCTTGTAAATCTGTTTTAGTTATTTGCAGATTCTGGATATCAGCCCTTTGTCAGATGGGTAGACTGCAAAAGTTTTTTCCCATTCTGTTGGTTGCCGATTCACTCTAATGACTGTTTCTTTTGCTGTGCAGAAGCTCTGGAGTTTGATTAGGTCCCATTTGTCTATTTTGGCTTTTGTTGCCAATGCTTTTGGTGTTTTGTTCATGAAGTCCTTGCCTACACCTATGTCCTGAATGGTTTTGCCTAGATTTTCTTCTAAGGTTTTTATGGTGTTAGGTCTTATGTTTAAGTCTTTAATCCATGTGGAGTTAATTTTAGTGTAAGGTGTCAGGAAGGGGTCTAGTTTCTGCTTTCTGCATATGGCTAGCCAGTTTTCCCAACACCATTTATTAAACAGGGAATCCTTTCCCCATTACTTGTTTTTGTCAGGTTTGTAAAAGATCGGATGGTTGTAGATGTGTGGTGTTGCCTCCGAGGCCTCTGTTCTGTTCCATTGGTCTATATCTCTTGGTACTGGTACCATGCTGTTTTTATTACTGTAGCCTTTTAGTATAGTTTGAAGTCTCGTAGTGTGATACCTCCTGCTTTGTCCTTTTTGCTTAGAATTGACTTGGCTATGTGGGCTCTCTTTGGTTCCATATGAAGTTTAAGGTGGTTTATTCCAATTCTGTGAAGAAAGTCATTGGTAGCTTGATGGGAATAGTGTTGAATCTGTAAATTACTTTGGGCAGTATGGCAATTCTCACGATACTGATTCTTCCTAACCATGAACATGGAATGTTTCTCCATCTGTTTGTGTCCTCTCTTATTTCGTTGAGTAGTGGTTTGTAGTTCTCCTTGAAGAAGTCCTTTACGTTTCTTGTTAGTTGTATTCCTAGGTATTTTATTCTCTTTGTAGCAATTGTGAATGGCAATTCATTCTTGATTTGGATCTCTTTAAGTCTGTTATTGGTGTATAGAAATGCTTGTGATTTTTGCACATTGATTTTGTATCCTGAGACTTTGCTGAAGTTGCTTATCAGTTTCAGGAGTTTTTGGGCAGAGACGATGGGATCTTCTAGATATACAATCATGTCGTCTGCAAATAGAGACAATTTGACTTCCTCCTTTCCTATTTGAATACCCTTTGTTTCTTTTTCTTGCCTGATTGCACTGGCTGGAATTTCCAATACTATATTGAATAGGAGTGGTGAGAGAGGGCATCCTTCTCTAGTGTCAGATTTCAAAAGGAATCCTTCCAGTTTTTCCCCATTCAGTTTGATATTGGCTGTGGGTTTGTCGTAAATAGCTTTTATGTTTTTGAGATACGTTCCATCAATACCTAGTTTATTGAGGGTTTTTAGCATAAAGGGCTGTTGAATTTTGTCAAAGGCCTTCTCTGCATCAATTGAGATAATCATGTGGTTTTTGTCTTTGCTTCTGTTTATGTGGTGAATTATGTTTATAGACTTGCATATGTTGAACCAGACTTGCATCCCTGGGATGAATCCTACTTGATCATGGTGGATAAGCTTTTTGATGTGCTGTTGCAATTGGCTTGCCAGTATTTTATTGAAGATTTTTGCATCTATGTTCATCACGGATATTGGCCTGAAGTTTTCTTTTCTTGCTGAGTCTCTGCTGGGTTTTGGTATCAGGACAATATTGGTCTCATAAAATGATTTGGGAAGGATTCCCTCTTTTTGTATTGTTTGGAATAGTTTCAGAAGGAATGGTACCAGCTCCTCTTTGTATGTCTGGTAGAATTCGATTGTGAACCCATCTGGACCTGGGCTTTTTTTGGGTGGTAGGCTCTTAATTGCTGCCTCAACTTCAGACCTTCTTATTGGTCTACTCAGGGTTTTGACTTCTTCCTGGTTTAGACTTGGGAGGATGCAAGCCTCCAGGAATTTATCCATTTCTTCCAGGTTTACTAGTTTATGTGCATAGAGTTGTTTGTAGTAATGTCTGATGGTGGTTTGTATTTCTGTGGAATCTGTGGTGATATCCCCTTTATCATTTTTTATTGCATCTATTTGATCATTCTGTGTTTTCTTTTTGTTAGTCTGGCTACTGGTCTATTGTGTTGATCTTTTCAAAAAACCAGCTCCTGGATTTATTGATTTTTTGAAGGGTCTTTTGTATTTCTATCTCCTTCAGTTCTGCTCTGATCTTAGTTATTTCTTGTCTTTTGCTAGGTTTTGAGTTTTTTTTATCTTGCTCCTCTAGCTCTTTCAATTTTGATGATACGGTGTCGATTTTAGATCTTTCCTTGCTTCTCATGTGGGCATTTATTACTATATATTTTCCTCTAGAGACTACTTTAAATGGGTCCCAGAGATTCTGGTATGTTGTGTCTTCATTCTCGTTGGTTTCAAAGAACATCTTTATTTCTGCCTTCATTTCATTGTTTATCCAGTCAACATTCAAGAGCCAGTTGTTCAGTTTCCATCAAGCTGTGTGGTTCTGAGTTAGTTTCTTAATTCTGAGTTCTATCTTGACTGCACTGTGGTCTGAAAAACTGTTATGATTTCCGTTCTTTTGCATTTGCTGAGGAGTGATTTACTTCCAATTATGTGATCAGTTTTAGAGTAGATACGATGTGGTGCTCAGAACAATGTATATTTCTGTGGATTTGGGGTGGAGACTCCGTAAATGTCTATTAGGTTTACTTGGTCCAGGTCTGAGTTCAAGTTCTGGATATCCTTGTTTATTTTCTGTCTCAACGATCTGTCTAATATTGACAATGGGGTGTTAAAGTCTCCCACTATTATTGTGTGGGAGTCTAAATCTCTTTGTAAGTCATTAAGAACTTGCCTTATGTATCTGGGTGCTCCTGTATTGGGTGCGTATACATTTAGGATCGTTAGCTCTTCCTGTTGCATTGATCCTTTTATCATTATGTAATGTCCTTCTTTGTCTCCTTTCATCTTTGTTGGTTTAAAGTCTATTTTATCAGAGACTAGGATTGCCATTCCAGGTTTTTTTTGCTCTCCATTTGCTTGGTAAATCTTCCTCCAACCCTTTATTTTGAGCCTATGTGTATCCTTGCATGTGAGATGGGTTTCCACTGTACAGCACACAGATGGGTTTTGGCTTTTTATCCAATTTGCCAGTTTGTGTCTTTTGATCGGGGCATTTAGGCCATTTACATTTAAGGTTAATATTGTTATGTGTGAATCTGATCCTACCATTTTGATGCTAGCTGGCTGTTTTCCCATTAGTTGATGCAGTTTCTTCATTGTGTTGATGCTCTTTACCATTTGGTATGTTTTTGGAGTGGCTGGTAGTGGTTATTCCTTTCTATGTTTAGTGCCTCTTTTAGGAGCTCTTGTAAAGCAGGCCTGGTGGTGATGAAATCTCTGAGTACTTCCTTGTTCACAAAGGATTTTATTTTTCTTTCACTTATGAAGCTTAGTTTGGCTGGATATGAAATTCTGGGTTGAAAGTTCTTTTCTTTAAGGATGTTGAATATTGGCCCCCACTCTCTTCTGGCTTGTAGGGTTTCTGCTGAGAGATCTGCTGTGAGTCTGATGGGCTTCCCTTTGTGGGTAACCCAACCTTTCTCTCTGCCTGCCCTTAGCATTTTCTCTTTCACTTCAACCCTGGTGAATCTGATGATTATGTGCCTTGGGGTTGCTCTTCTTGAGGAATATCTTTGTGGTATTCTCTGTATTTCCTGGACTTGAATACTGGCCTGCCTTGCTAGGTTGGGGAAGTATTCCTGGATAATATCCTGAAGAGTATTTTCCAGCTTGGATTCATTCTGTCCGTCACATTCAGGTACACCTATCAAACGTAGATTAGGTCTTTTCACATAGTCCCATATTTCTTGGAGACTTTGTTCATTCTTTTTATCCTTTGTTCTCTAATCTTGCCTTCTCGTTTTATTTCATTGAATTCATCTTCGACCTCTGATATCCTTTCCTCAGCTTAGTCAATTCAACTGTCGAAACTTGTGTATGCTTCATGAAGTTCTCGTGTTGTATTTTTCAGCTCCATCAATTCACTTATATTCCTCTCTAAGTTGTTTATTCTTGTTAGCTTTTCATCAAATCTTTTTTCAATGTTCTTAGTTTCTTTGCATTGGGTTAGAACATGTTCTTTTAGCTCACAGAAGTTTTCTTATTACCCACCTTCCGAAGCCTGATTCTGTAAATTCATCAGACTCATTCTCCATCCAGCCTTTTTCCCTTGCTGGTGAGGAGTTGTGATCCCTTGTAGGAGGAGAGGCATTCCGGTTTTGGGTGTTTTCATCCTTTTTGCACGGGTTTCTTCCCGTCTTTGTGGATTTATCCACCTGTCATCTTTGTAGTTGTTAACTTTCAGATTGGGTCTCTGAGTGGACATCCAGTTTGTTGATGATGAAGTTATTTCTTTCTGCTTCTTAGTTTTCCTTCTATCAGTCTGGCTCCTCTGCTGTAGGACTGCTGAGGTTCACTCCAGGCCCTGCTTGCCTGGGGATCACCTGCAGTGGCTGCAGAACAGTAAGGGTTGCTGCCAGTTTCTTCTTCTTCTATCTTTGTCCCAGAAGGATACCCGCCAGGTGTCAGTCTGAGCTCTCCTTTATGAGGTGACTCTTTGTATATATGGGGGTCAGGGAGCTGCTTGAGGAGACAGTTTGTCCTTCATAGGAGCTCGAGTTCTGAGCTCCATTCTTCATTCAGAGCTGTTGGACATTTACGTTTAAGTCTGCAGCAGCAGAACTCATAAACCCTTTTTTTTTTCCCAGGTGCTCTTTCCTGGGCAGTTAGGGCTTTATTTATGAGTTTCTGTTGTGCTGCTGCCTTTTTCAGGGCTTTCCTGCCCAGTGAGGAGGCAGGCTAGTCACTGTCTGCCTGCAGAGGCTTTGCTGAGCTGCTGTGGGCTCCACCTAGTTGCTGTGTGAACTTCCCTGCAGTCCTGTTTATACGGGTGTAGTTAGAACTGCCTTGGCAATGGCGACCCACCTCTATAATAGGGGAGTCTCTCTGTAATAGTGGGCTGCCTTGGCAATGGCGGGCTGCCTCAGCAATGGCAAATTACCTCCATTTGCCTCGGTAATGGCGGACACCCCCTCCCCCACGGAGCTGGACCATCCCGGGTTCAGCTGTGCTTGCTGTGAAACTCAATCCAGAGCGTTTCCGATTGCTGGGTTTTTTTGTGAGGGTGGGACCAGCCGAGTCTGATCACCTGGCTCCCTGCCTCAGAGCCTTTTTTTTTTTTAATTTGAATGGTCAACTGTCTCCCAGGTGTTCCAGTCACCTGTTGTAAAGGCACCGGGATCTGTGTGATTTCCCGTGTGGTGACCCACTGTGCTGGCTGAAACAGCAGCACTCAGATTCATGGCGCTTTTTGTCTGGGAATCTCCTGGCCTGGCTCCCTGTTTCAGTCCCCTTTTTAATCAGATGAATGGGTGACTCTGCCTTCCCGGTGCTCCAATCACCAGCTAAAATGGCGCCTGGACTCATGTGTTTTGTACGGAGAACCTGCTGCACCGGGGCACCAGCAAAACAGCCGTGCTGGCCAAAACAGCCATACCGGCCAAACCAGCCATGCTGGTGACCTGTGTGGTTTCTCTGCCTGGGAATCTCCTGGTCTGTGGGCAATAAAAATCCATCTGGATATGCAGTGTTCACTCACCCTCTGCACTTTCACTGGGAGCTGCAATCCTGAGCTGCTCCTAATCGGCCATCTTGGATTCCTCCGATAACTGTTCCTTTTCAAAGCAAATTTTCTTCATGTCTGTGGACTAGACTACCTAAGGCCACAGGATTAGAAATTAGGAAAGTTATCAGGCAATTTTTCTATCTTTATTTCTGCAAGAGTTTCCCTACTAATTACGGAATACCTATTGTGTCTTTTTCCCTTAATCACCCAGGAGGAACCATTTAAATTTGTTGGGTTAAGGGAATTATTAATGGTTAAGGTCAAATTATTATTATTATTATTCTTTTTTTTTTTTAATTGCATTTTAGGTTTGGGGGTACATGTGAAGAACCTGGAAGATTGTTGCATAGGTACACACATGGCAGTGTGATTTGCTGCCTTCCTCCCCATCACCTATATCTGGCATTTCTCCCCATGCTATCCCTCCCCCAACTCCCCACCCCCCCACTATCCCTCCCCTTTTTCCCCCGACAGACCCCAGTGTGTGATACTCCCCTCCCTGTGTCCATGTGTTCCCATTGTTCAACACCCGCCTATGAGTGAGAACATGCGGTGTTTGATTTTCTGTTCTTGTGTCAGTTTGCTGAGAATGATGGTTTCCAGGTTCATCCATGTCCCTACAAAGGACACGAACTCATCGTTTTTGATGGCTGCATAATATTCCATGGTGTATATGTCCCACAATTTCCCTGTCCAGTCTATCATCGATGGGCATTTGGGTTGGTTCCAGGTCTTTGCTATCGTAAACTGTGCTGCAATGAACATTCGTGTGCATGTGTCCTTATAGTAGAACGATTTATAGTCTTTTGGATATATACCCAGTAATGGGATTGCTGGATCAAATGAAATTTCTATTTCTAGGTCCTTGAGGAATCACCACACCGTCTTCCACAATGGTTGAACTAATTTACACTCCCACCAACAGTGTAAAAGCGTTCCTATTTCTCCACATCCTCTCCAGCATCTGTTGTCTCCGGATTTTTTAATGATCGCCATTCTAACTGGCGTGAGATGGTATCTCAATGTAGTTTTGATTTGCATTTCTCTAATGACCAGTGATGATGAGCATTTTTTCATATGTTTGTTGGCTTCATGTATGTCTTCTTTTGTAAAGTGTCTGTTCATATCCTTTGCCCACTTTTGAATGGGCTTGTTTGTTTTTTTCTTGTAAATGTGTTTCAGTTCTTTGTAGATTCTGGTTATCAGCCCTTTGTCAGATGGGTAGACTGCAAAAATTTTTTCCCATTCTGTTGGTTGCCGATTCACTCTAATGACTGTTTCTTTTGCTGTGCAGAAGCTATGAGAGTTTGATTAGGTCCCATTTGTCTATTTTGGCTTTTGTTGCCACTGCTTTTGGTGTTTTGGTCATGAAGTCCTTGCCTACGCCTATGTCCTGAATGGTTTTGCCTAGATTTTCTTCTAGGGTTTTTATGGTGTTAGGTCTTATGTTTAAGTCTTTAATCCATCTGGAGTTAATTTTAGTGTAAGGTGTCAGGAAGGGGTCCAGCTTCTGCTTTCTGCACATGACTAGCCAGTTTTCCCAACACCATTTATTAAACAGGGACTCGCTTCCACATTGTTTGTTTTTGTCAGGTTTGTCAAAGATCAGGTGGTTGTAGATGTGTTGTGTTGCGTCGGAGGTCTCTGTCCTGTTCCATTGGTCTATATCTCTGTTTTGGTACCAGTACCATGCTGTTTTGATTACTGTAGCTTTGTAGTATAATTTGAAGTCCGGGAGTGTGATGCCTCCAGCTTTGTTCTTTTTGCTTAGAATTGACTTGGCTATGCGGGCTCTCTTTTGGTTCCATATGAAGTTTAAGGTGGTTTTTTCTAGTTCTTCAAAGAAGGTCATTGGTAGCTTGATAGGGATAGCGTTGAATCTGTAAATTACTTTGGGCAGTATGGCCATTTTGACAATATTGATTCTCCCTAGCCATGAACATGGAATATTTCTCCATCTGTTTGTGTCCTCTCTTATTTCATTGAGCAGTGGTTTGTAGTTCTCCTTGAAGAGGTCCTTTACGTTCCTTGTTAGTTGTATTCCTAGGTATTTTATTCTCTTTGTAGCAATTGTGAATGGCAGTTGGTTCTTGATTTGGCTGTCTTTAAGTCTGTTATTGGTGTATAGGAATGCTTGTGATTTTTGCACATTGATTTTATATCCTGAGACTTTGCTGAAGTTGCTTATCAGTTTCAGGAGATTTTGGGCTGAGACGATGGGGTCTTCTAGATATACAATCATATCGTCTGCAAATAAAGACAATTTGACTTCCTCCTTTCCTATTTGAATACCCTTTATTTCTTTTTCTTGCCTGATTGCTCTGGCTAGAACTTCCAGTACTATATTGAATAAGAGTGGTGAGAGAGGACATCCTTGTCTAGTGCCAGATTTCAAAGGGAATGCTTCTAGTTTTTGCCCATTCATTATGATATTAGCTGTTGGTTTGTCGTAAATAGCTTTTATCGTTTTGAGATACGTTCCATCAATACCTAGTTTATTGAGAGTTTTTAGCATAAAGGGCTGTTGAATTTTGTCAAAGGCCTTCTCTGCATCAATTGAGATAATCATGTGGTTCTTGTCTTTGGTTCTGTTTATGTGGTGGATTATGTTTATAGATTTGCGTATGTTGAACCAGACTTGCATCCCCGGGATGAAGCCTACTTGATCATGGTGGATAAGCTTTTTGATGTGCTGTTGCAATCGGTTTTCCAGTATTTTATTGAAGATTTTTGCATGTATGTTCATCATGGATATTGGCCTGAAGTTTTCTTTTCTTGCTGAGTCTCTGCCAGGTTTTGGTATCAGGATGATGTTGGTCTCATAAAATGATTTAGGAAGGATTCCCTCTCTTTGTATTGTTTGGAATAGTTTCAGAAGGAATGGTACCAGCTCCTCTTTGTATGTCTGGTAGAATTCGGCTGTGAACCCATCTGGACCTGGGCTTTTTTTGGGTGGTAGGCTCTTAATTGCTGCCTCAACTTCAGACCTTGTTATTGGTCTATTCAGGGTTTCGACTTCTTCCTGGTTTAGGCTTGGGAGGATGCATGTGTCCAGGAATTTATCCATTTCTTCCAGGTTTACTAGTTTATGTGCATAGAGTTGTTTGTAATAATCTCTGATGATGGTTTGAATTTCTGTGGAATCTGTGGTGATATCCCCTTTATCGTTTTTTATTGCATTGATTTGATTATTTTGTCTTTTCTTTTTTATTAATCTGGCTAGTGGTCTGTCTATTTTGTTGACCTTTTCAAAAAACCAGCTCCTGGATTTATTGATTTTTTTGAAGAGTTTTTCGTGTCTCTATCTCCTTCAGTTCTGCTCTGATCTTAGTTATTTCTTGTCTTCTGCTAGGTTTTGAGTTTTTTTGATCTTTCTCCTCTAGCTCTTTCAATTTTGATGATAGGGTGTCAATTTTAGATCTCTCCTTGCTTCTCATGTGGGCATTTATTGCTATATACTTTCCTCTAGAGACTGCTTTAAATGTGTCCCAGAGATTCTGGTATGTTGTGTCTTCGTTCTCGTTGGTTTCAAAGAACATCTTTATTTCTGCCTTCATTTCATTGTTTATCCAGTCAACATTCAAGAGCCAGTTGTTCAGTTTCCATGAAGCTGTGTGGTTCTGAGTCAGTTTCTGAATTCTGAGTTCTAACTTGATTGCACTGTGGTCTGAGAGACTGTTTGTTATGATTTCTGTTCTTTTGCATTTGCTGAGGAGTGATTTACTTCCAATTATGTGGTCAATTTTAGAGTAGGTGCGATGTGGTGCTGAGAAGAATGTATATTCTGTGGATTTGGGGTGGAGAGTTCTGTAAATGTCTATTAGGTTTGCTTGATCCAGGTGTGAGTTCAAGTCCTGGATATCCTTGTTAATTTTCTGTCTTGTTGATCTGTCTAACATTGACAACGGGGTGTTCAAGTCTCCCACTATTATTGTGTGGGAATCTAAGTCTCTTTGTAAGTCATTGAGAACTTGCCTTATGTATCTGGGTGCTCCTGTATTGGGTGCGTATATATTTAGGATCGTTAGCTCTTCTTGTTGCATTGATCCTTTTACCATTATGTAATGTCCTTCTTTGTCTCTTTTGATCTTTGTTGGTTTAAAGTCTATTTTATCAGAGATGAGAATTGCAACTCCTGCTTTTTTTTGCTCTCCATTTGCTTGGTAAATCTTCCCCCATCCCTTTATTTTGAGCCTTTGTGTATCTCTGCATGTGAGATGGGTTTCCTGGATACAGCACACAGACGGGTTTTGGCTTTTTATCCAGTTTGCCAGTCTATGTCTTTTAATTGGGGCATTTAGCCCATTTACATTTAGGGTTAATATTGTTACGTGTGAATTTGATCCTGCCATTTTGATGCTAGGTGGCTGTTTTGTCCGTTAGTTGATGCAGTTTCTTCATTGTGTTGATGGTCTTCACTGTTTAGTATGTTTTTGGAGTGGCTGGTACTGGTTGTTCCTTTCTATGTTTAGTGCCTCTTTCAGGAGCTCTTGTAAAGCAGGCCTGGTGGTGATGAAATCTCTGAGTTCTTGCTTGTTCGCAAAGGATTTTATTTTTCCTTCACTTATGAAGCTCAGTTTGGCTGGATATGAAATTCTGGGTTGGAAGTTCCTTTCTTTAAGGATGTTGAATATTGGCCCCCACTCTCTTCTGGCTTGTAGGGTTTCTGCTGAGAGATCTGCTGTGAGTCTGATGGGCTTCCCTTTGTGGGTAACCCGACCTTTCTCTCTGGCTGCCCTTAGCATTTTCTCCTTCATTTCAACCCTGGTGAATCTGACGATTATGTGCCTTGGGATTGCTCTTCTTGAGGAATATCTTTGTGGTGTTCTCTGTATTTCCTGGACTTGAATATTGGCCTGCCTTCCTATGTTGGGGAAGTTCTCCTGGATAATATCCTGAAGAGTATTTTCCAGCTTGGATTCATTCTCTCCTTCACATACAGGTACACCTATCAAACGTAGATTAGGTCTTTTCACATAGTCCCATATTTCTTGGAGACTTTGTTCATTCCTTTTACCCTTTTTTCTCTACTCTTTCCTTCTCGTTTTATTTCATTGAGTTGATCTTCGACCTCTGATATCCTTTCTTCTGCTTGGTCAATTCGGCTGTTGAAACTTGTGTATGCTTCGCAAAGTTCTTGTGTTGTGTTTTTCAGCTCCATCAATTCACTTACATTCCTCTCTAAGTTGGTTATTCTCATTAGCATTTCGTCAAATCTTTTTTCAAGGTTGTTAGTTTGTTTGCATTGGGTTAGAACATGTTCTTTTAGCTCACAGAAGTTTCTTACTACCCACCTTCTGAAGCTTGATTCAGTCATTTCATCACATTCATTGTCCATCCAGCCTTGTTCCCTTGCTGGTGAGGAGTTGTGATCCCTTGTAGGAGGAGAGGCGTTCTGGTTTCGGGTGTTTACCTCCTTTTTGCGCTGGTTTCTTCCCATCTTTGTGGATTTATCTATGTGTGGTCTTTGTGGTTGGTGATTTTCAGATGGGGTCTCTCAGTGGACGTCCCGTTTGTTGATGATGAAGTTATTTATTTCTGTTTCTTAGTTTTCCTTCTACCAGTCTGACCCCTCTGCTGTAGGGCTGCTGAGGTCCACTCCCGGCCCTGCTTGCCTGGGGGGATCACCTGCAGCAGTTGCAGAACAGTAACGGTTGCTGCCAGTCTCTTCTTCTGCTATTTTTGTCGCAGAAGAATACCCACCAGATGTCCGTCTGAGCACTCCTTTGTGAGGTGACTCGTTGGATATACGGGGGATCAGGGGAGCTGCTTGAGGAGACAGAGTTTCCTTTATAGGAGCTCAAGTGCTGAGCTGTGAGCTCCGTTGTTCATTCAGAGTTGCTGGGCAGGTACGTTTAAGTCTGCTGCAGCAGAACTCATAAACCCCTTTTTTTCCCCAGGTGCTCTGTCCCGGGGGAGTTAGGGCTTTATTTATGAGTTTCCCTGGTGCTGCTGCCTTTTTCTCAGGGCTGCCTTGCCCAGCGATGAGGCAGCCTAGTCACTGTTTGCCTACAGAGGCTTTGCTGAGCTGCTGTGGGCTCCGCCCAGCTGCCGTATGAACTTCCCTGCAGTCCTGTTTATACCGGTGTAGTGAGAACTGCCTCAGCAATGGCAAACTACCTCTGTAGCGGCAGACTGCCTCAGTAATGGCGGACGCCCCTCCCCCCACAGAGCTGGGCCGTCCCGGGCTCAGCTGTGCTTGCTGTGAAACTCTGGATCCAGAGCATTTCCGATGGCTGTTTTTTTGTGGGGGGTGGGACCAGCCGAGCCTGATCACCTGGCTCCCTGCCTCAGAGTCTCCCAGGTGTTCCAGTCGCCTGTTGAAAAGGCGCTGGGATCTGTGTGATTTCCCGTGCGGCGACCCACTGCGCCGGCTGAAACCGCGGGCGCGGAGATTCGTGGCGTTCTTTTTTGCCCGGGGAAATCTCCCGGCCTGGCTGCCTGTTTCAGTCCCCTTTTTTAATCAGATGAATGGGCGGCTCTGCCTTCCTGGAGCTCCAATTGCCAGCTAAAACGGCACCCGGACCCACGTATTTTGTATGGGGAACCGCTGCGCCGGGACGCTGCCCAAAACAGCAGCGCCGGCGAAAACAGTCGCGCCGGCAAAAACTGCTGTGCCGGCCAAACCAGCCGCGCTGGCGACCCGTGGGGCTCCTCCCCCTGGGAATCTCCTGGTCTGTGGGCAATAAAAATCTGTCTGGCAATGTGGCGTCCACTCACCCTCCACGCTTTCACTGGGAGCTGCAATCCTCAGCTGCTCCTAATCGGCCATCTTGAAAAGTTACCTATTATTATTATTCTAACAGAATACTCTTGTACTTCAAGATTTTAGAATCAGTTACTACCTGTTGGCTTTATTTGACTTGGGATAATTCTGACATGGTGAGTTGTGCTCACAATGAGGTTTTCTTTAAAAGTTATTTTATTTATTTATTTATTTATGTTACTTTATTCTGTTAGGAAATCAGTTGCCACTACAGATTGAATGCATTTGGGCCATCTGTGGGCCACTGGGTTAAGGATTTTTGACAGGAAGCCTACAGGCTGTTAGTGGCCTCCATGCCTTTGGGCAGGTATTTTTAAGGCTACGCCCTTGTTTACACTGACAAAAAGATGAAATGACTGCTTAAGGAGGGCAAAGCTAGGACAGAGGCAGTTACTAACAGATGTTTTAACTATCACATTTGTTGGATTTCTGGTAATTGCCAAATGAGGGAGTTTGGGCCATCTTGTTTGAGCTTTTTGTATAAGGCTTTGTTTTTAGGGCATAAAGATCTATTCATAGATGACAGTATCTGACTAATCCTAAAATTTTCTAAGTTCTTGTTTAGTGTCCAGCAGAGGCAAGAATATGATTCCTTCAATTTGTTCAAGTTCATTTTTTTGTTTACCTTTGCTAATTAAATGACTTGTTCTAATATTTGACTAAATAAATTTGGAGACTCAAATAGGTCCTGGCTGTCCTCTGCCAATGGACAAGCCCAGAAGGAATCTTTTAAATCTATTACTGTAAACTCCTGGTGATTGCAATAGTACAAGGATTGGGAACAATCAGCCTTTTGGACTGAGACTCAGTATCCCTTACCAGAAATGTCTTGCCTTTTTAACCCCCAAGACACCCCGACCAAGGAATACTTCACTGCATCCCCATTGTTTCTCTTAACTTGATCTGTCCTGACCACCAAGGAAATACTTCGCTGGCTCTCAGGCATTTCCTTCCTTGGTCTGTGCACAGATTTGCATGGTTGCTGTGGCATGTGAGGATTCTTTACCCTGGTTATCAGCCGGTTTCTTTCTGCATTGCTGAGAATAAGGACTTATTCCTCACACCAGGTGGGTCCTGACTTCTCACTCCTAAGGCCACCACAATGAGGCAGTAAAGAGAGAACCAGAGACCACCTCCAGAGGGGAATGGGTTCCTGTAAGGACCACCAATAGTTATATGTAAATTTTTGGTGCTGCATAAGAAGTAGCACTGGAATATAAATTTCCTCAGCAAGGCAATTTACTTCTATAGAAGGATGTGTCTTACAGATGGATCAATGGTGAGCACACATCTGGACAAGAGAGGGGAAGGGGTTCTTATTCCTGATGCAGGTAGCCCATACTGTATCATTCCCCCATTGGCTAGGGTTGGGCTGCACAGTCTAAGCTAATTCCAATTAACTATTTTAAAGAGAGCAAGGGTATGAGCTGGAGTGGCAGGGTGGGTAGTTTGGTGGTAAGGATGGTTATGGGATAGGTCAGAGCAGGTAACAAGAGGTGACTCAGGTCAAAGCAGGTGACCAGAGCAGGTGACCAGAGCAGGTGACCCAGATGAGTCAGGACAGAGCAGGTGACTGGTGGAACAGGTGTGAATTACTGATTAGAACTGGTGAAAAATGTTGTTTACTGAAACTACAAGGAAGTTAAACTTTAAAATGGAAAATTAAAGAATAAGAGAGCTGAATAAATTGACACACTGAGTCTTTGAAGAGAAACTTGGAGTTTATTATATCTAACAAGATCTTTCAGTCTCAATTGTGGTGCATTATCATTTAACCAGAGTTGCCTTTAGAGCAATTTTCTCAAAACAAAACAACCCCCAAACATTAGTTACTCTGAATATACACCACATTGATCCTGTTCATATGGCAACAGGCTTCACATCAAACAGAAACCCCTTATGTAACTCCAGGGTTAACAAGATCAGAGATGTTCAAGAGAAGAAATAAAAGGTGGGGTTCTCCCTACGTTTTAGTCTCCCATCACTGCATAGGAGAAACTTGCTTAGCACAAATAAGAGAAGGATCAGTCTCAGATAATTTACTGCAGAGAGCTTGAGAAACTATGACTTCTCCATCTCCCAGTCACCTCCAGACATGACTGCTTCTGTTGTTTTTGGTCTGTCATTGTCACAAATAATAGAAAGTAGTAATATATAGTAAAGAAAGAAATTATATACAGAACAATACTTTTAGATGCAATAGAGGGTAGGAAATAGGAAATTTATTAAATGGCCTGGAGTACAGAACCACCAGAAGGTGCAGACCTGAACAGGAGCTGATATTTAGAGGTCATGAAGATGATAATATACTTAAAATTAAATACATTACTGGATTATTAATGACAATGCTTGTGAAAGGCATATTTTATAAAGATATCAGCATATTTATTTTAAATGACTAATGTGGTTATTTCCAGCTCTTTTATTAAGAAAAATTATGTCATGACACAGTTACATAATGTACTTAATATTTACAAAGTTTCTGACAATTTGCAGAGAATTTTTACACCTATTGTATCCCTTTTGATTCTCTTAAATATCTTTGCCTAAGGCAGAATTATTTCCATTTTAGAGAGGAGAATATTGAGCTTCAGGAATTCAGTACTTTGACCAAGGACAGATTAACTACAGATGGCAGAGCTGAGGCAGAAACCCATAACCTTTGCATCTCGCAGCTTTCCCTCCAAGAAAAATGTTCAGTTCATCCGAGTTAACCAAGAGTTACCAATGGTTTACTATGACTCAATATTTAGAAAATTCAGTCTAATAATTGATTTAAAAATTCACATTAATTTAGTTAATAATTCCAGTACCACTTTATTAAATATGCATTAGAAGAGTTTTCTTTTCTAATCTTTTTTACTTGAGTGAGTCCAGGTGTTGTGAGCTCTTTATGGCAAAGAGAAGCAGTAATTTGCTACCCAACTCACATAACTATAAACTCTAAAAGAGGTAAATCAGCTTATTTGGGTAACAATAGGCCTGTTGCTTTCTTTGGAGCAGTCTTTTATTTCTTCAGAGATAGATGTCCCTGTTCTGCTCCTCCTTCCTTCTGTGGAGCTGGGCTACTCACTAGATCTTTTGTTTTATAAAATAAAAGAAACTGGTTATTAAAGATAGATGGGATCTTTGAAATCAACTACTGTAAACTTGACTTTTTAGGAATGAGTATTGTGATGCCTCCAGGTTTGTTATTTTTGCTTAGCCTTTGGCTATGTGGGCTCCTTTTTGTTTTCATAGGAATTACAGGATTGTTTTTTTCTAATTCTCTAAAGAATGATTGTGGTATTTTAATGGAAATTATATTAAATTTGTAGATTGCTTTTGGCAGTATGGTCAATTTCACAATATCGAATCTACCCATCCATGAGCATGGAATGTGTTTCCATTTGTTTGTGTTGTCTGTGATTTCTTTCAGCAGTGCTTTGTAGTTTTGCTTGTAGAGATCTTTCACGTCCTTTGTTAGGTATATTCTTCAGGTTTTTTGTTTGTTTGTTTGTTTTTGCTGCTATTTTGAAAGAGGATGAGTTCTTGATTTGATTCTCAGCTTTGTTGCTGTTTATATACAGCAGAGCTACTGATTTGTGTACATTAATTTTGTGTCCTGAAACTTTGCTGAATTCATTTAGCAGTTCTAGGATTTTTTTTGAAGGAGTCTTCTAGATTTTCTAATTTGTTTGCATAGAGGTGTTTATAGTATTCTCTGATGATAGTTTGTATTTCTGTGGAATCAGTGGTGATATCCCCATTATCATTTTTTATTGTGTCTATTTGATTCTTTTCTTATTTATTAATCTAGCTAGTGGTCTATTTTGTTAAACTTTTCAAAAAACCAGCTCCTGGATTCATTGATTTTTTTTTTGAAGGTTTTTTTGTGTCTCTATCTCCTTCAGTTCTGCTCTGATCTTGGTTACTTCTTGTTTTCTGCTGGCTTTTGAATTTGTTTTCTCTTGCTTCTCTAATTATTTTAATTGTGTCAATTTTAGATCTTTCCCATTTTCTTCTGTGGGCATTTAGTGCTAAAAATTTCCCTCTAAACACTGTTTTAGCTGTGGCCCAGAGACTCTGCTACATTGTGTCTTTATTCTCATTGATTTCAAAGAACTTCTTTATTTTTCCCTTAATTTCATTATTTACCCAGTAGTCATCAAGAGTAGATTGTTCAGTTTCCATGTAGTTGTGTTGTTTTGAGTGAGTTTCTTAATCCTGAGCTCTAACTTGAATGCATTGTGGTCTGAGAGACTTTGTTATGATTTCTATTCTTTTGCATTTTCTGAGGAGTGTTTTATTTCCAATTATGTGGACAATTTTAGAATAAGTACAATGTATATGGGGGTTCAGTCAGGGTGGTAGGAAGAGTTGTAAGATAAATTATAAAGAAAGTTATAGAAAATAGTCACAAACCTTCTTGGAAGACAGGGGGGTTTGCATAGTTTCAGTTAAAAGTCTGGCTGAAGGCAGCCTAATCCTCTTTACTTTGAGGTAATAGCAGAAAAGTAAATAAAAAAGGAATGTAAGGGAGTTTATCTAAATAGCTTCTTTACTCATGTAGTCCTAAGACTAACATTTGACCATTGGCAGGTGCATAATTGCTTTCTATATGGGTGGTGCTGGGGTCACCATTGTTAATTACCTTCTAGTGGTGTTTACTCTAAACCTTTGTCATTTGAACTGTACAAATAAATGCGAGGTTGGCTGGAGGATCTAGGCCGTGCAGCTGCTAAAACTCTTTCAGTCAGTGGCCTGGCCTCCTGGTCCACTCTTTTACTGAATATCAGTGTTTGAAAATATTATTCATCTGTTGAGCAGCTTGGGTTTGCGTGATTGACCCCAGCAGGTGGTGACTCAGACGTAACAAATGCTAAAAAGGATCACGGTGGAATCCCCCAAAACAAAGGTGAAAAGGACTGCTCAGTGAGTCAGTAAGTTATTGGTACCTGCTTGGGATTACCAAGTTTGGGGCGATTGTTCAGGCTATAGTTTTAGCATGGAACAACAGTTATCAGCCCAACAAAAACAGTACATAAAAGTATTGAAACAGCTGCTTAAAGCCAGCAGAACCTCAGTTTCGCAGGCTCAATTCAGGGACTTAATAAAAACTGTTGTCTTCCATAACCTAAGGTTCCTGGCAGAAGGCATGCTAGATGTTGAGCTCTGGGAACAAGGGGGGAAGAACTCTTACACAACATCATGTGCAAGGGAAATGGGTTCCACTATCATCTCTAATGTAATGGGCTTTAGTGAGGGTGGCTCTGATCCCATTATACACAGAAGAGCCTAAAAAGGGGAAGGAGGGAGAATTGTCACCTACCTTACCACCCCTGTATCCTTCAGCCCTGCTATCACCAGGCCAATACAATAAAGAGGAAATAGAGGTTTTACCTGAGCTCCCTCCTCTAATAGGAGGGGGGAAAAAAGACAAGGGGTACACTACAACTATGGGACCCTGTCTTAGCAAGTGGCACTAGAAAAGGAGCTCTTAGCTTGCTTGGTAATGCAAGATCAACAAGGAAATCAGGTGTACGCTTATAAAAGCATAAGAAAAAAGGCATTAGAGGCCAAAACCATGTGGCCAAGCAGGTTTTGGGCACAAGAAAAATCTTGGTAGCGGGAAAGCTTGTTGCACCTCAGGCCTATAGGAAATGCCTAGGCCAGCAGCAGCTGCCAAGCAGCAGGAGGAGGGAGTGGCACAAACAAAAATTGGCACATACAAAAGGCAGTGCCTAGGTGAGTGCAACACAGCTGCCACCCTGGGACCCAGACCACTGCCCTCTGGCTCTGTGGGCAGCCCATAGCAATATTTCATATGTCCCTTGTTTACAAGCGACATCCCAGATTATAGTTCTCTGCTAATATTTAAGTAAAATTTAAGAATTTGAAAGACTCCTTTCTAATAATGGCCACTGTTGCTATTCTAACCCTACCCCTGACATATCTCTCTCTAAATCCAACTTAAGTAGAACAGTAACCTCTGAAGGGAGAGAAATTACAAAGAGCTCATGAATTAGTTGAGGAACAATTAAAAGATGGACATATAGAACCATCTAATAGTCCCTGGAACTCTCCCATTTTTGTCATTCCCCAAAAGTCTGGTAAATGGAGGCTCTTGCATGACTTATGTGCTATTAATATGAATCTACAGCCTATGGGACCTCTTCAGCAGGGACTCCCTTCCCCCACGATGATTCCTCAAGATTGGCCTATAATTGTTATTGACTTCAAAGACTGTTTTTTTTTTTAAATAATTTATTTTACTTTAGGTGCATACTATATCTGGTATTTCTCCCCATGTTATCCCTCCCCCACACTCCCCTCCCTCCCCAACCCCCATTGTCTCTCCCCTACCCCCCCCAACTGTCCCCTGTGTGTGATGCTCCTCTCCCTGGGTCCACATGTTCTCGTTGTTCAACACCCACCTATGAGTCAGAACATACAGTGCTTGGCTTTCTGTTCTTGGGTCAGTTTGCTGAGAATCATGGTTTCCAGATTCATCCAAGTCCCTACAAGGGACATGAACTCATCGTTTTTTATGGCTGTGTAGTATTCCATGGTGTATATATACCACATTTTCTTTGTCCAGTCTATCATTGGTGGGCATTTGGGTTGGTTCCAGCTCTTTGCTATTGTAAACAGGGGCTGCAATGAACATACGTATGCATGTGTCTTTATAGTAGAACTAATTATAGTTCTTTGGGTATATACCCAGTAATGGGATTGCTGGGTCAAATGGAATTTCTATTTCTAGATCCTTGAGAAATTGCCACACTGTCTTTCACAGTGGTTGAACTAATTTACACTCCCACCAACTGTGTAAGAGTGTTCTTATTTCTCCACATCCTCTCCAGCATCTGTTGTCTCCTGTTTTTTTTTATATATATATTTTTTATTGCATTTTTGGTTTTGGGGTACATGTGAAGAACATGCAAGATTGTTGCATATGTACACACATGGCAGTGTGATTTGCTGCCTTCCTCCCCCATCACCTATATCTGGCATTTCTCCCCATGCTATCTCTGCCCAATTCCCCACCCCCAACTGTCCCTCCCCTTTTTCCCCCAGACAGACCCCAGTGTGTGATGCTCCTCTCCCTGTGTCCCTGTGTTCTCATTGTTCAACACCTGCCTATGAGTGAGAATATGTGGTGTTTAACTTTCTGTTCTTGTGTCAGATTGCTGAGAATGATGGTTTCCAGTTTCACCCATGTCCCTGCAAAGGACACGAACTCATCATTTTTGATGGCTGCATAATATTCTATGGTGTATATGTGCCACATTTTCCCTGTCCAGTCTATCATCGATGGGCATTTGGGTTGGTTCCAAGTCTTTGCTATTGTAAACAGTGCTGCAATGAACATTCGTGTGCATGTGTCCTTATAGTAGAACGATTTATAATCCTTTGGATATATACCCAGTAATGGGATTGCTGGGTCAAATGGAATTTCTATTTGTAGGTCCTTGAGGAATTGCCACACAGTCTTCCACAATGGTTGAACTAATTGACACTCCCACCAACAGTGTAAAAGTGTTCCTATTTCTCCACATCCTTTCCAGCATCTGTTGTCTCCCGGTTTTTAATGATCGCCATTCTAACTGGTGTGAGATGATATCTCAGTGTGGTTTTGATTTGCATTTCTCTAATGACCAGTGATGATGAGCATTTTTTCGTATGTTTGTTGGCCTCATATATGTCCTCTTTTGAAAAGTGTCTGTTCATATCCTTTGCCCACTTTTGAATGGGGTTGTTTGTTTTTTTCTTGTATATCTGTTTTAGTTCTTTGTAGATTCTGGATATTAGCCCTTTGTCAGATGGGTAGATTGCAAAAATTTTTCTGCCAGTCTGTGTCTTTTGATTGGGGCGTTTAGGCCATTTGCATTCAATGTTAATATTGTTATGTGTGAATTTGATCCTACCATTTTGTTACTGGCTGGTTTTTTTTCTCATTAGTTGACTCATTTTCTTCATTGCATGTTTGGTCTTTGCCAACTGGTTTGCTTTTGCAGTGACTGGTACTTGTTCCTTTTCATGCTTAGTGTTTCTTTCAGGAGCTCTTGTAGGGCAGGTCTGGTGGTGATAAAATCTCTCAATAATTGCTTGTCTGTAAAGGATTTTATTTCTACTTCACTTACGAAGCTTAGTTTGGCTGGATATGAGATTCTGGGTTGATAGTACTTTTCTTTAAGGATGTTGAATATTGGCTCCCACTCTCTTCTGGCTTGTAGAGTTTCTGCTGAGAGATCTGCTGTGAGTCTGATTGGCTTCCTTCTATGGGTGACCTGACCTTTCTCTCTGGCTGCCCTTAGCATTTTTTCCTTCATTTCGACCCTGGTGAATCTGACGATTATGTGCCTTGGGATTGCTCTTCTTGAGGAATATCTTTGTGGAATTCTCTGTATTTCTTGAATTTGAAATTTGGACTGCCTTGCTAGGCTTGGGACGTTCTCCTGGATAATATCCTGGAGTGTGTTTTCCAGCTTGGATTCATTCTCTACATCATATTCAGGTACACTGATCAAGCGTAGATTAGGTTTTTTTTCACATAATCCCATATTTCTTGGAGGCTTTGTTCATTTCTTTTCACTCTTTTTTGTCTTGCATTGCCTTCTCTTTTTATTTCATTGAGTTGATCTTCAATCTCTGATATCCTTTCTTCTGCTTGATTGATTTGGCTATTAAGACTTGTGTTTGCTTCACTTAGTTCTCGTGCTGTGTTCTTCAGCTCCATCAAGTCATTTATGTTCTTCTCTAAGCTGGTTATTCTAGTTAGCATTTCGTCTAACCGTTCTTCAAGGTTTTTGGTTTCTTTGCATTGAGTTAGAACATGTTCCTTTAGCTCTGAAAAGTTTGTTATTATCCACCTTCTGAATCCTGTGTCCATCAATTCTTTGCACTCCTTCTCGATCAAGTTGTGATCCTGTGTTGTTGAGGAGTTGTGATCCCTTGAAGGGAAAAAGGTGTTATACTGGCCCGAGCATAGAAAGTCAACACCAAGACAAAAGTATGCCAAATTGCAGGGTCTTTATTGCCGGCGGCCACGAAGGGCTCGTGTCTCTCCAACCTGTGGCCCCGAAAGGAGAGTGTCAAGAACTTTTATACCCATAAAAATCACCTTGGGAGTGAAGGTGAGGGGTGGGGGTGGGGGTGAGGGGTTTCGGACATTCTGAGGGCCAGGGAACTTTTTGACATTCTGATTGTTACTTAAGTGGTTCACGAAAGTCAAGATTAGCATTTGTTTACACATTGTCTGGGTAGGGAGGCAATTACAGTCCTTAATTACTTATTCATATTTGGGCTATAGAGAGCAGTTTCAACAGAAAACTGAGGTATGGTTGAGGTATGCAGGTTTATGAGGCTTTTTACCATGTCACAAAGGTGTTCTGGTCTTTGGTGGTTTCACCTTTTTTGCGCTGGTTTTTTCCCATCTTTATGGATTTACCTGGCTGTGGCGTCAGAGAGCTGCTTGATGAGGTCGCTTGTCTGCCTCTGGGGGTGCTACTGGGTTTCTAGGGACTCCTTCAGGTTACTAGAGAAGCTTCCTGTGTCTTTTTTGTTTATGCTGGGAGATTAAGCCCACCTCTTCTGCTGACCTGTAGGTGCTGCTGGGTTTCGAGAATGCTGTACCGTTGCTACATAGGCTTCCTGTGTTTTTTGTTAAAACATGCAGCCAAGTCCCACCCTTCTAATGGTGGGTTGTGTCCTTCCTCCACTGGGCTGGATCATTCAGGGTTCATCTCAGACTGTGGCACTGGCTGTGCAACCCAGTAGAGTCAGAGCTTCAGCCCTCTGGGGTTTGTGGGGGGAGGTTAGGGACTCGCCCAGCCACACCTGGCAGTCTCCTCATTTCAGCTTTCTCTCTTTCCAGTCATGGGGTAGGGGCTCCCCAGCTACTCCCACTTACAGCTCCCTCTCTCTCTGGGTGGGGGTAGGGGAGAATAGCTCAGTCTGCAGACTCTTATTCAACTCCGCACTTGTAATTCCCGGCACTTAACTGGCAAAAATCCCCTGTTCTGTGTATTGCTGAGGCTTTGGGGGAAGCACTGTATCTGGGCTGGAGCACCAGAGGTGGAGCCTCTGACTCGCTGGTCAGATGCACTTTCTGGGTGAAGCAGCACCCCTTCCCGCCTCGGTCTGCCCTGAGTGGGCTTTGCTCACCCTCGGACCAGACCCATTGAAATGTACCTGGTACCTCAGTTGGAGCTAGGAGATCTCTGGGTTTTTGCGTCACTTTCACTGGGTGTTGTGCGCTGGAGTTGTGTCTAATCCGCCATCTTGGATCATCCCCAAAAGACTGTTTTTATATGATTCCACTTGCAGAACAGGACAGAGAAAAATTTGCATTTACATGACCAGTTATTAATAATGAAAGACCGGCTTGCCAATTTCCCTGGAAAGTGCTTCCTCAGGAAATGCTAAACAGTCCTACCGTGTGCCAGAATCATGTAGATCAGGCTTTTCTCACCAGTAGAAAAGAATTTTCTAATGGTAAGATGATTCACTTTATGGACGATATTCTACTAGCAGCCCCAATGGAGCCAATGCTTTAAAATTCATATACCCCTGTCATAAAGAATACACAGCTAAGAGGTTTAATTAGCTAATGTACTCTCTTTGGAAATATCTTGGATACACACTAACTTCCTGGTCAGTAAGACCTCAAAAGGTTAAATTAAATACTAGCAACTTACATACCTTAAATGATTATCAAAAATTTCTGGGTGACTTTGCCCTATCTTGGGCATGAGTACTTATAAACCACAAAACTTGTTTTCTATCTTAAAGGCCAATACAGCCCTGGATTCTCTCAGATATCTAACCCCTGCAGCTAAGAGGGAAACTGAGGAAATAGAACAAGCTATCTCTCAAAGACAGCTAGATTTCATTAATCTATGGTATTCAATTCAATTGTTTATTTTTCCCACCAAACACTTCCCTACAGTGTTAATAGGACAGATGACCATGGGAATGCACTTTCTAGAATAGATTTTTTGCTCACAAACTGGGAATAAAACATTATCTTCCTACATACAGTAAATCAGAAAAGTCATGCATTCAGGCCACAGACAGTGTAATCAGTTGCTAGGTTATGACCCTGACATCATAAAATTTCCTTTAAGTAAAAAGCAATTTGAAGCAGTAATGCCCCTCTCTTTAGATCTGCAAATAGCTCTCTCTGATTACACAGGACAAATAGGGCATGTCTTTCCAGCTGATAAACTCCTTCGGTTCTTATCTCATACTTCTGTGATCTTACCTACAAAAATAGTTCACTCCCCAATAACTAATGCTTTAAAACTTGTTTACTGATGGTTCAGGTAAACAAGGAAAAGCTGTGGTCTGGTGGGGACCATGTAATTCATTCACTCAATCTGGATTTACTAGCACTCAGAAAGCTGAGATTCAGGCTCTGATATTGGCTTTGGAAACTTTTTCCACTCAGCCCATTAACATTGTTAGTGACTCTACTTATGCCTTTCATTTATTGCAGAATCTTGAAACTGTTCTCATAAAGTTTACTCTGGAGCCCACCCTGTGTGCACTTTTCTTCAACATCAGCAATTGCTAGATCAATGCACATATCCTATTTTTGTCACTCATATTGGAGTCCACAGCTCACTGCCTGGCCCACTGGCTTATGGCACTGAACAAGCAGACCTTCAGGTTATGACATCACTGCTTGCTCAAGCTACCCAATCACATCAATTTTTCCACCAAAATTAAAGAAACTTATCTAAACAATTTAACTTACCCAGACACTAGCTAAACAATTTATCCTGCAATGCCCAGATTGCCAACTCACAAGTACCTCTCCTACTTCATCAGGTGTTAACCCTAGAGGACTAGAACCTAATTGGTTATGGCAAACAGATGTTACACACATTCCTGAATTTGGAAAACTAAGATATGTACATGTATCCTTTGATACCAGTTCACATTTAATTAGCACTCATGCTTGTCCTGGACATTTCACCTGATATGGTATGAAACATCTCCTCTTAACTTTTGCATTTATAGGGCAGCCCACAAATATTAAAACTGAGAATGGTGCAGCTCATGCCAACTCACAATTTCACCAATTTTGTCACATGTGGAACATCCATCATTCCACAAGCATCCCATGTAACCCCTAAGGACAGGCCATAGTAGAATGTGCCCACTACCCCCTAAAAAATATGCTTAAGAAACAAAAAAGTAGGGGCAGTATGAGTAAGAACCCTGCAACACTATTAACACAAACCTTATTTACCCTTAATTTTTTAAATTTAGATGATACATTTCAATCAGCTGTAGAAAGCACTTTGCTAAAACCTCTCAAGACATAAAATCTGCAGTTTTATGGAAAGATGTAAATAATGAATGGTGTCATCCAAATAAATTGTTAATGTGGGGGAAGAGGATATGCTTGTGTTCACACCCCCTCAGGTCCTCTTTGGATTCCAACATGATGCATCAAATCTTACCATGATGTGGCTAGAATCCAACCCTGCTTAGCTTCCAAGATCAAACAGAAAGAGAAATATTGGAGAGAGAAATAGAGGGAAAGAATGAGTAAGAGAGAGACTAGAAGAGACAGAGATCAGAGAGATACACAAAAAAGTAAGACAATGGAGAGAGATAAAGTAGGAAGAATAGAAAGAAATATTAAGAAAGTTATAGATATAGAATGCACCTTTAGTAAGGAAGATTATAAAACAAAGAAAGTTAAGGCATGTCAAAGATTTTCTGAAAGTCATGAAAAATGTTACAAAAAGGAATTTATGCAGGAAATGTGTAATTTTTATTTTGAAGGTCTTAGCAAGTTTGAAGATTTTATTGAAAAATAAATTCTGTGTGTAAACATATTGGCTAAAGTTAAAGAAGTATCATCCAGTTTTTCTGTAAACAAGACATTAAAATAAAGCACAACAGTTTCTTCTTAAAGCACTAACCTGCTCTTAACAAAGATTACAAAAGGTCTCTTAGCACATGCACCACCCCTGGAATTTCCAGTATACTGGCACCAACCTGGAGATTACATCCTCATCAAAGGATAGAAAGAAGAAAAACTCATACCTGGATACTACGTCCTCATCAGATGGAAAGAAAGAAAAAACTCGAGCCAGCCTAGGAAAGACCCTACAGGAACTGCACCCCTGGATGATGTGGCTTCCATGGACAAAACAGGCCCCAGACATTACGAGGGGGAATGCTAAGAAGACACATCAGGAGGCAGAATGAATCCTGCTCCAAACACGGACACCATTCATTCCAGATCATTTGTTCCTTTTTTATTCTTTCACTGTGTTTGCAACCTGTATCTGCCACACTCTATTGAGCCCATATTCTAATCTGCATTTTTTCTGCCCTGTTACTTAGACAAACACCCCCTTTCCAGCTTCTAACAATGCAATTGCTTGGCTAAAAGAAATTAATATAACCCTGGTGAGGTTTCTCATTAATGGCATACAGTAAATTGAGGTGCCAAGAAACACTACAGATCACTCTGACTGGAAAACAGTGTTGCTAATTATACTCATCATTGTCTTACATTATTTGCTAATTCTAGGATGCAAAGCTGGAATAAGAACAATGACTTCCTTCTGAAGCCTACTTTTGTTAATTCGTCAAACTCATTTTCTGTCCAGTTTTGTTCCCATGCTGGCAAGGACTTGTGATTCTTTGGAGGAGAAGATGCATTCTCGTTTGGGAAATTTTCAGCCTTTTTACTCAGTTTTTTTGTTTTTTCTCATCTTCATGGATTTATCTTCCTTTGGTCTTTGATGTTGGTGACCTTCAGATTGGGTTTCCGTGTGGATGTCCTTTTTGCTGATGTTGAAACTACTGCTTTCAACCCTTCCTTCTAAGTTTGTTAGTTTGTTAGTTTTCCTTCTGACAGTCAGGACCCTGTGTTGCAGATCTGCTGGAGTTTGCTGGAGGTCCACTCCAGATCTTGTTTGCCTAGGTATCACCAGTGATGGCTGCAGAACAGCAAAGATTGCTGCCTCTTTCTTTCTCTGGAAGTTTTGTTTCAGAGGGGCACCTGTCAGATGCTACCTGGAGCTCTCCTGTATGAGATGTCTAACGATCTCTGCTGGGAGGTGTCTCCCTGTCAGCAGGCATGGGTGTCAGGGACCCACTTGAGGAGGCAGTCTGTCCCTTAGCAGAGCTTGAGTGCTGTGCTGGGAGATTTGCTGCTCTCTTCACAGCCAGAAGAGAGGAACATTTTAAGTCCACTGAAGCTGCTCCCACAGCTGCCCCTTCCCCCAGGTGCTCTGTCCCAGGGAGATGGGAGTTTTATCTATAAGAAACTGACTGGGGCTGCTGATGCCCTGCCCAGAGAGGAGGAATCTAGAGAGGCAGTCTGGCTACAGTGGCTTTGCCAAACTCCAATGGGCTCCTGCCCAGTGTGAACTTCCTTGTGGCTTTGTTTACACTGTTAGGGGAAAACTGCCTACTCAAGCCTCAGTAATGGTGGATGCCCCCTCCCTCCACCAAGCTTGAGAATCTTAGGTCAACTTCAGACTGCTGTGCTGGCAGCAAGAATTTCAAGCCAGTGGATCTTAGCTTTCTGGGCTCTGTGAGGGTGGCATTCAATGAGCTAGACCACTTTCCTCCCTGGCTCAACCTCCTTTTCAGGGGAGTGAAGAGTTCTATCTTACTTGAATTCCAGGTGACACTGGGGTATGAAAAAAAAAACCTACTGCAGCTAGCTCAGTGTCTGCCCAGTTTTGTGCTTAAAAGCCTGGGACCTGGTAGCATAGGCACCTGAGGAAATCTTCTGGTCTGTGGGTTTCAAAGACCATGGGAAAAGCATAATATCTGGGCTGGAGTGTGCCATTCCTCATGGCATGGTCCCTCACAGCTTCCCTTGGCTAGGGGGAGGGAGTTCCCCAACCCCTTGTGCTTCCTGAGTGAGGTATGCGCCACCCTGATTTGGGTCACTCCCCTTGAGGTATATCCACTGTCTAAACAGTCCCAATGAGATGAGCAGGGTACCTCAGTTAGAAAGGCAGAAATCACCCACCTTCTGTACTGATCTTGGTGGGAGCTGCACACTGCAGCTGTTCCTATTTGGCCATCTTGTCAATGTGTGGCTACCTTAAATGAGATTTTCTTCCTGATATATTTCTCAGCTTGAATGTTATTGGTGTATAGAAATTCTACTGATTTTTGTGCCCTGAAAGTTTACTGAAGTTGTTAATTAAGTGTAGAAGGCTTTAGGAGGGGTCTTCAGAGATTTCTAGTTAGATGATTCTGTCATCAGCAAGCAAAGATAATTTGAGTGCCTCTTTTCCAATTTGAATGTCTTTTATTTCTTTCTCTTGCTTGATTGCTCTGGCTATAACTTACAATACTATGTCCAGTGGGAGTGCTGAGAGTGGACATCCGTGTCTTGTTTCTGTTCTTAGGGTGATTGTTTTTACTCTTGAACATTCAATATGATGTTGGTTGTGGGTTTGTCATAGATGGGTCTTATTAATTAGAAGTATGCTCCTTTAATGCCTAATATGTTGAAGGTTTTTTATAATAATGGGATATTGGGTTTAATCCAGAGCCTTTCTACGTCTATTGAGATAATTATATATTTTTTGTGTTTAGTTGTGTTTATTTGATGAATCACATTCGTTCATCTGTGTATGTTGCACAATTCTTGCATACCTGGAATAAAACCCACTTGATCAGGATTTCTGTTTGCTTTTCTTTTTTTTTAAGTCAACTTGTATTTTAGATAAAGGAGATACATGGGCTAATTTGTTACACTGGTATATTGTGTGATGCTGAGATTTGGAGTATGGATCCCATCACCCTAGTGGTAAGCATAGCACCTGGTGGGTAGGGTTTTTCCCCACCCCCTTCTACCTTCTAGTTGCCATAGTGTCTATTTTTTTCATATTTATGTCTATGTCTGCTCAATGGTTAACTCCCACCTATAAGTGAGAATGCTTATTATTTGGTTTTCTGTACCTACATTGGTTTGCTTAGGATTATGAACTCCAGCTCCACCCATGTTGCTGGAAAGGACATGATTTCATTCTTTTTATGGCTGCATAGTACTTCATGGTACATATGTGCCACATTTTCTTTATCCAATCTACCATTAATAGACAAATATGTTGATTCCATGCATTTACTATTGTGAATAATGCAGTAATGAACATACACATGCACATGTCTTTTTGATAGAGTAATTTATTTTCCTTTTGGGATATACTCAGTAATGGGTTGTTGGGTCGAATGGTGGCTCTGCTTTAAGTTCTTTGAGAAATCTTCAGACTGCTTTCCACAGTGGCTGGACTAATTTGCATTATCATCAACAGTGTATGAGCATTGTGATGTGCAGTTTGATTTGGTTTGCTAGTATTTTGTTGAAGATTTATGCATCTGTGTTCATCAAGAATATTGGCCTGTAGTTTTCTTTTTTGTGCATGTGGGTGTCCTTGACTGTTTTTGGTATTAGAGTGATACCAGTTTTATAAAATGAGTTAAGGAGAAATTACTGCCCCTTCACTTTTTAGAGTAATTTCAAAAACATTGGTATCAGCTTTCCTTGGTACAACTGGCAAAATTTGCTATGCATCTGTCTGGTGCTGAGCATTTTTTGCTAAAAGATGTTTTATAACTGATTTGATTTCATTACTCATTATTGATATATTCAGGACTTCTATTCATAGTTCAGTCATGGGAGTTTGTATGTTTCTAGGAATTTATCTTTTGTTTAAGATTTTGAGTTTTTCTGCATAGGTGTTCTTAGTAGTCTCTGATGATCTTTTGTATGTCTGAGGTATCGGTTATAATGCCACCTTTATTATTTCTGATTGTACTTATTTAAATCTTCTCCTTATTTCTTGGTTAATCTGTCTGTTGTTGTCTATCATTTTTCTTTATTCTTTCAAAGAACCACATTTTTGATTCATTGATCATTTGTATCATTTTTAGGGGGCCTCAGTTTCATTTATTTCTGCTCTGAATTTTGTTATTTTCTGTCTTACTTATTTCTGCTCTGATCTTTTTTATTTTCATTCTTCTGTTAGCTGTGAGATTGGTTTCTGCTTGTCTTTCTATTTCCATGATGTATAACATTAGGTTAACCTGAAATCTCTGTATGTTTTAGATATATGCACTTAACACTATAAACTTGTCTCTTAGCACTGCTTTTGCTGTATCCCAGAGGTTTTGGTATACTGCATCTATATTTAATTTATTTCAAAAAAATATTTAATTTCTATCTTAATTTCATTGTTTACTGACAGGTCATTCAGGAGCAAGTTGTTCAGTTTTCACATACTTGTTTAGTTTTGAGAGTTTCTCTTGGTATTGATATCTCATTTTATTCCACTGTGGTCTGAGAAGACAATATGATTTTGATATTTTTTGAATTTATGAGACTTACTTTATGGCTAAGCATATAGTAGATTTTGGAAAATGTTTCATGTGAAGTTGAGAAGAATGTATACTCTGCAGTTGTTTGATAGAATGCTCTATAAATGTCTATTAGGTCTGTTGGGGCTATAGTCCAGTTAAAGTCCAGAAATTCTTTTTTTTTTTTTTTCTTTTCTTTTTGAGATGGAGTCTCACTCTGTCACTCAATCTGGAGTGCAGTGGCACAATCTTGGCTCACTACAACCTCTGTCTCCCGAGTTCAAGCAATTCTCCTACCTCAGCCTCCTGAGTAGCTGGGATCACAGGCATGTGTCACCATGCCTGGGGAATTTTTTTGTATTTTTAGTAGAGACAGGGTTTCACCATATTGGCCAGGCTGGTATCAAACTCCTGACCTTGTGATCTGCCCACCTTGGCCTCCCAAAGTGCTGGGACTACAGATGTGAGCCACTGCACCTGGCCAAGTCCCAAAATTCTCTGTTGATTTTCTGCCTCAGTGATCTTCTTGTGATGTTGGTGTGCTGTTGAAATCCCCCCATTATCATTCTATTGTTATCATTCTGTTTTCTTATGTCTAGTATTGTTTGTTTTATGAATCTGGGTGCTCTGGTTTTGGGTGCATATATATTTAGGATAGTCATTTTTTCTTGTTGTATTGAACCCTTTATTATTATAATGCTCTTTTTTATGGTTGTAGATTTAACTTCTGTTTTATCTGATATGAGGGTGGCTACTCTGGCTCACTTTAGTTTTCCATTTGCATAATATATCTTCCCCCCCCTCCCCCTTTACTTTGAGTCTATAGCTGTTTTAGCTGGTAGGTAGGTTTCTTGTAGGCAGCAAATGATTAGGTCTTGTTTTTCAATAAAATTGGCCACTCTGTATCTTTTAAGTTGAGTATTTAGGTTACCAACATTCAAGGTTCTGATATGTGGCCAGGCATAGTGGCTCACGCCTGTAATCCCAGCACTTTGGGAGGCTGAAGTGGGTGGATCACCTGAGGTTAGGAGTTTGAGACCAGCCTGACCAACCTGGAGAAACCCTGTCTCTACTAAATATACAAAATTAGCTGGGTGGGGTACATGCCTGTAATGTCAGCTACTCGGAGGCTGAGGCAGGAGAATTGCTTGAACCCAGGAGGTGAAAGTTGCAGTGAGTCAAGATCACCCATTGCACTACAACTTTGGCAACAAGAATGAAACTTCATCTCAAAATTTTTTATATATTATATATATATATGTGTGTGTGTGTGATGTTTTGTTCCTGTCATAGTGTTGTTAGTTACTTGTTTTGAGTTTTAATTGTGAAATTACTTTATCAGATCTGTGAGCTTTCTACTCATATGTCCTCTTACAGAGAGTACTACCATTTTGTCTCCAAATTCAGTACTTTTTTGAACTGTTCTTGTAGCACCAGACTAATGGTGAAGAATTCCTTTAATGTTTGTTTGTCTGCAAATGACTATTTCTCTGTCTTTTCTGAAGTTTATTTAGGCATGATATAAAATTCTTGGGTGGCAGTTCTTTCTTTAATGATGCTAAAAATGGTCCACCAATCTCTTCCAGCATGTAGGGTTTCTTCTAAGAAGTCCAGTATTTCTCTGATGAGATTTTCTTTATAGGTGGTTAGACACATCTTTCTTGATGGTCTTAGGATTTTTTCTTTCCTGTTGACATTAATGAGATTCTCCTTGCAATGGATCTTCCAGAAGCTCTCTGAGCCTCATGAATCTGAATGTCTAAATTTCTCCTAAGATCAGGGGAACTTTTCCTGAATTTTTTCCCAAACTAGGGTTTCCCATAATTTTTAGTTTTTCTCCTGCTCCCTCTGGGATGCCAGTAAGTTGTAGTTTTGGATGCTTTACAGAATCCCATAATTTTCAAAGGCATTGTTCGTTTTTAAAATCCTTTCCTCTTTATTTTTGTCTGACTGGATTCATTCAGAAGATTTGTCTTCCAAGCCTGAAATTCTTCCACTTGGTCTAGCTTTTTATTAAAGTTTCATCTGTATTTTGTGACTCCTTCAATGATTATTTTTTATTATTTCTGGAAGTTCTGTTTGGTTTTTAAAATGATATCTCTTTTTCATGTCCTGAATTGTTTTTCTGATTTATTTGTGTTGGTTTTTGACTTTCTCTTGGACCTCATTGAGCTTTTTAAAATAAATACTTTGCATTGTTTATTTTGCATTCAAAAATTTTATTTTTGTTAGTATGATCTTTTGGAGGTGTTGTAACACTCTGTCTTTTCATACTTTTAGCATTGTTTCTCTGTTTCCTTCTCATTTTGATAAGCTATTTCTCCTTCTTATTTTTTTGAAATAGCTTCTGTTTGAATGGGAAAACTCCCCTCTTAATTCATTTTACATTTCCACTGAGAATACTCTCTGGTGGCACTTGCAGCTGCACCATTTACCCTGAGATAACACACAAAGTTTGGTATAAGAAATTCTTTTGCCATCTTTTAAACAATACAGTGCTGAACTCTTACATCCTGTTCAAGAAGGACAATCTTGAACATATGATTAGTCATGTAAACTTCAGAGTTGATGGAAAGAATGCTGGAAAAGCATCACAAGCAAGGACAGCAACATCTTCAAGGTCCTCCATGCTCTGATGATGTCATACCTCTTTGCCTGTCTGGATAACATTTCCCCAGGAACACATCACCAACATCAGGGGAAACAGAATTGACTGGTTGCTGCATCAGATACTGCTCACACAATGACAAAGATGGCAAGAAGATTCAGAAAGAAATGCAACATTTTTGTGTGGAATGTGATGTTACACATTGTGTTGTTCCATGTTTTGAAATTTACCAAACAAAAAAAATGATTAAATACTGATCATTACATACATTTTTTTTTTTACATTAGAGACAAGTTTTGTTTAGAAACAACTCCAAGGAAAATTTTTATATTTTATTTTCACATTCAAAATCAGTCACATTTGCTTCAACCTCAAAGAGAATGTTTATGTAAAATTAAATAAATACTGGCAGTGAGCTGCAGTTTTTTTTTTTTTTTTATCTAATGGGAAATATTTAAGAAGGTGTGTATTATGTATTCTGTTTAAGGTCCTTTGGCTTTGGTTCTGGGTGCTTTCAATGGCAAAGTGTTTGTAAAAGTTCCTTGGTTATAAAAAGCCTTTGTATAATGGCTTTCCTAAGTCGGGGGAAACAGTGGTGGCTCAAGTTCCTATTCCAGTGAACAGATACACCCAAATCTTGGTGATATGTGTAGGCATGGAGCAGAGAGTGTGCCTCTGCAGCAAGATCTCTGCATTGGAAAAGAGGGGGAATCTCAGGCTGCTAATCTAGCTGAGTGGGTGCTCCAAATGCCTGGAAATATGCCCAGGAATGGCATGGAAGGCACACCACCATGACAAGATCTTAGTAAGGAAAGGGTAGCTTGCCTTATGCTCCCAATACAAACAAGCAGGAGTGTGGATTGCCTTTCTCCTGTTTCTTAAAACTGGTGGGGCACTCTCTTCTGACTGAACAAGGGAGCAGGATGGGGCATCCAGCAATGACACAAGAAGTCCTGTTCCAGGTCACGAAGCTATCCCAGAGTGCAAGTTGTGATGCCCAGGAGAAACCTTAATTTCAGCAACTCTCCTCCCACTCTAGTCCTGGGATGGGAGGAAGCCCAATTCCAGTGCTTACTGCTGGGATGCACACCACACTCACTACTCGGTTCTGACAGTGGGAGCCCTTTCCTTGCTCCAGAGCAAGTGCTTCAGTCTCTGGCCTGAGACTAAAATGCCTGTAGTGACTGCCACTGTCAGGTCACCAAACAATGACTGACTTTGCATGAGTGCAGATTAGAAATGGCATTGTCTTCTCAGTCCAGGGTCTGGGAAAACACCTGCAGATTTACTGGTGTTTTTTCCTATCATCATCTTCCAGCCTCTCTCCAAGTTAGTTCCAGGGTTTGAGAGAAAGAGGGTGATCTTCCTTGGACTAGGTTGCCTGGATCTCTAGTGGAAAGGAGAGTCAGAGAGGGAGAATCTCTGCCCCTCTCACAAACTGGGGGCTTCACCCATTTTGATAAGCTGGACACCATCATGGGGCCTGCATTCCCATCTCCTTTACCTGGCATCTAAAGTGTGTTTCACTATTTCAGAGAATTTCCACATTTTTTTCTTGAATTAAAGCTCACAGAATTGATCTTTATATGCTATTTTGCTCTTTCCAAGTGGCTGAGGCATGTTAAAGCCTCTAATCTGCCATCTGGAAAATAACCACACATTTTTTAAAAAAGAAAAAAAATTGATAGTTTTATTTATTTGTGAATTTATATCAATGCAATCATCCAATAGTATTTATTTACTGTCAAGTACTTTCATTTAATATGTTGTGACATTGGATCAAGTTGTTGCAGACAGCAGTGGTTGTCATATTTTTCTTAATGTTTCACTTTATGAGCATTTTACAGTTGTTTTATAATATTGCTTCAAACATTTGCATTGCTTCCAGTGTGGGGCCATTTTGAATAGTGCTTTTATGTACATTCCCATACATGTCTTTTTGCTATCCCAAGGTAATGTTGCACTTCTGTTTGGTACATACCTACAACTGGAATTGCTAGATATGTATATATTTACTTTAAGTAAATTCTGCCAAAGGATTATCCAAATGGTTGAACCAATTTACTAATTTTTCTATGAGACTGTGATTGCTTCACTTTCCTGTCAACAGACAACATAATCTGTCCTTTTTTCATTTGAACCATTCTGATGAATTATATAATAATATCTAATTGAAGTTTTAATTTGTTTCTCCATAAAGCTTAGTCATGGTGAGAAATTCAAGTTTGCATTGTCAACATTGATTCTTCATTTGTGAAAGAAGTATATATAAGCCCACACAGTTGGCTTTATGTTTTTAAAACTTCTATCACAGGTGTGTAGAAGAACTGCTTGTTCATATAAATAATTGTTTTACTTGGAACATTTTGAAAGTAAATACTGACCTGATACCAGAAACCTGAAGTATTTTAGTATGTATTTATTCAGAACAAGGTGATTCTCTTATCTAAGTATAGTAAAACCATCAGAATCAGAAAATTAATGTTAATGCATTGGAACTTTCTAATTCTTGTTCCTGTTGGTGTTTTACCAAAAAGTCCTAAAGATATACTTTTTGTCCCACTCATAATTCAGTTCAGAATCCAGCATCACATGCCACAACTAGCTGTCACGTCTCTTCCATCAGCTTCAGTGTGGAGCAGTTCTTTAGTCATTACTTGACTTCCAAGACATTGCCAGTCTTTGAGAGTACAAGCTGAATATTTATAAAATGTTCCTCAATTTAGGCCTGTAGGGTGTTTTGTAATGACTAAATTCAGCAGATGCATCTTTGCCAGGACTATCACAGATGATACTTTTTTTCTCATATTTAGGTGACAGACAATTTCAATCTATTTTATTACAATGATGTCATTTGATTACTAGGTTCAGATCATGTGCGGCTGTCTTCTCCATTATAATTATGTTCTTTTCAACTGTTTAGATGTATTCTGTGGGTAGATTCTTTGAAATTCTGTAATTATTGTGGACTAAAAATAAATTCTAAGCCCCCTTGGACAAGGGTACCACAGAAAAACCTTAAAACTGTGTTCCTGGCCACGAGTGAATGGGAGATCAGACACACCTCTTTAGGCCCTCTCCCTTTTGTGGTATATACAAAACAACTCATCAGCATTAGTGTTAAAACAGAGATCATAAGACTGATGGGTCAACTCTTTGTGGCCATAAGATACCAACTTATAAACAGGATCTAGGGTCATGGCAGGCAAGAGTTAGTTCATGCAACCCTACACTTAAAGAATAAACTGGCACAAAGTTTTTCTTTTTCTCTAGCAGCTATACTAGCACTGGCCTCAAGATCAGCAATACTAAAACAATATGCAGCCCCTCTACTACCAGATGCAGACTTTTACCTGCTGTTCCACAAGACATGGCTACAGCTTTCATTGGACAAGAGACTGACTTCAGTAACTTTATCCTGATAAGAGGACCACTGAACCTGTGCTTGTTCTAACTGTTTACAGAAGCTTTGTGCTTGAGTGCCCTCTCCCCGCTCAATTTTTTTGGCCTATGGGGTTAAAGACGAGTGGATCAGTGAAGTAGGAATGGAGATTGAGTGTCTGAATTCATCCCTGTTTTGGTGTTGTGAACACTAAATAAAAATCTGAATTCTTTTTCACTTTATGTTTTAACTTAGAATCAAGTACGAATATATACTTTCATATTGCTAATCATATGTTCTGAGTTTTATTCTTCTCTCTCCAAACAAGAACAAAATCCTTGGAAAGTCTCAACAGATTACATTATTTTTCTAATTTCTATTTCTTGTTTTACACCTAAATGCAATGGTAATTTGATTGTATGGCCCTGAAGTAGTTAGCCTCACATTATCTCCACAAATACACAACTGAACTCAATATGTCCCTTAAGGTTGTTTCTTCCCTTGGAGAGATTTTCTCTCTTCTAAAGCCAAATCTTCAGTAATTCTAGGTGTCAAACATCCATAGACCTTACTTACCATCTTCTCCTTTGTCACTCTCTTTGCTTATCATTATGAGGACAAGCCTGGACTCCTGGAATTTTCTTTTCTTTAATTTCTTTCTTACATTATGCACAAAGGAAGGAAAGTCTGAGAACTGATTAATAACAATTAATAACACTTTTTATTTAGCACATTCACAAAAGAAATGGATCTAAATTATCAATAATTAATCACTTTTCTGTGTTTTACAGGGATAACATACTAAAACATCAGCACAGAAAAGTATTAGCATATATGGCAGTCAATACAAGTGTTAGAATATGAATAATTGCAGATATATTTGTGCAATGACCTGAACAACTCTCCTTAATGAAGGTTGAATGCTCATGGGGATATTGAGGGAATCAGAAGATGTGATGAGAGGTTAGAGAAGACGTAATAGTGGGAATGTCCTTGATAAAAAAGAGTGACAGATGACAGCAGATCTGCAACCAGATGACCTAGCATTCTTCAGACAGGAATGAAGCAGATCTGGTACGCGGGTGGCAAAGAAACAATCGATTTGCTAACTGAAGTAGTATGGAGGTTCTTTATATCACCAACAGATTTCAGATTAAAATTCTGTAAAATTGTGGTTAGGAATAAAAATATCTCCATGCGGGCGAGTCCCTCTCCTGCACAAATTCGTTTCCCTGAAGATAACAAAGAGAGAAAGTAGTTACTCCTTGTATTTAACTGTGACTGTCACAAACAGTCTGTTTGTGATGTGCACAAACAGAATATGCAGTAAATAATTGATGAATGACTGGGTAGATGAATGAACACATGGATGAATAGGTGGATGAAATGATGGATGGAATAATGGGTGGTGGGACAAACAAATGTACAAAAATGGATACACTTGCTATCTGTCTAACATCTAATCTCAATAGGCATCCTTCATTCAATAAATGTTTAACAAATACTCATAACAATCACTTCATTAGTTATTTCCACATTAAAACAGCTCTTTTGCCATTTTGAGTTTCCATCTGTCATTATAGAAATACAAGCATATTTCTGTTTCCCGTGTCAAGCCTGATATTCCATGATCTTTCCTTCCACTTTTCACATAATCTATTCTCAGCTCTAGCCATACACACTCTTTATCAACGTTGAACACACCATGAAGTTTCAAGTTTCATATCCTGTTTTTCGATTTGGCTAAGATACACCTTTATTAGGCTACATTCAGGACATAGGTCCAATTTTATTTCATCTTCACACTATTTATAATCCCCTCAAGTAATAAAATCATACCCTCTCTGGTTTTCCTCAACATCATACTCATGCTTTCATTAAAGCATGGATCACCTGGAATCATAATTCTGTATTTATTTATCTATTGTGCTAAAATGTGAATTCTTGGGTGGGCATGGTGGCTCACGCCTGTAATCGCAGCACTTTGAGAGGCCGAGGTGATGGGTAGATCACCTGAGGTCATTAGTTTGAGACAAGCCTGGCCAATATGGTGAAACCCTCTCTCTACTAAAAATGCAAAAATTAGCTGGATGTGGTGTGGTGGGTGGGCACCTGTAGTCCCAGCTACTCGGGAGGCTTTGACAGAAAAATTGTTTGAACCCAGGAGGCAGAGGTTGCAGTGAGCTGAGTTCATGCTACTGTACTCCAGCCTGGGCAACAGAGCGAGATTCCATCTCAAAAAAGAAAAGAGAAAGTAAATTCTTGAATGAAGGTCTCTGTCCTTGTCATCTTGGTATCTACAGTGCCAAATATAGAGCAGAAATAAAAGGTCAAAGAATAAAGGAAGGAGATTCCATGGCTAGAGACTCAGCACACAAAATGCAGGTGTGAAAATCAAGTATACAGGATACATGATCATGATTGGAGGAAGACAGGGTGATCTGGAATCACCATAAAGTAACCTCCTACCTTGCCAATGTTTCCTGAACCCCATGATTATTTAGCAAATGTTCTGACATCCTTGACCTAAAGTAAATGTTCTGCTCTGTCATTCATTATCTCCTTCAAAATGCCCAGCCTTGCCTTAGATTTTATCACCTCCTTTGAAGGAGATCAAACATTCTCTGAGTTACTTACTCCATTTTATGCCTCACTGTGTTGTATGAGAAAGCAAGAAGCATGCAGGTTCCCCCTCTATGCCCTACCAAGGGGCTGTGCTTTTCTCTCTCAAAGTCTTGGTCTGACTAACTTACAATGACCCGTTTACTCTTCTTCCCTAACTCAGGAGTGAGCCTCTTAAGAATTCATTCTGTTCTCATTGAAACTTGTGCCCCTAGAGCTCAGCCCAGCAGGTGAGGAACACCATGTAGAAAACATCAATGCAGTTGTGGACTTAGATACATTTCTCATGGCAGGTAAGGAAAGATCAGATGAAGTTTGCCTTCTTGGAGGAGCTCTTGGGTACCTTAGTGATGTATCTAATGGCAGGGTTCAACCAACCTAGACGTTAGTTTTCTCAGTGAGGAACAATGGAATTAACTCCTCAAAGCCCCACTATCTGGCCCAATAATGAGGGTGTATTGTGAGGGTGGAGCACATGGGTATTGGGAATGGTGATCTTGATCATGAACAAATAGTAATTCTACCAGCCCCAGAGGAGGTGCCATGTAAATTGCAACTGATTCCCAAGAGTTATCTCTTTCCCTTAAATACAGATGGAGATAAGTTTCTATTACCTGCTGAGAAAGGCATGAAGTAGTCACTTTTCTTAAAGTTGCCATTTTTATCCAGAAAGTGGCCAGGGTCAAAGATCTTTGGATTAGGAAATTCTTTGTCACTGTGCAGCACAGAAGACAGTGATGTCATTATGGCTGTGCCCTGGAAGTAACAAAACAGATAATCTGATTTATAAAGAAATCTGGAAGTGAGAAGAAGTAGTTGACATCACATAGTCCCGTATCATTGATCTTTAGATGAGGAAACTCAGGTCCAGCCAGACACAGTAATTTACATGGATGAGTTTAAGGCCAGTGATGGAATCTTGCTGAAGAGCTTTCCAATCACATTTGAAGTTTTACATCTTGGGTACTTTTGTGTAACCTTCTGAATGTGTTCTCCTGATCAAGTTTGGATGCCCTTGTCTGTCCCCACTTGCCGCTCTATTTCATCTCTTCAAATTTCACACATCTTGTATTTAGATTATGTAGATTATGATTTAAGGATCTAGAAATAGAAATTCCATTTGACCCAGCAATCCCACTATTGGGTATATATCCAAAGAACTATAAATCATTCTACTATAAAGACACACACACACGTATGTTCATTGCAGCCTTGTGTACAATAGCAAAGACCTGGAACCAACCCAAATGCCCATCAATGATAGACCGGACAAAGAAAATGTGGTACATATACACCATGGAATACTACGCAGCCATAAAAAAGGATGAGTTCATGTCCTTTGTAGGGACTTGGATGAATCTGGAAACCATCATTCTCAGCAAACTGACCCAAGAACAGAAAGCCAAGCACCATATGTTCTCACTCATAGGTGGGTGTTGAACAACGAGAACACGTGGACTCAGGGAGAGGAGCATCACACACAGGGGACAGTTGGGGGGGGGTAGGGGAGAGACAATGGAGGGTGGGGAGGGAGGGGAGGGTGGGGGAGAAATAAAAATAAAAATAAAAAAATAATAAAATGGAAGTCTCTGTTGATATCTGAAATGTCCAGAATATCTGTTCGTGAAACTTTTGTAAATGCACATCTAATCTATCTAAATATGATGTCTTCTGAGATGATAACCACAAATGCAATAACAAGTAAAAACTGTAGAGTGTTTATTATTGCCATCTATAGATTAATGTTAGTTTAAAACACTGAAAAGATGATGAAATTAGAAAAATTATCACTTTGTTACAATTCAAGTCAGGATCATCAGGTCAGGCAAGGATCATCAATTAAAGCTATAAAAATTAGAAAAATTATCACTTTGTTACAATTCAAGTCAGGATCATCAGGTCAGGCAAGGATCATCAATTAAAGCTAGAACTAATAGATATGTGATTCTGGAAGCAGGAGTTACACATAGTCTTAATGTACCCCCATAGGTTTTTACTAGTTGCATATAAAAAGCAGATCAGGCCAGGCACAGTGGCTCACTCTGTAATCCCAGCACTTTGGGAGGCTGAGGCAGGAGCATCGTGAGGTCAAGAGAGTGAGAATATCTTGGCCAACATGGTGAAACCCTGTCTCTACTAAAAATACAAAAATTAGCTGGGCGTGGTGGTGCATGCCTGTAGTCCGAGTTACTCAGGAGACTGAGGAAGGAGAATTGCTTGAACCCGGGAGGTGGAGGTTGCAGTGAGCTGAGATCACACCACTGCACTCCAGACTGCTGACAGAGTGAGACTCTGTCTCAATTTAAAAAAAAAAAGAAAAAAAAAAAAAAGCAGAACCTCTGCAATGGTGAGATCTGGAGGACACCACCATATTGTGTGAGAAACTTAGCATGAACAGTAATGGCACATGTGACATTTTGTGCTCCCCCCTCATCAATGTGATTCAGTGGGATATTTAAAGCACCTATGTAGTTTTCTTGCCAAAACTGTAGCTGGAATCTGCCTCTAGGAAACAGTCACAAAAAACCAGTCTGAGGAACATTTTAAATGACCGCTGGTCTCAAAAAGGTCAATTGATTGAAAAGAAACGAACAAGGAAAGGAACTTTCCTTGATTACAGGAGGTGAAAAGGTCAACACAAATAAATTATATGCTTGTTTCTTGCCTGGATAGTAAACTGCAGAAGAAAAAACCATAAAAATATTCTCAAAAAACTGGAAAAATTTAAATTAAGCTGTATTATTATTTGAACAATAACTAATAAGTATGAATACTCTATTATTGTGTATAAGAAAAATCTTTGTTTTGGGGCATACATACTGCAGTATTGAGGTGTGGATAGATCCCAGTATTGAGAAAGAAAAGGCTCTCCTGGTTGTGTGCTTTGGTAAAAACAGTGTGGATTGAAGTCCTAACTCTTGCAGAAAATCAGTGATAATTAGGGCAAACCCCATTGCATCTTTATAAGTTATCAATTCTGTCTTCTCCAGAGGATGACATAAGTAATTGAAACTTTATCAATCTCATTGTTTTCCTTCATGAAAATATAACTTCTATTATTTTTAATTGCATAATAATAAGTGGAGTTGTGTGTCTTACAGCACAGCAATTAAAACATCTGGATGAATACAGAAACCATATGATAGAAGGTATTGTAAAGCTGCAAAGACTAAAATTGATCTCCAGATTACAAAGGCAAAAATTGGTCTCAATGATGGAAGAACCTCTGAGAGGTAAGCCCATACCTACAGTCAATATTTGACTGTGTTCACATCATGTTCAATTCTGATTCAGGACAGGAGGTGTTGCCATTATTACTGCCTATGAGAGAGGAATGAATCCATTCTCTGAAATTCTGCATTTTTTCATATATTATATCTGGTACTAAGCCATAGGTTTTTAGGCATTTCAAGAATACAACTAAGTGGTCACAAGAAGAAAAGTGGAAGAAAGGGAAAGCAATAAAAACAGACCCACATTAGGAACATTTCTCACCTAGTTTTATGCAGCCAGCATTATCTTGTTATCATAACTCTGACAAGAAACTTTTGAAGAAGAAAAGTTGCAGACCAAAATATGAATATAAATACAGAAGTCCTAAACAATAAGTAACAGAGCAAATCCAGCTTTTTCTGTATACTTATATAATTTAGTGAGGGATGTGAGGCCAGTATATGCAATCAGACAGATGCAGAGAATCAATTTGATAAAATTGCACACATATTCATGACAAAAATTTATATAAAAATAAGAGGGAAAATTTTCCTAATCTGATAAAGAACATCTACTAACATCTTAAAGATTTCTGATAAAGAGTATCTACTAAAATAGTTAAAACATCATTCTTAGTAGTGAAATATTAATATTCTTATACGTTACCCTCCAGCAGATCAGAAATGAAATAAAAGGAAGCCTTCTATAACCAGTTCTGTTCAGTGCTATCCTGGAAAGCCTAGCCAGTGCAATAATGCAACAAAGATAAATTAGGGACAAAACAATTAGAAAATAAGAAATAAAATACATATTAACCTAGATAGCAAGATAATGTACATAGAAATTCCAAGCATATCCACAGGTAAATTATTAGCAATGATCACTAAATTTAGGAAAGTTGTTAGATATATGGTCATCAGAATAGTAAAATTAGATACAATTACATATACCAGTTACAAAGAAATAAATATTTATAACAATAATAAAATATTAATTATCTGGGAAAAACATAATGGTAGAGTTGTAAGCCACTGTACGGAAACAAACATTACTGAGAAACAGAATAAAGCTCAGTAAGTTGTGAGCATAACCACATTCATGAATTTAAAGATTCAATGCATGAAAATGCTAAGTCTTTCCAGATTGAACTATACAATGAATGTGACTTTGATAAAAATCTCAGAAGAGTGTTTTGGGAAATTGGCACACTGATTATTTTCAACAATTATTTGAAAATGTAAACACTTAAGAGTGGCCTATTAAGGAGACCTATTATAGAACTTTATAAATCTTTGTAGCCCCAAACAAAATAGCAGAAAGTCCATCAAGCTGCCACATATATGAGTACTGGACTTCTCTCATCTTGTGTTTTTAGAGGATTGGAATCAAACTGGCACTTTGGAAATTTCAGAAGCACAGAAATATAGTGTACAGAAATATAGCGTAAGAGAAACAAGCTTACCTTGGGGGATGAGGTAATTTCTGAACTTAGTGTCAGTGGTCACTGCATGGGGCACACCGGTGGGGGACAAGGTCAATGTATCTCTGGATCTCGTGTATTACAGCATCTGTATAAGGCATGTGGCTCCTATCCTGCATGCAGGGGCTCCTGTGTCTGCCAATTACATGATCAATCTCTTCCTGGACTTTAGCTGACAAGACACAAGGAAGAACTGATGGAAATGGAGATACATAGAACATTTATCATAGCAATTCATGGTCACATTAAACATCACATAAAAATCCGAACAACATTACAAACATGAGTTACATGTTCAGAAGTACAACCAGCTGTATAAAGAGAATTGCCATAAAATAGATGCATATCATTCTCCTACAAATTAGTGATTACAGTACACAAGTGCATTTCTATAAATTAACACACATGACAACTAATACAAATGTAAGTAATAAATTATTTAAAAAATAAACAGAACACAATAAGTCAAGAAATTACAGTGCTTGTAAACAGAAAAACAAGAATCAAATAGTATATGTATTATCAAAATAATACATGGGGTATACTGTTAAATTGTAATGGTTTTATAAATATATTTGTGTTTGTGTTTTTTGTGCGTTCATGTGTGTGTGTGGGGGGGAGGTGCAATTAGCAATGGTACTCTCTTCACTCTTCCAGCTCCCAATTGTGGCCGCTTTGAACATGCTAGCAGCTTCTTCTGAAATGTGTATTCATATTTCTAAATAACCACTATCTCTTCATATTTTTTACTTAACAATTTTTAGACAATATTTAATGATTTTCTGGTATGGGAGATGAGAATTTTAATCTCCATCTCTATTCCACATATAGACACACACCCACAAAGTGATATGTATACACACACACACACATACACACACACACACACACACACACACTCAATTCTCCCACACTCACCCAATATTTTCTTATCAGAATATATTTAGACCACAATTCCAGGTTATACCACTATTCATGGTTTACATCATTCTGACACACACACACACACACACACACACACACACTATTTATACACACATACACACACATTCTTCCTTGGCTCTTTAGTTAAATCACAATTTTATATTCTTCAAGTTAGACTATTTGCACATGCTCAGGTACATGTTTGCAACTCCCAGTAATAATTTCCCAATTATATGGAAATCTCAGACTATCAATCACATCTCTTTACTTCTTGACATCTCCTCTACATGTGTTATCCACCTGGTCTTTTCTGAAGTGGTTGTTTTCCAGGACTGGTGCCCAGCAGTCTCTCTGATACTCTCATTCTCTTACATGTGGTCTCCTGATTCCTGGCACCTGTGATTTTTACTGACTTGGTTTCAGACATGAGATGGAGCACAACCTCTAGTATTGGAGAAAGTTAGTATAGAGCATGAAATTTGTAGCAAGCATGCAGGTCTATTTTTTTTCTATTAATACACAAGATACTATGCTTGAGAATTCTGAAGCTGTCTGAATGCTGATATTTTATACATGACCTAATATATGTCTCTGAAAGATTTTTCCTTTTACTTCTGGTGCTCCAAAATTCTATGACCCTGTGTCCTGTGGTGCATGTTTTAATTTCATTTACTCTGCTGAACACTTGTAACTTACTATTAACATGGCAAAATATGGGGATCTTTTCTCTAGACTTGTTTCTTCTCTGGAGAATATCTAGCTGACTGCTGAATGTCAGGAAGCAAGATGGAGAAAAATGCTGAGTCTTTGAATCAGGGGAGTAGATCATTCCCAAACCATTTTTTTCTGGCTTCACACCTCACACTTTTCTGGCCCTGTAAATTATTCCCAAGTACAGGGCTTCTTAGCCTCAGTTTCTCTGGAGAGTGTGCCTCAGTTTTCCAGTGGGAAAAAATCGGATACCTGATAAAAGGAGTTATGGAGAAAACCTGGGAGAGCCTCCCTTTTCAGCCTTATTCCCTACCTTCTTTGGCCCTTGATGCCTCCAAATACTCAACCTTATGAGAATCATAGTGACACATATTAGCTTTTCCTCTTGATAAATCTTCCTCTGCTGACACTTAGGTTACAACTTCATCCTCTATGCTGTGTTAATTGTCAATTCTCCATCATCTCTCTGCATTTTAGAAATTTGCCAAAGACTTGTTGGCTGTTTTCTATTCTCCTCTCTTTTTACTTCAGCAGGCTAATTTTAATTTATAATTTAGTTGTTGGAATTTCAGTGGGATCCTGACACGGGGGAAAAGGTATGCTATCTGCTGCAAAACAGGAAGTATTTAAAGGTAAATTCTAAGGAAACATAGAATTTACTCTAAAGGTAAATTGTAAATTCTAAAGAAAAGTTGTATTGGAAAGATGCAATTATTAACCCCCATTCCAAAAATTCCTATTTGGTAAAACAGCAGTTATGTGAAACACACTTCTGGAATAATAAAATTCCTTTAGGTATGGCCTCTGCTTAAATGAAAACATCTTTCTTAGGGGTCTAACTTTCAGATTACTTCCCAAGCTGGAATTTATCTCAGAATGCCTCACTACAATTCTAGAATTTCCACTTATGTTTCAATAAAGATTGTTTTTATCTCCCTACCCCAGCATTAGAGCATGGAATTTTCAAAATGAGAAAAGATATCTTCAAGAATGTACCTACTGTTCAAAGTGGACTTTTCATAATAAAACCAACTTTCGATACCAGGCCAAATTATGTTGGCTCTCCCTACCACAAATCACCTCTGCTGAAATCCAGACACTTAATCAGGGCTTTATTTATTTTGCTGCAGCCATACTGTTTTTACTGATCTTGGTCATCCTCCTCCATTGTGTAAAGATGTCCTTTTTAATGATGTCATCAAATTTAGATTACAGCTGATGACACAGAAATTTAAAGAATGAAACTTCTCTAAGGGAAACAGGATGGAGGACACTGGCACCATCTTCTCAGCATTGTTCTGAAATTCACTTTGTTCATCATCTGTGGTCCTACCTGTGACCTCTGGGTGCTTCAGCAGGAGCAAGAGTCCGTATCTCAGAGTGGTGCTTGTTGTCTCTGTTCCAGCAACAAATAGATCAGCTACAGTGCCAATCAAGTTTTCAGTAGTGAATTCAGACTCTTGGTTGTCCTTTTCCTAGAAGTGATTTCATGCAATTATCTGAGAAATTATGTGCCAGCATATCTAATTACACTAAATTTTAAAAAAAACACTATGTTATGAAGTTAGCCAGAAAAGAAACTGGGAGATAAAGTATTAGAAAAAATAAGTGTATGGTATGGCAGAAACTGCAGATCAGTTGACTCAAACTTTATTTCCTGATAGACCTACAAATTCCATTCATGAAATCATTTGCTGCTTAGTTTAGTTACACAGAATATTTATTTCCCCAGAAATATAAGCAGAAATACACTGATGCCCTGTCTTAGTTCAATTTGTGTTATATAACAGGATACTGTAGACGTGTTAATTTATAAAGAAAATAAATTTATTTCTGATGATTCTAAAGACTGGGAAGTCCAAGAGCATGGCACTGGCCTCTGGCAATTACCTTCATGCTATTTCATTGCATAGCAAAAAGTGGAAGAGAACAAGAAAGAGCCACACTCACATTGATGACAAACTGTCAAGAACCACCCCACTCTTGCAATAACAATATGAGTATACTTATAAGGGCAGAACACTAATGACCTAGTCATGTCTTGTTAGGCTGCACCTGCCAACACTATTGCACTGGGCAGTCATTTTTAGTGCACGAACTCTAGGGACACAATCAAACCAGAACATGAATCTTCTTTTATTTTCTTCTTATTACTCAAAACACAAATGTGAAGGAGGAGGTAGGATTGACATCATCTTGGGACATGAGTATTTGGTCATAGTCATCAAGACTTCTATACTAAATATGGTAAAAAAAAAAAAAAAAAGAAGGCACTTGACTCTCTGATGCTTCAGGGCTATCATATTATTTCTAATCTAGCCCACCATAAGACCTCTTGTATTTGAGATATATAAACGAACTATTTGGTTAAGCTCTTGATATAGTTTGGATAATAAATATTTGTCTCCCCAAATCTTTAATTGAAATTTAATCCCCAGTGTTGTAGTTGGGACCTGGTGAGAGGTGATTGGATCATGGGGGTAGATTTCTCATGAATATTTTTTCCTTTGATGCTATCCTCAAAATAAGTGAGTTCACATAAGATCTGGTTGTTTAAAACTGTTTCGCCAACTTGCTTCTCCTCTTTCCATGTGATGTGCCTGTTGCTACTTTACCTTCTGCAATCAACAAATGCTCCCTGAGGACTCTCCAGAAGCTGTGCAGATGCCAGCATCATGCTTGTACAGCCTGCAGAACTGTGAGCCAAGCAGACCTCATTTTCTTATAAATTACCTGGCCTCAGATATTTCTTTATCGTGATGCAAGAATAGCCTCACACATTCATTTTTATGAATTTTTCTTATTTGTAAGTGAAAATAATTTTAGTTTATAAATATAGGTAAATTAGGGCCATATTATGAAAAGTGTTACTCTCTTGAATCAAGAGTTTGCAATTCTTTTCTTTCATCAAAAATTTACAAAGACTCAGTATTGCCTACATATTCATTATGAAGCTGAAATTGTTTAAAACAAATATGTCAACAAAACCAAGAATAAAATACAGTGAAAGACAATAAGCTCACAAAGACAAGATAGGTCTAACAAAATTGCAATCCAGATGGAGGTAACAACCAACTTATTCTAGGGAACAAGTTAAGGAATAAGTAGGAATATACAAAGTGAAGAGAAATGTCAATTATTAATACAAAGACTTGAGGTATTAAATGCCTACATTGGATGCAGAAGAGTAGGGGTGATGCAAATGCCAAGGCTAAGGGACTAATTGAATAAAGATCTCATAAATGGAAAGTGTGAATACACCTTTGGTAAGTATTTGAATTAGCAATCAAGAGCTCCCATGCTAAAAAAAGTTCCAGCTCAGGATATCTTCACTAGCGAATTCTACAAAAATAGTTAAAAAGAGCTCAGATCCAGAAGGATCCAAGATGGCAGATTAGACACAACTCCAGCACACAACACCCAGTGAAAGAGATGCAGAAACCCAGAGATCTCCTAGCTCCAACCAAGGTACCAGGTGCACTTCAACGGGTCTGTTCTGAGGGCAGACCGAGGCAGGGAGGGGTGCTGCTTCACCCAGAAAGTGCATCTGACCAGTGAGTCGGAGGCTCCACCTCTGGCGCTCCGGTCCAGATACAGCGCTTCCCACAAAGCCTCAGCAATCCACAGAACAGGAGATCTTTGCCAGTCAAGTGCCGGGAATTACAAGTGCAGAGTTGAATAAGAGTCTGCAGACTGAGATATTGCCCCCTCCCCCACCCAGAGAGAGAGGGCGCTGTAAGTTGGAGCAGCTGGGTGTCCCCTACCCCATGACCAAAGAGAGAGAAAGCTGAAAGGGGGAGAATGCCAGGTGCAGCTGGGCGGGTCCCTAACCTCCCCCACAAACCCCAGAGGGTGAAAGCTCTGACTCTAGTGGGTTGCATAGCCAGTGCCACAGTCAGAGAGGAGCCCTGAATGATCCAGCCCAGTGGAGGAAGGGCACAACCCACCACTAGAGGGGTGAGACTGGGCTACATGTTTTAACAAAAACCACAGGAAGCCTATGTAGCAACAGGACGGCGTTCTAGACAACCCAGCAGTGCCTACAGGTCAGTGGAAGAGGTGGGCCTAATCTCCCAGCATAAACAAAAAAGACACAGGAAGCTTCCCTAGTAACCTGAAGGAGTCCCTAGAAACCCAGTAGCGCCCCCACAGGCAGACAAGCGACCTCATCAAGCAGCTCTCTGACACCACAGCCAGGTAAATCCACAAAGATGGGAAAAAACCAGCACAAAAAAGGTGAAACCATCAAAGACCAGAACACCTCTTCTCCTTCAAGTGATCACAACTCCTCAACAACACAGGATCACAACTTGATCGAGAAGGATTGCGAAGAATTGACGGAAACAGGATTCAGAAGGTGGATAATAACAAACCTTTCAGAGCTAAAGGAACACGTTCTAACTCAATGCAAAGAAACCAAAAGCCTTGAAAAAATGTTAGACGAAATGCTAACTAGAATAACCAGCTTAGAGAAGAACATAAACGACTTGATGGAGTTGAAGAACACAGCATGAGAACTACATGAAGCAAACACAAGTTTTAATAGCTGAATTGATCAAGCAGAAGAAAGGATATCAGAGATTGAAGATCAACTCAATGAAGTAAAAAGAGAAGGCAATACAAGAGAAAAAAGAATGAAAAGAAACGAACAAAGCCTCCAAGAAATATGGGATTATGTGAAAAAACCTAATCTATGCTTGATTGGTGTACCTGAATATGATGGGGAGAATGAATCCAAGCTGGAAAACACATTCCAGGATATTATCCAGGAGAACTTTCCAAACCTAGCAAGGCAGTCCAAATTTCAAATTCAAGAAATACGGAGAACTCCACAAAGATATTCCTCAAGAAGAGCAACCCAAAGGCACGTAATCATCAGATTCACTAGGGCCGAAATGAAGGTAAAAATGCTAAGGGCAGCCAGAGAGAAAGGTCAGGTCACCCACAGAGGGAAGCCAATCAGACTCACAGTAGATCTCTCAGCAGAAACCCTACAAGCCAGAAGAGAGTGGGGGCCAATATTCAACATCCTTAAAGAAAGGAACTTTCAACCCAGAATCTCGTATCCAGCCAAACTAAGCTTCATAAGTGAAGGAGAAATAAAATCCTTTATGGACAAGTAATTATTGAGAGATTTTGTCACCATCAGACCTGCCCTACAAGAGCTCCTGAAAGAAACACTAAGCATGGAAAGGAAAAAGTACCAGTCACTGCAAAAGCAAACCAGTTGGCAAAGACCAAACATGCAATGAAGAAAATGAATCAACTAATGAGAAAGAAAACCAGCCAGTAACAAAATGGCAGGATCGAATTCACACATAACAATATTAACATTGAATGTAAATGGCCTAAATGCCCCAATCAAAAGACACAGACTGGCAAAAAAAATTTTGCAATCTACCCATCTGACAAAGGGCTGATAACCAGAATCTACAAAGAACTAAAACAGATTTGCAAGAAAAAAACATGCCCATTCAAAAGTGGGTGAAAGATATGAACAGACACTTTACAGAAGAAGACACACATGAGGCCAACAAACATATGAAAAAATGCTTATCATCACTGGTCATTAGAGAAGTGCAAATCAAAACTACATTGAGATACCATCTCACGCCAGTTAGAATGGCGATCATTAAAAAATCTGGAGACAACAGATGCTGGAGAGGATGTGGAGAAACAGGAACACTTTTACACTGTTGGTGAAATTGTAAATTAGTTCAACCATTGTGGAAGACAGTGTGGTGATTCCTCAAGGACCTAGAAATAGAAATTCCATTTGACCCAGCAATCCCATTACTGGGTATATATCCAAAGGATTATAAATGGTTCTACTATAAGGACACATGCACACGAATGTTCATTGCAGCACAGTTTACAATAGCAAACACCTGGAACCATCTCAAATGCCCATTGATGATAGACTGGACAGGGAAAATGTGGCACATATACACCATGGAATATTATGCAGCCATCAAAAATGGTGAGTTCGTGTCCTTTATAGGGACATGGATGAAGTTGGAAACTATCATTCTCAGCAAACTGACACAAGATCAGAAAATCAAACACCACATGTTCTGACTCATAGGTGGGTGTTGAACAATGAGAACACATGGACACAGGGAGGGAAGCATCATACACTGGGGTATGTTGGGAGGAAATAGAGGAGGGACAGCGGGGGGTGGAGAGTTGGGGATAGATAGCATGGGGAGAAATGCCAGATATAGGTGATGGGGAGGAAGGCAGCAAATCACACTGCCATGTGTGTACATATGCAACAATCTTGAATGTTCTTCACATGTACCCCAAAACCTAAAATGCAATACTAAAAAAAAAAAAAAATTTTAAAAAGGGTATTCAATTAGGAAAAGAGGAAGTCAAATTGTCTCTATTTGCAGACGATATGATTGTATATTTAGAAGACCCTATCATCTCAGCCCAAAATCTCCTTAAACTATTAAGCAACTTCATCAAAGTCTCAGGATAGAAAATCAATGTGCAGAAATCACAAACATTTCTATACACCAATAACAGACTAACAGAGAGCCAAATCATGGTGAACTCCCATTCACAACTGCTACAAAGAGATTAAAATACCTAGGAATACAACTAACAAAGGACGTAGAGGACCTCTTCAAGGAGAACTAGAAACCATTGCTCAAGGAAATAAGAGAAAACACAAGCAAATGTAGAAACATCCCATGCTCATGGTTAGGAAGAATCAATAGAGTGAAAATGGCCATGTTGCCCAAAGTAATTTCTAGATTCCATGCTATCCCCGTCAAGCTACCAATGACCTTCTTCACAGAACTGGAAAAAAACACCTTAAACTTCATATGGAACTAAAAGAAAGCCTGCATAGCCAAGACAATTGTAAGCAAAAAGAACAAAGCCAGAGGCATAATGCTACCTAATTTCAAACTATACTACAAAGCTATAGTAATCAAAAGAGCATGGTACTGATACCAAAACAGATATACATGAATTAAACAGAACAGAGGTCTTGGAGGTTACGCCACACATCTACAACCATTTGATCTTTGACAAACCTCACAAAAACAAGCAATGGGGAAAGGATTCCCTGTTTAATAAATGGTGTTGGGATAACTGGCTAGCCATGTGCACAAAGCAGAAACTGGAGCCCTTCCTGACACCTTACACTAAAATTAACTCCAGATGGATTAAAGACTTAAACATAAGACCTAACACCATAAAAACCTAGGCAAAACCATTCAGGACATAGGCATAGGCAAGGATTTCATGACTAAAACACCAAAACCATTGGCAACAAAAGCCAAAATAGACAAATGGGACTGAATTAAACTCCAAAGTTTCTGCACAGCAGAAGAAACAATCATTAGAGAAAAATGGCAACCAACAGAATGGGAAAAAAATGTTTGCAAGCTACCTATCTGACAAAGGGCTAATAACCAGAATCTACAAAGAACTAAAACAGATTTACAAGAAAAAAACAAACAAACCCATCCAAAAGTGGGAAAAGGATAATAACAGACACTTTTCAAAAGAAGACATATATGAGGCCAACAAACATATTAAAAAATGCTCATCATCACTGATGATTAGAGAAATGCAAATCAAAACCACATTGAGATACCATCTCACACCAGTTAGAATGGCGATCTTTAAAAAATCTGGAGATAACAGATACTGGAGACAATTTGGAGAAATAGGAACACTTTCACACTGTTGGTGGGAGTGTAAACTAGTTCAACCATTGTGGAAGACAGTGTGGTGCTTCCTCAAGGACCTAGAAATAGAAATTCCATTTGACCCAGCAATCCCATTACTGTGTATATACCTGAAGGATTATAAATCATTCTATTATGAGGACACATGCACATGTATGTTCATAGTGGCAATATTTACAATAGGAAAGACCTAGAAGCAACCCAAATGCCCATCAACGATAGACTGGACAAGAAAAATGTGGCACATATACGACATATTCCAGATTCATCCATGTCCCTACAAAGGAAACGAATTCATCATAAGAAAGGATGAGTTTGTGTCCTTTGTAGGGACATGGATGAATCTGGAAACCATCATTCTCAGCAAACTGACACAAGAACAGAAAATCAAACACAGCATGTTTTCACTCATAGGTGGGTGTTGAACAATGAGAACACATGGACAAAGGGAGGGGGAGCATCACACACTAGGGTCTGTTGCGGGGGGAAGGGAGGGACAGCAGGGGAGGTGGGGGAGGTTGGGGGAGGGGTAACATGGGGAGAAATGCCATATGTGGGTGACGGGGGTATGGAGGCAGCAAACCACATTGCCATGTGTGTACCTATGCAACAATCCTGCATGATCTGCACATGTACCCCAGAACCTAAAGTACAATAAAAAAAAAATAAAGCAGTGTCTAGAGGGAAGTTAATAGCAATAAATACCCACATGAGAAGCGAGGAAAGTTCTAAACTCAACCCTCTATCATCAAAATTGAAAGAGCTAGAGAATCAAGATGAAAACTCTAAAGCTAGCAGAAGACAAAAAATAAATAACATCAGAGCAGAACTGAAGGAGATAGAGACACAAAAAACTCCTCAAAAAATCAATAAATCCAGGAGCTGGTTTTTTGAAAAGATCAACAAAACAGACAGACCACTAGCTAGATTAACAAAAGAGAAAAAGGAGAAGAATCAAATAGATGCAATAAAAAATGATAAAGGGGGTATCACCACAGATTCCACAGAAATACAAACCACCATCAGAGATTACTATAAACAATCTATGCACATAAACCAGTAAACCTGGAAGAAATGGATAGATTCCTGGATACTTGCACCCTCTCAGGCCTAAACCAGGAAGAAGATGAAACCCTGAATAGACCAATAACAATGGCTGAAGTTGAGGCAGCAATTAATAGCCTACCCACCAAAAAAAGTGCAGGTGCAGGTGGGTTCACAGCCAAATTCTACCACATGTATGAAGAGGAGCTGGTACCACTCCTTCTGAAACTATTCCAAATAATCCAAAAGAGGGAATCTTTCCCAAATCATTTTATGAGACCAACGTCATCCTCATACCAAAACCTGGCAGAGATGCAACAAGAAAAGAAAACTTGAGGCCAATATCCATGATGAACATCGATGCTAAAATCTTCAATAAAATATTGGCAAACTGACTGCAACAGCACATCAAAAAGCTTATCCATCATGATCAAGTAGGCTTCATCCCAGAGATGCAAGGCTGGTTCAACATATGCAAGCTGATAAACTTAATTCACCACATAAACAGAACCAAAGACAAAAACCACATGATTATCTCAATAAACGCAGAGAGGGCCTTCAACAAAATTCAACAGCACTTTATGCTAAAAACTCTCAATAAACTACATATCAATGGAATGTATCTCAAAATTATAAAAGTTATTTACAACAAACCCACAGCCAATATCATACGGAATGGACAAAAAGTGGAAGTTCATTCCCTTTGAACTCTGACCCTAGACAAGGATGCCCTCTCTCACCACTCCTACTCATATAGTATTGGAAGTTTTAGCCAGAGCAACCAGGCAAGAAGAAGAAATAAAGGATATTCAATTAGGTAAGGAGGAAGTCAAATTGTCTCTATTTGCAGACAGCATGATTGTATATTTAGAAGACCCCATTGTCTCAGCACAAACTCTCCTTAAACTAATAAGCAACTTCAACAAAGTCTCAGGATAAAAAAATCAGTGTGCAGAAATCACAAGCATTTCTATACACCAATAACAGACAAACAGAGAGCCAAATCAAGAGGGAACTCCCATTCACAATTGCTACAAAGAGAATAAAATACCTAGGAATACAACTAACAAAGTATATAAAGGACTTCTTCAAGGAGAACTATGAACCACTGCTCAAGGAAATAAGAGAAAACACAAAACAGATGGGAAAACATTCCATGCTCATGGTTAGGAAGAATCAGTATTCTGGAAATGGCCATACTGCCCAAAGTAATTTACAGATTCAATGCTATCCTCATTAACCTACTTATGATCCTCTTCACAGAATGGTAAAAAAAAAAACCCTAAACTTCATGTGGAGCCAAAAGAGAGCCCGCATAGCCAAGACAATCCTAAGCAAAAAGAACAAAGCTGGAGGCATCACGCTACCTGACTTCAAATTATACTACAAGGCTACGGTAATCAAAAGAGTATGGTACTGGTGCCAAAACAGAGATACAGACCAATGGAACAGGACAGAGGCCTGGGAGGCAACACCACACATCTACAACCATCTGATCTTTGATAAACCTCACAAAAACAAGCAATGGATAAAAGATTCCCTGTTTAATAAATGGTGTTGGGAAAACTGGCTAGTCATGTGCAGAAAGCAGAAGCTGGACCCCTTCCTGACACCTTACACTAAAATTAACTCCAGATGGATTAAAGACTTAAACATAAGACCTAACACCATAAAAACCCTAGAAGAAAATCTAGGCAAAACCATTCAGGACATAGGTGTAGGCAAGGACTTCATGACCAAAACACCAAAAGCAGTGGCAACAAAAGCCAAAATAGACAAATGGGACCTAATCAAACTCCATAGCTTCTGCACAGCAAAAGAAACAGTCATTAGAGTGAATCGGCAACCAACAGAATGGGAAAAAATTTTTGCAGTCTACCCATCTGACAAAGGGCTGATAACCAGAATCTACAAGGAACTGAAACACATTTACAAGAAAAAAACAAACAAGCCCATTCAAAAGTGGGCGAAGGATATGAATAGACACTTTACAAAAGAAGACATACATGAAGCCAACAAACATATGAAAAAATGCTCATCATCACTGGTCATTAGAGAAATGCAAATCAAAACTACATTGAGATACCATCTCACGCCAGTTAGAATGGCGATCATTAAAAAATCTGGAGACAACAGATGCTGGAGAGGATGTGGAGAAATAGGAACACTTTTACACTGTTGGTGGGAGTGTAAATTAGTTCAACCATTGTGGAAGACGGTGTGGCGATTCCTCAAGGACCTAGAAATAGAAATTCCATTTGATCCAGCAATCCCATTACTGGGTATATATCCAAAAGACTATAAATCGTTCTACTATAAGGACACATGCACACGAATGTTCATTGCAGCACAGTTTACAATAGCAAAGACCTGGAACCAACCCAAATGCCCATTGATGATAGACTGGACAGGGAAAATGTGGCACATATACACCATGGAATATTATGCAGCCATCAAAAACGATGAGTTCGTGTCCTTTGTAGGGACATGGATGAACCTGGAAACCATCATTCTCAGCAAACTGACACAAGAACAGAAAATCAAACACCGCATGTTCTCACTCATAGGCGGGTGTTGAACAATGGGAACACATGGACACAGGGAGGGGGAGTATCACACACTGGGGTCTGTCGGGGGGAAAAAGGGGAGGGATAGTGGGGGGGTGGGGGAGTTGGGGAGGGATAGCATGGGGGAGAAATGCCAGATATAGGTGATGGGGAGGAAGGCAGCAAATCACACTGCCATGTGTGTACCTATGCAACAATCTTCCATGTTCTTCACATGTACCCCCAAACCTAAAATGCAATAAAAAAAAAAAAAAGAAAAAAAAATATGAATAGAAGGGAAATTCCTTATCATAATAAAATGTATTTATAAAAATTCCAAAGGTATTTTATATCAAATTGTGAAAATTTAGAAGCTAATGACCTAAAATCAGCAGGAAGAAACCCAAGTATATTGGCTTTCACTACTGCTATTTAACATAATATTTAAGACCCTAGCCAAAACTATTAGATAAGAAAGAGAAATAATATAGTAATTTGTATATTATGCATAGAGAAATAGGAACACTTTTACACTGTTGGTGGGAGTGTAAATTAGTTCAACCATTGTGGAAGACAGTGTGGCGATTCCTCAAGGACCTAGAAATAGAAATTCCATTTGACCCAGCAATCCCATTACTGGGTATATATCCAAAGGATTATAAATCGTTCTACTATAAGGACACATGCACACAAATGTTCATTGCAGCACAGTTTACAATAGCAAAGACCTGGAACCAACCCAAATGTCTCTTGATGATAGACTGGACAGGGAAAATGTGGCACATATACACCAAGGAATATTATGCAGCCATCAAAAATGATGGGTTCGTGTCCTTTGTAGGGACATGGATGAACCTGGAAACCATCATTCTCAGCAAACTGACACAAGATCAGAAAATCAAACACCGCATGTTCTCACTCATAGGCGGGTGTTGAACAATGAGAACACATGGACACAGGGAGGGGAGCATCATACACTGGGGTCTGTCGAGGGGAAATAAGGGAGGGACAGTGTTGGGTGGGGAGTTGGGCAGAGATAGCATGGGGGAGAAATGTCAGATATAGGTGATGGGGAGGAAGGCAGCAAATCACAGTGCCATGTGTGTACCTATGCAACAATCTTGCATGTTCTTCACATGTACCCCAAAACCTAAAATGCAATAAATTTAAAAAAATTAATGATTATATGTCACAACTAAATGGGATCTATACAGGGAAAGCAAGGGTGGTTCAATAAGAAAGCAATCAAAGTAATACACCACCTTATTAAATGGAAAGAAAAAAGATCTAACAAAATGACCATCTTAATAGAAGCTGAGAAAGCCTAGACAAAATTCAATAGTCTTTATGATAAAAAATTCAAAAATATCACTAGAAGGGAAATTTCTTATAATAATAATAAGTATAAAAATTCCAAAGGTATTTTATATCAAATTGTGAAAATCTAAAAGCTTATGCCCCCAAATCAGGGGGAAACAATACAAGTGTATTCAATTTCACTACTGCTATTCAGCACAGTACTTAAGTCCTAGCCAAAACAATTAGACAAGAAAGAGAAATAAAAGGCATTTAGGTAAGAAAGGAAGATGTAAAACTATTTCTATTTTAAATTAACAGTTCTATATAAATAAAAGTCCATACAACCCACAAAAAGAAAAACAGGAGCTGATAAATATTTTCAGCTTAATTTTACTGTGCAAGATCGATACAGATATCAGTTGTGTCTGTTTATATCAACAATGAGAAATATGAAAATAAAATCAAGGAAATAATTAAATTTGCAATAGCATCAAAAGGGCCAAAAGTCCTAAGAATCTACAACCAAGAAGATAAAAGACTGAAAACTATCAAATGTTGCTTAAAAAAATAAGGAATACCTAATTAAATGGAAAACCTTGTCATGTCAAAGGATTGAAAGAGTTAAAACTGTTAATATGGCAATGCTTCCAAAAGATAGGGTCTATGCATTCTAGCTATTTGACAATTTTATATTTTCCATGATGTTTGGTGCAGGTTCATAAACACAGTATGTAATTAAGATGCTTGTCAAACATGGCTGGCCTGACCATTTAAACATCCGTAGTATATTACAGAAGGATTTGATAAATCACACAATGAACAAGAAATCAAAATATTGAGCTGTTGCTAATATCTTACCTGCTGCATTTTGATGAGGAAGCAATCGATAAAGTCCCGAGGATTGTTAACATCCAGTGATGCTTGGTGTTCTTTTATTTTCTCCCAAATATAGCTTCTTGTAAGAGCAATATTTTTAAACAATTTGTTGTGAGTTCCTGGCAAATAATCCATGACTAGAGGGAAATTATTGCAGACCTAAAAGAGAAAAAAATATTAAATATAAACAGGTCATAAGACATATGTATCTTCCACCAAGCCCTGATTAGAAATTATAGCTATAAATATGAATAGAATATTGTGTCCATTTTGATAGAGAAATTTTTATTGTGCATGTATAGTAATTCTCTCTATCTAACGATTGGAGGGAGAAAATTTTGACCAGGGAATCAAAGATAATAATTATTTTCTTCACTCATACATTGTATAAAAGTATTTTTATATCAATTTTTTCATTTTTAAACCGTCTTCCCTACAACCTTGAAATATAATATGGCATGAATTACTATGATTTATATTTAGTTGATGATTCCAGAGGTTAAGGGAGTTTGGGCAACTGATGGAGAATACAAAGCTAGAGCCCACTGTTTTTGTTTCTGTCAAGTAGCTTCAAAAATGGAATCAGTATTTTAGAAGTGGGAGCTGCTCAAAGATACCTTGAAACCCAACTGTGCACCTGAGTGATTTCTCTAAGATCACACAAATTTTTTATTTCTGTCCAGTAGCTTCAAAAATGGAATCAGTGTTTTAGAAGTGGGAGCAGCTCAAAGATACCTTAAAACCCAACTGTGCACCTTAAGTGATTTCTCTAAGATCACACAATTATTATTTAGGCAGAGTGTAGGCATGCCAACTCAGCACAGGGTAAAATTTGGATGTTTGTTTATGGTTCATACATCATAACACCAACCCTTTTTGTCATTCCTAACCCAGCTGCCTCATCAGCCAGGATCTCAGGTGCAGCATCAAACACCCCTGCCCTAATCGGTTTCCTGGCACCTTCTATGGTCACAAATATTCTCCCTTTTTGATGGAGATATTCTTTCCCTAAATTAGGACATTTCTGCAAAGTAATGTGAAGAAGAGATCAGTAAGTGTGGATTGGAGGATAAGCCTACTGAGTAATGAAAGGCTTCAGAAAGGCCCCAGATGTCCACGGAGTGATATATGGGCAAGATTTAGGGCTGTCACCAAAGTAGTTTATCAAAACAGGCTTTGGGATTTAGTGGATAAACCACTGGTCAGGAAGCCAATAGACTTGAAAGCAACCCCCTGTATTTGGGCATTCATTTTCTGTGTGTAAAATAAAAGGCTTGGTCATCTTTCCCAGATGTTCACTTCATAAATTTCTGAGGACTGTGGTGTTCAACATGCACTTCATGCCTTGGGAAATCACCATATAGAATTTTGGACTTATCAGAAACAAGAGCATAGGTGGTTTCCCAGGAAGATAAAACCTTGGCCTAACCTGGATCCATGGAGAGTTCAGAATCCTGAAGTTTTCATTGAACCTTTTCATCAGGGTGAGAAAAGTCTCATCTTTATAATCAAATCGATTCTGGAAAACAACGGAGCAGATCACATTGGAGGGAGCACAGCCCAGGATGAAAGTGGGATCACAGGGTGAGGCTAAAGATTTAAAAACAAATTTAAAATACGATTAAAATGTAAATATTTAAAAGATATGCATTTATTAAGACATAAAGGAACTTTATAAATTTTAAACAATATCTTACAAATTCCTCATATGTCCAAAAGAAAAAATCAACATGAATGAAATCAACATATCATTTTACCTTAAATATGACTTGTGTATTACAATCTAGCTAAACAATGTCACTTCACATGTGGTAATTCACATCCACTGCCTTTACTTAATCTCTTTTAACCAAAGGTGTCTTTTATTTTGGAAGGAAAATGAAGACTTTTTTGAAATCTGAATAACTCAAGTTTTTAGAGGAGAATCACATCTGTCTGCAAAGTCTCTGGATGATAAAGCACAGAGATAGAAAGAGAAAAGTTGGGGACCTGGAAATTTCTTATATATAGTGAATAGCTGAAAGCATTGTGTGCTGAACCAATAGAAATAAAGTTAGGGAGATTGCCGGTGAATACGTGTGTTTGAGGGAACAAATGTGAAAAGCAGATACATCCATGTGATATGAGAAGAAAAGCTAATATAAATGAGGGTTAAGTATAACATAGATTTGTTTATTTAAATAGGTAAAATGATAACTTTTTATTTCAAATCTAAATTCCAGTAAGGCTAACCAAAAAGTAAATTGATAAATGGAATCTTTTTATTTCTTTTTTCGGTGTGTAAAAAATGAATTTCCTTCCTTACGAAATAATGTTTATCATTTCCAATCATCCTCCAAATTTAATTCATTTGGGCAAAACTACTGTTTTGTGGATTCTGGGATATTATTCAGTACAGTCATTAAGATAAGTATGTTTTAATAAAGTTTTAAATTTGACCATAAGTTAGGCCAAGTCTCTCATTTTACAGGTACAGACATTACTTAAAAGGTTTTTATTTTTTGGTGAGGGAAGCTCTAAAATGAAATTGCTGTAACCAAGTGACTAGTGAACATTAATGGAAAGGGCTCCCAAATTCACATCTATAGCTCCTAAATAAAAGTGACATGAAATGAAAGAGTTCTGAATAAAGTTGGAACATTGAAAAACAGGAAATCTGCCTAGTTAGCTACTTCTATGACAGGCTCCTTTAAACATTACAGGGCTCTAAAGTTTCAGAAAAAGTGTTGCTTTAGCCAAAGGGATGAAAGGTAATGTGGGAAGCCTTGGTGAGTGTGTGAGAGTGTGTGTGTGTGTGTGTGCGTGTGTGTGTGTGTATGTGTGTCTGTGTGTGTGAGATTCTCAGGTACAATCTGATTTTCAGGGTTTTTTTTCACTACATTTGGGAGAGTAAATTGAAAAAGGTAATTTGATATCCCAGCTGATAATCATATTGATTACAAGTACTTCATAGGTGAATAGGATTGGCAGTGGGACAAAAATGATTATCACAAATTTCAAAGCTAAGATCCAATACAGGGGAAAAAAGACAAGCAAAACTGAAAACATAGCCTAGTTACATTTAAGGAAGAGACGATAAAGAGTTTTTCATAATAGTTAAAATCTAGTTAAACAAATTATTTACAAATTAGTATTTGTATATTTTGCTGAGTTATACTATAGAACATATTTACTCAAAAATATAAATTGTTACAGTAAGTAGTAGTTAACAAGAAGTAATTAATCCTGACAGTTTTCAAATAGGACTATGTTTCCTGAGAAACAAGAATTGATGAGAACTGTACTGAGATATACCTAAGAAAGTGAAAGCATGCATAGCGTCATTGCTGGCTACAGCTGAGGGCATGGACCTGGAAGGAATTCCCAGACATGTGAGTCTGATCATATTAAAAAAACTCTAATTAAATGAAAGCACATGTCACTTAGTTCATCTTCCATAAAAGTGCAATGGGGTCATTTCCACCATGTCCACTTTCCAAGTGCTCTCAGGTGAAATGTTCTGGTGGCGGTAACACAGATTTATGCTATGGGGGAAACCTTGTTTAACTCTTTTCAAAAATGAACTCAATACCCTTAGTTATGATTTCTGATTTGGAAACCAGGAAACAAAATTGAGCAGAAAATAGGATTAAATAATCTTTTATTCCTACGCCGTATGAACCAACACGTCTGTACAGGTAAAGTACAGATACACAAAACCTCCCTTGTCTCTGTGCTTCAAACCTGCTTCTACCACCTGAGAGCTGACAATCAGGGTGCACAATGAAGATCTGGCCACCCCTGAAATGTTTCCAAGGACGTCATTAGTGAAGACAGCTGACTGTTAAGGTCAGTGACGCAGAAAGAGTCACTCACCCTTGTTTTTTCTCAACTCCTCCACAAGGCAGCGGGCTTCTTGTTGAACACGTTCCTCAATGCTCCTCTTCCCCATCCCAAAATTCCGCAAGGTTGTGAGGGAGAAACGCCGGATCTCTTTCCATCTCTTTCCATTGCTGAAAATGATTCCTAACAACAACAACAAAAAGGGGGGGCAGAAACTGGGAGAATTCACAACCAAGGAAGAAAGAGCTGCAACACTTGGCAGCCACGCAGATAGGCTAAGCTCTGCGGAGAAGCTCTTTAAGTCTCTGTTTTCCATCCTCCTCATTCCAATTACCAAAGCTGATACAGGCATATGCGCACCTACCAAGTCCTTCAGTAGTTCTTTGAGATACTGGGAAAATGCCTCTTCCAGAAAACTCCTCTCCATTATCAATCAGGGCTTCCTTCACTGCCTCATATCCATGCAACACCACTACGGGCTTCATGCCAAAATACACGGTGAACACAGGACCGTAGACTTTTGAGAGCTGGGACAGGAAATGCAAATAGCAGCAAAATCAGTCGCTATTTGCTCCAAATATTATGTGTGATTCAGACTGATATTATCATTGTATCTTTATGTTTATATTTGCCACACATAGATTGGATATTTCTGAATTTTGTAATAAATGTGATGGTGATTGTTACAGCTGCTACTTATAGATGGCCTATGATGTGCCATGGAATGACCCAGGCAATTGGTACACAAATCACAGTTAATCCTCACTTCAACACATTCAGCACATTCATTTACCCCGTTGAAAAAATGAAGAAACTGAGGCCAGAGAATTCCAAATTCATTCTCAGAGTCCAATAGGTAAAATATAGAAGCTCCAAACTTGAACCTCTGCTAATTTAAACTGATGCTTGAGCAATTTATCACTCCTCCATGTCTACCTTGAGGCCAATACCCAGCTAAGGACTTCAAGGTCACCTGCAAAGCTCTTACCATGATTCTGACTCAGCAGTCCTGTGATGAACCCTAGAAATCTGTATTTTCAGTGTCACCCCAGGCGATTCTAATGCCCAGTCCAGTTTGTAACTGCTGGTATTACCAATACAGAAACATGAAGCACCACAAAGGTAGAATCAGGACATTCAGCATCACCTGGAAGAACCATTTTTTCCATTCTCCAGTAACCTCGGCTACAGACAACAGCTTTGTGCAGAATTCAAAAGAATTCTGTTACCACTAATTGGACCCTGACTATTTACTTCTTTATTACATGCACCTATGCTTGTCCTGAACGCATAGATTTTTTTTTTTTCACATCAGGCATCAAATGAATCTTCAGAGAAGTTGAATTTTCATGGCTATTCTGAATAAAACACAGGACTACTATAGTAGAGGACTTATTGGGTGAAATTTCTAATCACACACACTTCCCTTCACCTTCAGTCAAAAATCATAGCAAAACATTATGAAGCAAAGAAGGGGAAACAGCACTTCAAACTTTGCCACTGTATTACATGATTCTATCATACAGTGACCTCAATGTTTATGTATCAACAAAATGCATCAACTTACTCCACTATTTCTGACGACGGACTTAAAAAGACAAAGGAAACATCAAAATTCAGAGGCAGTATTTTGCTTTACAATGATCTGTTGTAATAGTGTGCTTCCAGGAATATATTTTATCTAAAAATAACAGTCAAGTAACTTACCCTTTGCAAGTGACTGGGGGAACATAAAGCATACTTACAGTGCTGAAAGATTTGCAGACATCCTTAACATCTATCTGTAGGAGGTTTCCAAGAAAAGGAAGAGGAGTGGGGCCAGGAGGGAGCTTCCCTCTCCCCAGAGCTCTGTCTCCAGAGTGAAAAGAGAAGCAAAAAAGAGAGACAGAGCAACAGGACCACAAAAGGATCCATTGAAGCCTACTCTTCTTACTAAGACAACTACCAGCTTGCACTGCAAGGCTTTTATAACACTCCTTTGCTAATTCAGTGTGTCTCTTTGACATGCAAAGTAAGCAATCATCTAGATCCAATTTGTGCTTTTTTTCTGAGTGGACTTTGGCCCACAGATAGAGACAAAATGTTTTTCTGTTCTTCTGCTTCTTTCCAGTGCCAATCTAGGAGATTCTGGTTTAATTGGACTGGATTGGAGCCCAGGTATTGGTAATTAAAATAAAAGACTCTGAGTGTTCCAATGTGCTGTGATGATGTAGAAACACTGAAGTAAATGATTCTATGCTAGAATATACTCAAAATTCAATATTCTCAGATGAATGACCAGTTGGGAATTTACGACTTTGAGGGAAATCAGTGTATTCTATATGTTGTATATAAAAAATGTACATTGTAATGCTACATCAAAAAATAGGAGACTTACCCCTTGATAACAAAAGCCTTTCAAATATTTAGTATAGTTCACTTAAAATACAGCTGCCTAAACATGCAATAGTGAATATAACTCATACATATTGAATGACAAAACATATATAAAATTATTAGCTAATAAATGTATATAATATATATTTAAATGTATATAAATAATATCCATAAATATGTTTTTATGTTATTACATAATACTATTTATGTTCTTATTACATTATTGTAATAATAGGTGATTGCTTACTTTACATGTCAAAGAAACACACACTTAACTATTAGGGAGTGTTACATATATTATTACGTAATAATAACATAAATACTATTTATATTTTTATTAAATATATAACATAATATACATATATATTCATCATTAAAGAAAAACCACTGGAATATAAAGATGATCATTTTTTATTTTTCAAATGGGGAAAGAAACTTTGGGAGAACAGGACACCTGTCAGTGCCACACAGCTCATAGCTGATAAAACTGGCATATAAGCAGAGATTTTCTGATGCCCATTTGGGGTGCATTATCACTTACACCAGAGCTGGTTCAAGAACAATTTGAGAAAAACAAAAAGAAAACCTAGACATTAGTTACTCTGAAGATACACCACATTGACTCTGTTCAGAAAACAACAGGCTTCACATTAAATAGAAGTTCATTATTTGTCTATAAGGATAGGACCAGAGATGCTCAAAAGAAGAAATAAAAATTAGGGTTCTCATCTCTGCATCACCTCACAAGTGAAAGTTGTTCAACACTATTAAGGAAAGGGCCAATCTCACATAATTTATGGCAGAGGGCTTGAAAATCTATGGCTTCTTCACCTCTCAGTCACCTTCAGACATGACTACTTCTATTGTTTTTGGTCTGTTATTGTCACAAATAATAGAATGTAATCATACACAGCAAGAAAGAGACATTATACACAGAACAACAGTTGTGGATTCAATAGAAGATGGAATGTAGGGAAATCATTGACTGAACCCAGGGTACAGAACAAGTGCAATGTGCAAATCTGAATGGGAACTGATAGTCAATGGTCATGAAGAACTAAATACAACTGGATTTATAAACATTACTAGATCACTAATGATAAAATGTGAGTACAAAGGCATGCTCTGAATAGATTACATTTATTTTAAATTGAACCATATAGTTATTTCCAGCTCTTTCATTAAGAAAATATTAAGACCCAGTTACACAATGTTTTATGGATTATGCTTACAGAGATTATGACAAATTTACAGAGAATGTTCATATTCATCACATCTCTTTTATTCTTTCAATTATCTTTGCCCATTGTAAAATTATTCCCAGTTTAGAGAGGAGAAAGTTAGATCATGGAGATTCGGTACTTTAGCTAAGGACACACAGAATGCAAGTGACCAGGCTGGGGCTGGAAACCATAACCCCTGCATCTTGCTGCCTTCCATCTAAGCAAAATATTCAGTAAAACTGGGGCACCAAGATTTACTAAAGTTTAATACTTGTGGATTAATCTAAGCAGTGACTTTTAAAGTAAACATTAATTTAGTTAATAATTCTAGCACCAGTTGAGTAAAATGTGGGTCACATGTGTTTGGTTTCATAACCTTTAAAAGGTGAGTCCAGGTCCTGATGAACCCTTTATCTAGGGCAAAGGGAGGCAGTAATTTACTGCCCCACTCCCATAGGTATAAGCTAGTTTAATTGGTTAAAATAAGCTCATTCTCTCTTTAGAGCAATAATTTTATTCCTTGAGAGACAGCTATGCTTGCTCTGCTCCTAATTGCTTCTCTTGAGCTGAGGCTCCTGCCTTGACCTTTGCTTTTATAGAATAAAAGGAACATAAGATAATTTAAAGACAAGTGGGGTATCTGAGATCTACTGGTCTAAATTTTGCTTTGTTTTTCAGGAATGAGCAATTGGTGACTCCGTGAGTTAGAGCATTATTAATGCATCAGTGAAATATTTTGTATTAGAATTCCAGTATTCCTGCTTGCTGGTTCAGTGAAATATTTGGCCAGAGTTGTGAGTTAGAGTGGGTTTTTTTTTAATTAATATAATTTATTTTTTATAGCAATTTTAGGCTCCCAGCATCACTAAGTGGAAAGAACACAGTTCCCACAAACCCCTTCCCAGCGCCTGCAAATAGTCTTTCGCACAGTCAACAACCCGCATCAGTGGGGTTCATTAGTTATAGTCAGTAATCCAACAATAAGACATAATCATCAACCAAAGTTCAAAGTTTACATGGGGCTCACTCTTTGTTTTGTACAGTCTATAAATTTGACTGAGGTATAATGCCATATATCCAACATTGTAGCATCATATAGAATAGAGTCACTCTCCTAAAAATTTTCTGAGCTCTGCCTATTCTCTCCCTTCCCTGCAAGTCCTTGGTAACAAGTGAACCATAGTTCACTTTAGCATTGTCATAGTTTTGCCTTTACTATAAGAGATTGTTATATAGTTGGAATCACACAGTATGTAGCCTTTTCAGACGAGTTTCTTTCACTTACTAATATGGAGAAGGTTTCTCTATGTCTTCTCATGGCTCAAAAGCTCACTTCTTCTTACCACTAAGTGGTAATACAATAATATTCCCTTGCATTGATGTACCACAGTTTGTCTATTCATCTAGTGAAGGATATCTTGGTTGCATCCAATTTTGGCAATAATGAATAAATCTGCTATAAATGTCCATGTGCAAGTTTGTGTGTGGACATAAGTTTTCAACCCATTTGGCAAGTATCAAGGAGCACAACTGCTGGATCATATGGTAAGCACAATTTAGTTTTGTAAGAAGCCACCAAACTCTCTTCCAGAGTAGTCTGTACATTTTGCATTTATACTAGCAATAACTAATAGTTCCCATTGCTTCAAATCCTTGCCAACGTTTGGTTTTATCAATGCCTTAGATGTTCATTATTGTAAAGGTGTGTGTCATTGTTGTCTTCGTTTGCAGGTCCCTATGATGTATAATGTTGAACAGTCTTCATGCTTATTGACATCTGTTTATCTTCTTGGGTGGGATGTCTGTTCAAATCTTTTGCTCATGTTTCTATTGAGGGTGTCCTTTATTGTTGAGCTTTAAGAGTTCTTTGAGTATTTTGGATGACAGTGTTTTATAAGATGTATTTTTTGGAACTATTTTTCCTTTTCTAGTTCAACTTCTCCTTCCCTTGACAGTGTCTTTTACAGAGCAAAAGGTTTTCGTTTAACAAAGTTCAGATTATTGATTTTTTCTTTCATGTATTGTGCACTTGCTATTGTATTTGAAAAAGCATTGCCAAGGTCTTCTATATTTTCTCCTCTGTTATCTTCTCAGATTTTTATAGTTTTGTGTTTTACATTAAGTTCTATAAACACTTTTGTGAATAGTGTAAGATCTACATCTAGATTCTGATTTTTGCAAAAAACCTTAAGATAAGTGGGACTTAATTAAACTAAAAATCTTCTGCACAGCCAATAAATAACAGAGTAAGCAGACAGCCTACCTAATGGGATAAAATATTTGCAAACTGTGTATTCAGAAAAGAGCTAAATCCAGAATTTATAAAGAACTAAAACAAGTAAATAAAACAAAACAAATAACCCCACTAAAAATTGAGCAAAATTCCAATTGTCACAGGCTATTGTTGCATTTGTTTTAGAGGTCTTAGTCATGAATTATTTGCCTAGGCCAGTGTGATAATTTTTCCTAGGTTTTCTTCTATGATTTTATGGTTGTAGGTCTTACATTTGTCTTTAATCCATCTTAAGTTAATTTTTTTTTTTTAATTTTGTTTTCTTTTTTCTTTTTTTTTGTTTTCTTTTTTTTTTTAATTTTGTTTTCTTTTTTTTCTTTTTTTTTTTTATTGCATTTTATATTTTGATATGTAGTGAGAAATAGGGGCCCAGTTGCATTCTTCTCCTTAAGGCAAACTAATTTTCCCAGCACCGTTTTTTGAATAGGGTGACCTTTCCAAAGTGTATAACTTTGCTAAAGATTTGTTGGCCATTGGTATGTGGCTTTATTTATGTGTTTTCTATTCTGTTCTAATGTAGGAGTAAGGATTTCACATTATTTTTTATAAGGTTTACAGTAGAGGGACTCTATTTTGAAATTTATTTTATTTTCTTTAATTTTTAATTTCTGTGGGTTCATAGTAGGTGTACTTATTTATGGAGTAAATGAGATGTGTTGATATAGGCATGTAATGTATAAAAACCACATCATGAAGAATAGAATATCCATCCCCTCAAGTATTTATCCTTTGAGTTACAATCCAGTTATACTCTTTTAGTTATTTTAAAATGTACAATTCAATTATTAATGACTATAATCACCCTGTTTTCCTACCAAATAGTAGGTCTTTTTTATTTCAACTATTTTTTTATTCATTAAGCACCCTAGATACCCCCTACCCTCTCGCTACCCTTCCCAGCCTCTGGTAACTCTAATCTCTGTTAGAGAAATTATACTCACGTAGTTACAAGAGGCTGGGAAGGGTACTGAGAGAATGGGGGATATAAAATGAGTTAAATTTCTTTGATTTTTAGAACCCACAAATAAGTGAAAACATGCAATTCTTGTCTTTCTGTGTCTGACTTATTTCACTTAACATAATGATCTCCAGTTGCATCTATGTTGTTGCAAATGACTGGATCTCATTTTTTTTATGGCTGAATAGAACTTCTTTATAAATATATGCCACATTTTCTTTATCACTGTTCTTGCATAGAATGTTCTATAAACATCTGTTAGGTCCATTTGTCCTAGAGTGAAATTTAATCCCAGTGTTTCTTGTTGACTTTCTCTCTCAATAACCATTGTAATCCTTTCAGTGAAGCGTTGAAGTCCTCCACTATTATTGTGCTATTATTATCTATCTATTTTCTTAGGTCTAGTAGTGATCATTTTATAAATCTGGGAGCTCAAGAGTCAGGTGCATATGTATTTAGAATTGTAATATCTTTTTGTTAAATTGTTCCTTTTATAATTAAATAATGACATTCTTTGCCTTTTTTGCTGTTGTTTTAAAGTCTGCTTTATTTAATATAAAAATAGGTGCTCTTGTCTGCTTTTCATTTCCATTGGCATGGAATATCTCCTTCCACCTCTTTACCTTGAGTCTTATGAATTATGTGTTAGGTGTGTCTGTTGAAGGCAGTAGATATTTGGTTGATAATTTTTAAAATCCATTTTCTCAATCTATGTCTTTTAAGTGGAGCATTTAGACCATTTATGCTCAATGTTAATATTGAGATATGAAGTATTATTTTTATTATGTTGATTGTTATTACCTCATTACTTTGCTTTCTTTAATGTACTATTGCTTTATAGTACCTGTGAGTTTTATACTTCCAAAAGGTTCATTCTGGTGCATAACAACCATTTATTTCAATATTTAGAACTTCTTTTAGCATTTCTTATAGATCTGGTCTGGTCATGACAAACTCCTTCAGTGTTTGCTTGTCTGAAAAAAAAATTATTTCTCCTTCATTTATGAAAGTTAATTTTGCTAAATACAAATTTCTTGGCTGACAGTTATTCTGTTTAGGATGGTTAGTGATAAGACGCCAATCCTTTCTGCATTGGAGGGTTTCTGCTGAGAGGTCCGGTTTTAGTCTGATAGGTTTCCCATTATAGGTTACCTGATGCTTTTTTCTCTACTGTTAGATATCTTTCCTTTAATGTTGAATTTAGATAGCTATGATTACTACATTCTTGCTGATGTCCTTTTTTGCAAGAAATCTCTCAAGTGTTTTTCTGAGCTTCTTGTATTTGGATGTCTAAATCTCTAGCAAGGCCAGGGAAGTTTTTCTGAATTATTCCCTCAAATAGGTTTTTTGAAATTTTGTTTTATCTTCTACTTCAGGAACACTAATTATACGTATGGCTGGCCATTTTACATATGCCCATATTTCTTGAAGACTGCAGCAGACTTAAGCGTCTCTGCCCAGCTGCCCTACAGGGAGCAACAGAGCTCACAGCACAGCATTTGAGCTCTGATAAGGGACAGACTGTCTCCTCAAGTGGCTCCCTGACCCCCATATAATCAAAAACGCATGAGATCCCTTTTGTCTATTTTGGCTTTTGTTGCCAATGGTTTTGGTGTTTTAGTCATGAAATCCTTGCCTATGCCTATGTCCTGAATGGTATTGCCTAGGTTTTCCTCTAGGGTTTTTATGGTGTTAGGTCTTATGTTTAAGTCTTTAATCCATCTGGAGTTAATTTTTGTGTAAGGTGAAAGGAAGGGGTCCAGTTTCAGCTTTGTGCACATGGCTAGCCAGTTATCCCAACATCATTTATTAGACAGGGAATCCTTTCTCCATTGCTTCTTTTGTCAGGTTTGTCAAAGATCAAATGGTTGTAGATGTGTGGTGTTACTTCCAAGGTCTCTGTTTTGTTCCATTGGTCTATATCTCTGTTTTGGTACCAGTACAATGCTGTTTTGATCACTGTAACCTTGTAGTATAAAGTCAGGTAGCATGATGCCTCCAGCTTTGTTCTTTTTGCTTTGGATAGTCTTGGCTATGCAGGCTTTTTTTTTTGGTTTCATATGAAGTTTAAGGTGTTTTTTTCCCATTCTGTGAAGAAAGTAAATGGTAGCTTGATGAGGATAGCATTGAATCTACCAATTACTTTGGGCAGTATGGCCATTTTCACAATATTGATTCTTTCTAACCAGGAGCATGGAATGTTTTTTCCAACTGTTTTTGTCCTCTCTTATTTCCTTGAACAGTGGTTTGTAGTTCTCCTTGAAGAAGTCCTTCACATCCTTTGTTAGTTGTATTCTTAGGTATTTTATTTTCTTTGTAGCTATTGTGAATGGAAGTTCGCTCATGATTTGGCTACCTGGTTGTCTGTTATTGGTGTATAGGAATGACTGTGATTTTTTGCACATTGATTTTGTATCCGGAGAGTTTGCTGAGTTGCTTATCAGCTTAAGGAGATTTTGGACTGAGACAATGGGATCTTCTAAATATACAATCATCTCATCTGCAAATAGAGACATTTTGACTTCCTCTTTTCCTAATTGAATACCCTGTATTTCTTTTCCTTGCTTGATTACTCTGGCTAGAACTTTCAATACTTTTTTGAATAGGAATGGTGAGAGATGGCACCCTTGTCTAGTGCCAGATTTCAAAGGGAATGGTTCCAGTTTTTGCCAATTCAGTTTGATATTGGCTGTGGGTTTGTCATAAATAGCTTTTATTATTTTGAGATATGTTCCATTGATACCTGGTTTATTGAGAGCTTTTAGCATAAAGTGCTGTTGAATTTTGTTGAAGGCCTTCTCTGCATCTATTGAGAGGATCATGTGCTTTTTGTCTTTGGTTCTGTTTATGTGATGGATTACATTTATAGATCTGTATATTTTGAACCAGCCTTGCATCTCCGGAATGAAGCCTACTTGATTGTGATGGATACATTTTTTGACGTGTTGTTGCATTTGGTTTGCCAGCATTTTATTGAAGATTTTTGCATCAATGTTCATCATGGATATTGGCCTGAAATTTTCTGTTTTACTTGTGTGTCTGTGAGGTTTTGGTATCAGGATGATGTCGGTCTCATAAAATAATTTGGGAAGGATTCCCTCTTTTTGTATTGATTGGCATAGTTTCAGAAAAAATGGTACCAGCTCCTCTTGTACAGCTGATAGAATTCGACCATGAACCCGTCAGGACCTGGACTCCTTTTTGTTGGTAGGCTATTGATTGCTGCCTTAACTTTAGATCTTGTTATTGGTCTATTCAGGGATTTGACTTCTTCTTGGTTTAGTCTTGGGAGGGTTTAAATGTCCAGGAATTTATCCATTTCTGCTAAATTTACTGGTTTATATGGACAGAGTTGTTTGTAGTAATCTCTGATGGTAGTCTGTATTTCTGTGGAATTGGTGGTGATATCCCCTTATCATTTTTATTGCATCTGTTTAATTTTTCTCTCTCTTTTTTATTAGTCTGGTTAGCAGTCTGTCTATTTTGTTAGTCTTTTCAAAGAAACAGCTCCTGCATTTATTGATTTTTTTGAAGGGTTTTTTTGTGTCTCTATCTCCTTCAATTCTGCTCTGATCTTAGTGATTTCTTGCCTTCTGCTAGCTTTTGAATTTGTTTGATCTTACTCCTCTAGCTCTTTAAATTTTGATGATAGGGTGTCAATTTTAAATCTTCCTTGCTTCTCATGTGGCCATTTAGTGCTATAATTTTCCCTCTAGACATTGCTTTAAATTTGACCCAGAGATTCTGGTACATTGTGTCTTCATTCTTACTGGTTTCAAAAAACATCTTTATTTCTACCTTCATTTTTGCTTCAGTAGTCATTCAGGAGCAGGTTGTTCAGTTTTCGTGTAGTTGTGTGGTTCTGAGTGAGTTTCTTAATCCTGAGTTTTAATTTGATTGCACTGTGGTCTCAGAGACTGTTTGTTATGCTTTTCATTCTTTTGCATTTGCTGAGGAGTGATTTACTTCCAATTATGTGGTCAATTTTAGAGTAAGTGCTATGTGGTACTGAGAAGAATGTATATTCTGTGGATTTGGGGTGGAGGGTTCTGTAGATGTCTATTAGGTTTGCTTGGTCCACATCTGCATTCAAGTCCTGGATATCCTTGTTAATTTTCTTTCTTGTTGATCTGACTAATGTTGACAGTGGAGTGTTAAAGTCTCTCACTATTATTGTGTGGTAGTCTAAGTCTCTTTGTAGGTCATTAAGAACTTGCTTTATGTGTCTGGGTGTTCCTGTATTGAGTGCATATATATTTAGGATAGTTAGCTCTTCTTGTTGAATTGATCCTTTTGCCATTATGTAATGCCCTTCTTTGTCTCTTTTCATCTTTGTTGGTTTAAAGTCCATTTTATCAGAGACTAGGATTATAATCCCTGCTTTTTTTCTCTCCATTTGCTTGGTATATCTTCCTCCTTCCCTTTATTTTGAGTATATGTGTATCCTTGCATGTGAGATGAGTCTCCTGCATATAGCACACCAATGGGTCCTGATTCTTTATCCAATTTGCCAATCTGTGTCTTTTAATTGGGGCATTTAGGCCATTTACATTTAAGGTTAATATTGTTATGTGTGAATTTCTCCTGCCATTTGGATACTAGCTGGTTGTTTTGCCCATTAGTTGATGCAGTTTCTTTATTGTGCCAATGGTCTTTACCATTTGGTATATTTTTGCAGTGGCTGGCACTGGTTGTTTCTTTCCATATTTAGTGCTTCCATCAGGAGCTCTTATAAGGCAGGTCTTGTGGTGACAAAATCTCAGCATTGTTTGTCCATAAAGGATTTTATTTCTCCTTCACTTATGAAGCTTAGTTTTGCTGGCTATGAAATTCTGGGTTGAAAGTTCTTTTCTTTAAGGATGTTTAATATTGGCTTCCACTCTCTTCTGGCTCATGGGGTTTCTGCCAAGAGGCCTGCTGTGAGTCTGATCGCCTTCCCTTTGTGAGTAATCCGACCTTTCTCTGTGGCTACCCTAAGCATTTTTTTCCTCACTTCAATCCTGGTGAATCTGATGATTATGTGCCTTGGGGTTGCTTTCTTGAGGAGTGTCTTTGTGGTGTTCTCTGTATTTCCTGGAATTGAATGTTAGCCTGTCTTGCTAGGTTGGGGAGGTTTTCCTGGATAATATCCTGAAGAGTGTTTTCCAGTTTGGAGTCATTCTCCCCCATCACTTTCAGGTACACCAATCAAACTTAGATTAAGTCTTTTCACATAATCCCATATTTCTTGGAGGCTTTGTTCATTTCTTTTCACTCTTTTTTCTCTAATGTGATGGAACTCACAATCACTCCTATTCCCAGGTGCTCTGTTCTGGGAAAGTGGGGTTTTATTTATAAGTCCCTGATGTCCTGCTGCCTTTTTTTCAGAGATGCCCTGTCCAGCAGGAAGGGAGTCTAGTCACAATCTCTCTGCAGAGACCCTGCTGGGCTGTCACAGGCTCAGTCCAGCTGCTGTGTGAGCTTCCTCTGGCTTTTGTTTACACAGGTAAGATTAAAACTACCTCTGCAATGGCAGACAGGCTTACCCCCCACCAAGCTCGATCATCCCAGGTGGAACTTGAACTGATGTGCTGGCTGTGAAACTCTCGAGTGAGAGGGTTTTAGTGTGCTGGTCTTTGTGGAGGTGGGACCCACCAAGCTGTATTACTTGTCTCCCTGCTTTCAGCTCCTCCTCTTTTGGGGAGCAGGAAGCTCTGTCTCACAGGCATGCCAGGTGCCAGCCAAAACATCTCTCCAGATTTGCACTGACAGCCCACAGCATGGGCTGGGTGGCCACTCAGATCTGTGCTGGCAACTTGCAGTGCTTGTCAACCCAGTGGGGATCTCCTGTTCTCTGGGTTGCAAAGACCCTGGGAGAAGTGCAGTATCTGAACCGGAGTGCTGGAGGGGAAAAGTCATTGATGGCCTCTGTTCAGTAGGAAGGGAGTCCTCTGGCCAGTTGCACTTCCTGGATTAGGCAGTGCCCTCCCCTACCTCAGTTTCCCCTTCTTGGGCTACACCCACTGTCCAAACAGTCCCATTGAGATGAACCTGGTACCTCGGTTGGAAGTGCAGAGATAACTTGCCTTCTGGGTCACTCACTGGGAACTGCATTTCAGAGCTGTTCCTGTTCGGCCATCTTGGTGGAAGTCTCAACATTCTTAAAGAAAAGAAATTCCAACCTAGAATTTCACATCAGGTCAAACTCAGTTTCATAAGGGAAGGAGAAGTAAGATATTTTTCAGATAAGCAAATGCAGAGGGAATGTGTAACCACTAGATTTGCCTTACAAGAGTTCCTGAAAGAAGCACTAAATATGGAATGAAGGGACTCTTATTAGCCACTACAAAAACACACTGAAGTACACAGAGAAATGATGCTATAAAGCAACCACCCAAACAAGTCTGCATAAGAACCAGCTAACATCAGAATGACAGGCTCACATTTACACATATCACTACTAACCTTGAATATAAACAGGCTAAATATTTCAAGCAAAAGGTACAGGGTGGTAAGCTGAATTAAAAACCAAGATACAATGGTATGCTGTCTTCAAGAGACCTACCTAACACACAATGACACCCACAGTCTCAAAATAAAGGAACGGAGGAAAATTTACCAAATAAATGGAAATCAGAAAAAAAAAAGCAGAAGATGCAATATCACACAGAACAGACTTTAATCCAACAAATATCAAAAAAGACAAAGAAGAGCATTACATATGGTAAAGAGTTCAATTCAGCAAAAAAATCTTAACTGTTCTAAATATATATGCACCCAACACAGGAGTACATGGATTCATAAAGCAACTACTTAGATACCTCCAAAAAGAATTAGACTCCCACACAATAATAGTTGGAGACTTCAACAGCCCACTGACAGTATTAGATAAATCATCAAAACAGAAAAATATTAACAGATATCTAGAACCTGAAGAAAGAACTGGATCAAATGGACCTGGTAGATGTCTTCAGAACCCTTCTTCCCCAAAACAATAGAATGTACATTCTTCTCATCACCACATGGAATGTATACTAAAATCAACCGCATAATTGGACATAAATCATTCCTCAGCAAATGCAAAAAACTGAAATCACACCAACAACACTCTCAAACCATGCAATCATCAGATTAGAAACAAAGATCATGAAATTTGCTCAAAATAATACATGGACGTTGAATAACCTATATCTGAATGACTTTTGGAAAAACAATAAAATGTAGGCAGAAATTAAAATGTTCTTTTCAACTGATGAGAACAAAAATACAGCACATCAGAATTTCTGGAGCAAAGCTAAGGAAGTGTTAAGAGGGAAATTTATAGCACTAAATGTCTACATCAAAAAGTTAGAAAGATCTTTCAACTTAACTACCTAATATCACAACTAGAAGAATTAGAGAGCCAAGGGCAAATCAACCCCAAAGGCAGAAGGACACAAGAAATAAGCAAAATCAGAGCTGAAATGAAGGAGATTGAGACCCAAAATACCATTTAAAACATCAACAAATTCAGGAGATGGTTTTCTGGAAAAATTTATAAAAATAGACTGCTAGCTAGACTAATAAAGAAGAAAGAGACTACATTCAAATAAATACAATTAGAAACAACAAAGGAATTATTACTGCTTATTCCACAGAAATACAAATAATCATTAGAGAATATTGTGAACACCTCTATGCAAACAAATTAGAATCTAGAAGAAATGCATGAGTTCCTAGACAGATACTCCCTCCCAGGACTGAGCCTGGAAGAAATTGAATGACCCAAGACAGATGCCCCCTCCCAAGACTGAACCAGGAAGAAATTAAATGAGCTCCAAAACTGAATCAGTAATGAATAGCCTACCACACAACAAAACACCAGGACTAGATGGATTCAAAGCCAAATTCTATGAGATGTATGAAGAAGAACCGGTACCACTTTTTTTCCCCTAAAACTAGAACCCTCCCTTACACCATATACAAAGAAATTGATTAAACACTTAAATGTAAAACCCAAAATTATAAAAATCCTAGAAGGCAAACTTGGTAAAATTGTGGGTGTAGGAACAGGCAAATATTTTATAATGAAGATGCCAAAAACAGTTGCAACACAAGCAAAAATTAACAAATGGCATCTAATAAACTAAAGAGCTACTGCATGACAAAGGAAACTATTAACAGAGTAAACAGACAATCTATAGAATGAGAGAAAAATTTTGAAAACTATGCATTTTGCATGATATGACAAAGATCTGATAGTAATCATATATAATTTTTTGAAAATTAAAAAAAGGTAAACAACAACATCATTGAATAGTGGGCAAAGAGCATGAAGAGATTTTTCACAAGAAGACATATATGTGTCTAGTAATCATATGAAAAAAGCTCAACATCACTGATCACTAGAGAAGTGCAATTCAAAATCACAATGAGATACCATCTGACACCAATCAGAATGGCTACTACAAAAAGTCAACAAATAACAGGTGCGGGCAAAGTCTTGGAGAAAAGGAAACACTATCCACTATTGGTGAGAATGTAAATTAGTTCAACCATTGCAAAAGACATTTGGCAATTTCTCAAAGGCCTAAAAATCAGAACTATCATTTGACCCAGCAATCTCATTATTTAGTATACACTCAAAGGAATACAAATTGTTCTATCATAAAGACACTGCAGCAGTAATTATAATTTTAAAAAAGACATGGGAGAAGGGATCCAAGATGGCTGAGTAGGAGCAGCTCTGGATGGCAGCTCCCAGCAAGAGCACAGAGGGTGAGTGGCCACTGCATTTCCAGATGAATTCCAGGTGCCATTTCAACTGGTGACTGGAACACCTGGGAGACACAGTCACCCATTCAACTGAAAAAAAAAGGGTCTGAGGCAGAGAGCCAGGTGATCAGACATGGCCAGTTCCACCCCCCACAAAGACCAGCAATCTGAAACGCTCTGGATTGAGAGTTTCACAGTAAGCACAGCTTAACCTGCGATGGTTGAGCTCTGTGGGGGAGAGGCGTCTGCCATTACTGAGAGAGTCCACCACTACCGAGGTAGTCCACCATTGCTGAGGCGGTCCACCATTGTCAAGGCAGTCCACCATTATCGAGGCAGCCCACAATTGCCGAGGCAGTTCACCATAACAGAGAGTCCACCATTACAGAGGTAGGCCATAGTTGCCGAGGCAGTTCTAACTATGCCTCTATAAACAGGACCGCAGGGAAGTTCACACGGCAGCTGGGAGGAGCCCACAGAAGCTCAGCAATGCCTCTGCTGGCAGACTGTGACTAGGCTGCCTCCTTGCTGGGACAGCCATCCCTGAAAAAAGGCAGCAGCACAACAGAAACTTATAAATAAAGCGCTACCTTCCCAGGACAGAGCACCTGGGGGAAAAAAAAGGCTGTTATGAGTTCTGCTGCAGCAGACTTAAACGTACCTGCCCAGCAGCTCTGAATGAACAATGGATCTCACAGCTCAGCACTAGAGCTCCTATAAAGGACAGACTGTCTCCTCAGGCAGCTCCCCTGACCCCCATATATCCCAAGAGTCACCTCATAAAGGAGAGCTCAGGCTGACATCTGGCAGGTATCCTTCTGGGACAAATATAACAGAAGAAGAAACTGACAGCAACCCTTACTGTTTTGCAGCAACTGCAGGTGATCCCCAGGCAAGCAGGGTCTGGAGTGGACCTCCAGCAGTCCTACAGCAGAGGGGCCTGACTGTTAGAAGGAAAATAAAGAAACACAAAGAAATAACTTCATCATCAACAAACAGGACAACCACGCAGAGACCCCATCTGAAAGTCAACAACTACAAAGACCAAAGGTAAATAAATCCACAAAGATGGGAAGAAACCAGCACAAAAAGGATGAAAACACCCAAAACCAGACACTTCTCCTCCTCCAAGGGATCACAACTCCTCACCAGCAAGGGAACAAGGCAGGATGGAGAATGAGTTGGACAAATTGACAGAAACAGGCTTCAGAAGGTGGGTAATAAGAAAACTTCTCTGAGTTAAAAGAACATGTTCTAACCCAATGCAAAGAAACTAAGAATGTTGAAAAAAGGTTTGACAAAATGCTAATGAGAATAAACAGCTTAGAGAGGAATATAAATGAATTGATGGAGCTCAAAAACACAACACGAGAACTTCGTGAAGCATACACAAATTTCGATAGCCAAATTGACCAAGCAGGAGAGAAGATATGAGAGGTTGAAGATCAACTCAATGAAATAAAACAAGAAGGCATGATTAGAGATAAAAGAGTGAAAAGAAATGAACAAAGCCTCCAAGAAATATGGGATTATGTGAAAAGACCTAACCTACGTTTGATAGGTGTACCTGAATGTGACGGAGAGAATGAATCCAAGCTGGAAAAACTCTTCAGGATATTATCCAGGAAAACTTCCCCCAACCTAGCAAGTCCAATATTCAAGTCCAGGAAATATAGAGAACCCCACACCACAAAGATATTCCTCAAGAAGAGCAACCCCAAGGCACGTAATCATCAGATTCACCAGGGTTGAAATGAAGGAGAAAATGCTAAGGGCAGCCAGAGAGAAAGGTCGGGTTACCCACAAAGGGATGCCCATCAGACTCACAGCAGATCTCTCAGCAGAAACTCTACAAGCCAGAAGAGAGTGGGGGCCAATATTCAACATCCTTAAGGAAAAGAACTTTCAGCCTAGGATTTCATATCCAGCCAAACTAAGTTTCATAAGCAAAGGAGAAATATCCTTTATGAACAAGTGATTACTCAGAGATTTCATCACCACCAGGCCTGCTTTACAAGAGCTCCTGAAAGAAACACTAAACAAAGAAAGGAACAACCATTACCAGCCACTCCAAAAATGTACCAAATGGTAAAGCGCATCGATACAATGAAGAAACTGCATCAACTAACAGGCAAAACTACCAGCTAGCATCAAAATGGCAGGATCAAATTCACACATAACAATATTAACACTAAATATAAATGGGCTAACTGCCCTAATCAAAAGACACAGACTGGCAAATGGGATAAAAAGCCAAAACCCATCGGTGTGCTGTATCCAGAAAACACATCTCACATGCAAGGATACACATAGGCTCAAAATAAAGGGAATAATAGTGGGAGACTTTAACACTCCACTGTCAATATTAGACAGATCAACGAGACAGAAAATTAACAAGGATATCCAGGACTTGAACTCAGAGCTGGACCAAGCAAACCTAATAGACATTTACAGAACTCTCCACCCCAAATCCACAGAATATACATTCTTCTCAGCACCACATCACACCTACTCTAAAACTGACTATATAATTGGAAGTAAATCACTCCTCAGCAAATGCAAAAGAATGGAAATCATAACAAACAGTCTCTCAGACCACAGTGCAATCAAGTTAGAACTCAGAATTCAGAAACTAACTCAGAATGGCACAGCTTCATGGAAACTGAGCAACTGGCTCCTCAATGTTGACTGGATAAACAGTGAAATGAAGGCAGATATGAATATGTTCTTTGAAACCAACGAAAACAAAGACACAACATACCAGAATCTCTGGAACACATTTAAAGCAGTTTCTAGAGAAAAATGTATAGCAATAAATGCTCACATGAGAAGCAAGGAGAGATCTAAAATCGACACCCTATCATCAAAATTGAAAGAGCTACAGGAACAAGATCAAAAAAACTCAAAACCTAGCAGAAGACAAGAAATAACTAAGATCAGAGCAGAACTGAAGGAGAGAGAGACACAAAATCCCTTCAAAAAATCAATAAATCCAGGACCTGTTTTTTTTGAAAAGATCAACAAAATAGATCACTAACCAGATTAATAAAAAAGAAAAGAGAGAAGAATCAAATAGATGCAATAAAAAATGATAAAGGGGGATATCACCACAGAATCTACAGAAATACAAACCATCATCAGAGATTACTACAAACAACTCTATGCACATAAACCAGTAAAACTGGAAGAAATGGATAAATTCCTGGACACTTGCATCCTCCCCAAGCCTAAACCAGGAAGAAGGTGAAACCCTGAATAGATCAATAACAAGGGCTGAAGTTGAGGCAGAATTAATAGCCTACCAACCAAAAAAAGCCCAGGTCCAGATAGGTTCACAGTCAAATTATACCAGACATACAAAGAGGAGCTGATACCATTCCTTCTGAAACTATTCCAAACAATCCAAAAAGAGAGAATCCTTTCCAAATCATTTTATGAGACAACATCATCCTGATACCACAACCTGGCAGAGACTCAACAAGAAAAGAAAACTTCAGGCCAATATCCATGATGAAGATAGATGCAAAAATCTTCAGTAAAATACTGGCAAACCGATTGCAACAGCACATCAAAAAGCCTATCCACCACGATCAGGTAGGCTTCACCCCAGGGATGCAAGGTTGGTTCAACATATGCAAGTTTATAAAGGTAATTCGCCACATAAACAGAACCAAAGACAAAAACCACATGATTATCTCAATAGATCCATATAGGAAAAGAAGAGGTAAAACTATTTCTATTATCAGATGATGTACTCATATCTAGAAAATCTTAAGGAATCCACTAAAACACTATTAGAATTAATAAATGAGTTCAGCAAAGTTGCAATGTACAAGACTGTTGTATTTCTATAACCAACCATTAACAATCCACAAATGAAATCAAGAAAAAATTCCATTTATGATAGTATGAAAATGAAGCAAATACTTAGGAATATATTTAACAACGTGCAAGACATATATTGAAAACTACAAAACATTGTTGAAATTGTTAAAAACCTAAATGAATGGAAAGACATCCTGTATTCATGAAATGGAAGACAGCATTGTTCAAATGACAATATTTTTTCAAAGCAGTCTGTAGATTAAGTACAATCTCTATAGATTTCAAGTTGTCTTTTTTTGCAGAAATTAATAGGGAACCCAGAATAGCCAAAATAATTTTTAAAAATATTTCTGATTTCAAAACTTACTACAGAGCTATAGTAACCAAAATGTTGTGATACAGGCATGAAGACAGACATAAAGACCAATGGAATAGACTACAGAGCCCCAAAATAAACCCTCACATATATGATCAAATAATTTTTAACAAGGATGCCAAGGCAATGGGGAAGCAGCAGTGTTGGAGAAACTGGGTATTCACAAGCCAAAGAATGAAGTTGGACCCTTACCTTGTACCATGTATAAAAGTTAACTCAAAATGGATCAAAGACCTACACAGAAGACCTAAAACTATAAAACTCATAGAAAATGTAGAGGAAAAAGCTTCACATCATTGGGTCTGGCAATGATTTCTTGGATATGATACCAAAGGTACAGGTAAGAAAAAAATGATAAATTGGAATTTAAAACTTTTTCACATCAAAGGACAGTATCAATAGAGTAAAAAGGCAACCTATAGAACAGGAGAAAATATTTTGCAAATCACATATATAATAAGAGATTAGTAACCAGAATATATAGAGAACTAAAATTCAACAACAGAAAACCCAACAACACAATTCAAAAATGACATTTCTCTAAAGAAAATGTACAAATGGCCAATAAGCACATGAAAAGATGCTCAACATCATTAGGAATATTCACATCAAAACCATAAGGTGCAGGACGGGCATGGTGACTCATGCCTGTAATCCCAACACTTTGGGAGGCCAAGGTGGGAGACTGCTTGAGGCCAGGAGTTCAAGCCCAGCCTAGTCAAAGTCACAAGACTCCTCTCCCTATTTTATATATATATATATATATATATTTTTTTTTTTAAACTATGAGGTACCACTTCACCCACTAGGATCGATAATTGGAAAGAAAGAAAGAAAACTAGTGTTGGCAAGGATGTGGGAAATTGAAGCCCTAAGCACTGCTGGTAGGAACTTAAATTGGTACAACCCTGTAGGAAACAACTGGCACGTCCTCCAAATGCTAAACCTTGGAGTTACCATATGAGCCGACAATCCACCACTAGGTATATACCCAAGAGAAGTGAAAACATACATTCAAAAAAAATTATTTTTGGATTAAAAAAATGTTATCCAAATGCTCATAACAGCATTATTCATAAGAGCCAAAAAATGTAAACAAACCAGATGTCCATTAACAGATGAATAAACAAAATGTGGCATACACATACAATGGAATATTATTCAGTTATAAAAAAGAAATGAAATATCCATGCATGTTACAACATTGATTACCTTGAAATCATTATGCTAAGTGAAAGAAGCCAGACACAAAAGGCCATATATTCTATGATCCCATTATATGAAATGTCCAGCATGGGCAAATCCTTAGGGACAGAGGTAGACTAGTAGTTATCAGGGCCTATGTAAGAGGGACTGGGAGAGTGGAGTGATGGCCACCATGTACAGGGTTACATGTTTTGGGAGGTGATGTACATGTTCTAAAATTGATTATGGTGATGGTTACACAACTCTGTGAATATACTAAAACCACTGAATTGTATGCTTTATTTTTTTCTTGTTTTTTTAAAAATACAGAATGCTTCACAAATGTATATGTCATCCTTTAGCTCACTGCAGCCTCAAACTCCTGAGCTCAGGTGATCTTCCACCTCAGCCTCTCAAAGTGCTGGGATTATACATGTGAGCTACTGTGCCCAGCCTAGAAAATAAATGTTATAGTATGTGAATTATATCTCAGTTTAAAAAAAGAATGGACATAAATAGCTCAGCAATGTTTTAGCATGAAAGAATTTAACTCTGAGACTGTTCTGACATCTTGATGGGGTGTGATGATAGTGCCAAAATGGAAGGGATGTGAATATTAACAGAGAAAAACTGTTTCCCCCTACATTCACAACACTTGTGACATCAACTGTGTGGGTCCTTTCCACACCAACAATCTATTCTCCATCTCTCCTGATACCAACTGGGTGTCTTATAACACAACTCTAACATTTTCTACCTGGAGCTAGCATCAGACACTAGGGCTCAGTGCCACAGGACTGCTCCCACTTCAGACACCAATCACAAGTCCTGGGCTTTTGGTATTTCTGACCAAATGGGTTACAAACTGGGCATCCTCATGACTCTCTTCTAGGTTCAATCATTTGCTCTGATGGGCTTACAAAACTCAGGGAAACACTTTACTTACTTTACCAGTTATGATAAAGGATGCAAATGAACAGCCTGTGCTCTATGCACCTCCATGAAGAGGTGCATAGAGCAACATGTGGGAAAGGAGGTCCCGAGCCTCCACACCCTCTCTGGTGACCACCTTCCCAGCACCTCCTTGTGTTCATTCACCCAGAAGTTCTATGTACCTCATAGTTTAGGAATTTTTATTGAGGCTTCATCACCTCAGCATGATTAATTAACTCAGTCTTCAGTTCCTTTTCCCTCCCCAGAGGATGGTGGGTGGGGCTTAAGGTTCCAAGCTTGTAATCATGGCTTGGTCTGTCTGGTGCCCAGCCCTCATCTTGAAGCCATCCAGGAGCCCACCAAGAGTTACCTCATTAAAACAAAAGACACTCCTATTACCCAGGAAACCCCAAGGAACTTAGGATCAAATATTAGAAAAAAAAGATGCTTCTAGAGTTTTAGGAGTCCTATGTCACGAACTGGGAGCAGAGGCCAAATATATATTTATATTTTATTTTTTTATTATGTGACACATATTCTTTTCATAGAGGGAAGAGCTGCAGAGTTCTTTTTTGTGTTTTGGAGGGCCAGGGTCTCTGTGAAATTGAGGGATTCATTAGTACAGTGTGTGGCAAGATAATTCAGACATTTCTTTTTATATGAGTAAGTGAGGTACACTTGGGATCTTAAAAACTATTTTCTTTTTATTATGGTGGGCATCATACCAAAGGGTGCAAGTTGCAGGTTATAAAAACAAAGTAAAATTTTCCATAGCCTGAAATGGTTGGAAATATGACTGAGTCTCTTCATTGAGCTTCTAAGATGAAAGGCCCCAGAATTCTTCTTCTTGCAAATGTTGAATTCATGATGATGATAAGATGGCTGACTATTGAGGGTTGAATGTGTAGTAAACATTTACATGCATTTCCTTGTTTTAATTTCCCCACTATCACTGTGACATACCCACAGTTGTTTAGAACTTACCCAAGTTCATGAAGCAAGTCAGCAACTGAGCTGGGCTGCAATCACACATACATGTGTATCCCAAGACCCCACTGTACTTCTACTCCAGGGGAACTGCCCCCAGGAGCTCACAGCACTTGAGATCCTAACCACACCAGTAAGGGAGGCAGTGGAGTATGGAAGCAGTGCCCTGGACTGGGGAGTCAGAGTCCCTGAGACCTGGTCCACCTTTGCCAGTAATCGGCTCTGTGACCTTGGGCAAGAAGCTTGACCTCTCAGAGGCATGGTTTTCTGAAGTGTAAAGTATGGAAAATTTATCACAGCTATCCCTGTAGATCCTTACAACAAAGGCATTCAGCCTGAGTCCTGCCTCATTCACCCTCTGATTGTCATTTGTATATTGAGACTAGAAGGAAGAAAACCTTGGAGTCAGTGTAGGCTGGTGATTTCAAGATGCCGGACTTTGGTGTCGGACCAGTGTGGCACTGGCTCCGTCACTTATCTCAGTGTGATGTTGAACAAGTTCTTTAATTGTGTCCCCATCTGCAAATGGGAATAATAGCAGCGTTGGGTGCTGTGCTGTCTACATAGAGTGGTTGTGAGGATTGAGGGGAGATCTCAGTAGAGAGCTTTAATACAATTCCTGGCACGTTGTAAGTACTGGGATGCTATATTATTATAAATTAAATAATATTATAATTTATTTATGATGATGATTGTTGATTGTTATAAAACAGAGACACAGAATCCCTTCAGAGTAATTACTGTAGTTTAAATAGCTCAGCCAGGTCAGACTTTGGAGCTCAGATTGCCTGCTTGGGCTGAGTTCTGGAACCAGTCCATATGTAGAAAGTCGGCCATACCTCAGGACTATGCTGCTGGGTAAGAGGATATCAGATTGTCACCAAAAACACTCGAGTTCCCTTCTTGTAAATTTTGAGTCAGTAATGCCATTTTCCCCAAATGAGACAATACACTATATTACAACTTACCATATCAATTTTGACTCAATTCTTCTTTTTTGCCCAATGTAATCAGAAATAGATGAGTGATCAGTGACAGATACTGATAAAACAGTTAGTTAATGTGCTATAAAAAGAACAGTTGAGAAAATGCTGCTCCCTAGAAATATCCCAATGCAGATAGGGAATTTTTCTCTCTTTCAATGTTATTTAACATAATAAGCACAGATAAAGATAGATTTACAAGACTGTTTATCACAGTGTTATTATAATGGTAAAAAGTTTAACATAAAGAGCCATCAAAAATCTAATATTACAAGAATAGTCTGAGAGTTGAGAGTTGAGGGAAAAGTGCACTATGGAGTTTTTTTTGTTAGAAAAAAGTGTTCTCTGATTCTAATTTTGTGAATATTGTGTATTTATAGAAAAATATGAAATGTAACAACAAAAATATTAGCAGAGACTACCTCTGGGTATGAGATTATTATTTTAAATTTTCTTCTTTATACTTCTTTATATTTTCTATGTTTTTTGCATTAAGCACATTTCTTTGGAATTGGGGCAAAAGTTGTTTTTTATTAGTGGGAATTCTGTCAAATTTCTTCTTTTTGCTCTAAGGCTCTTCTGTCTGGTAGATGGTTTCTTCTAAATATGTGTTAACTCTCAGTCTGGATATACTGGATTTTTTTTTCTGTTTTTTTTTTTTTTTCATTTTTTTTTTTTTATTGCATTTTAGGTTTGGGGGTACATGTGAAGAACATGGAAGATTGTTGCATAGGTACACACATGGCAGTGTGATTTGCTGCCTTCCTCCCCATCACCTATATCTGGCATTTCTCCCCGTGCTATCCCTCCCCCAACTCCCCTCCCCCCCACTATCCCTCCCCTTTTTCCCCCCGACAGACCCCAGTGTGTGATACTCCCCCTCCCTGTGTCCATGTGTTCCCATTGTTCAACACCCGCCTATGAGTGAGAATATGCGGTGTTTGATTTTCTGTTCTTGTGTCAGTTTGCTGAGAATGATGGTTTCCAGGTTCATCCATGTCCCTACAAAGGACACGAACTCATCGTTTTTGATGGCTGCATAATATTCCATGGTGTATATGTGCCACATTTTCCCTGTCCAGTCTATCATCGATGGGCATTTGGGTTGGTTCCAGGTCTTTGCTATTGTAAACTGTGCTGCAATGAACATTCGTGTGCATGTGTCCTTATAGTAGAACGATTTATAGTCTTTTGGATATATACCCAGTAATGGGATTGCTGGATCAAATGGAATTTCTATTTCTAGGTCCTTGAGGAATCGCCACACCGTCTTCCACAATGGTTGAACTAATTTACACTCCCACCAACAGTGTAAAAGCGTTCCTATTTCTCCACATCCTCTCCAGCATCTGTTGTCTCCAGATTTTTTAATGATCGCCATTCTAACTGGCGTGAGATGGTATCTCAATGTAGTTTTGATTTGCATTTCTCTAATGACCAGTGATGATGAGCATTTTTTCATATGTTTGTTGGCTTCATGTATGTCTTCTTTTGTAAAGTATCTGTTCATATCCTTTGCCCACTTTTGAATGGGCTTGTTTGTTTTTTTCTTGTAAATGTGTTTCAGTTCTTTGTAGATTCTGGTTATCAGCCCTTTGTCAGATGGGTAGACTGCAAAAATTTTTTCCCATTCTGTTGGTTGCCGATTCACTCTAATGACTGTTTCTTTTGCTGTGCAGAAGCTGTGGAGTTTGATTAGGTCCCATTTGTCTATTTTGGCTTTTGTTGCCAATGCTTTTGGTGTTTTGGTCATGAAGTCCTTGCCTACACCTATGTCCTGAATGGTTTTGCCTAGATTTTCTTCTAGGGTTTTTATGGTGTTAGGTCTTATGTTTAAGTCTTTAATCCATCTGGAGTTAATTTTAGTGTAAGGTGTCAGGAAGGGGTCCAGCTTCTGCTTTCTGCACATGACTAGCCAGTTTTCCCAACACCATTTATTAAACAGGGACTCGCTTCCACATTGTTTGTTTTTGTCAGGTTTGTCAAAGTTCACAATTGCTACAAAGAGAATAAAATACCTAGGAATACAACTAACAAGGAACGTAAAGGACCTCTTCAAGGAGAACTACAAACCACTGCTCAATGAAATAAGAGAGGACACAAACAGATGGAGAAATATTCCATGTTCATGGCTAGGAAGAATCAATATTGTCAAAATGGCCATACTGCCCAAAGTAATTTACAGATTCAACGCTATCCCTATCAAGCTACCAATGACATTCTTTGAAGAACTGGAAAAAACCACCTTAAACTTCATATGGAACCAAAAGAGAGCCCGCATAGCCAAGTCAATTCTAAGCAAAAAGAACAAAGCTGGAGGCATCACACTCCCGGACTTCAAATTATACTACAAAGCTACAGTAATCAAAACAGCATGGTACTGGTACCAAAACAGAGATATAGACCAATGGAACAGGACAGAGACCTCCGACGCAACACAACACATCTACAACCACCTGATCTTTTTTCTGTTTTAAGTACTGACTTAGAAGTAATATACTTCATTGATTTTATGAGCTCATCTTTTTCATGTAATATTCAGGACAAGCCAGACACATTTGTTGCAAGATTGATTTTGTTGCTTTGAAAACCAATAAAAGATAATAAGATGAAATCACCAATTAACTAACCTTTTTCTAAACCCATCATTTCCCTGTTGAAAGCAATTTTCAGCTTTGCCTGAGATTTAATGTATTTAAGTCAGCTCTGAATCTTCTATGTGAAGAAATCAGTGCTCTCTCTCTGTCTTATTTTATATAATTAGAATTGCACCACTGAAGGACTATTAAATGTGCAATTGAGAATCTAATACTTTAAAAAGTCTACAAAATTAATCCAAATCAAAGGAAAATGGATAGAGTAGATAACAGTAAGTTTTTCTGACTTTCTTCTTTAATTGTAACTTTAAGTAACTTAAAAAAATATATATATATTACCATATTTATTGAAAAAAAATCTGAACAGGCCAAAAGCTGAACCAGTCTTTTGAGCATGAGAAGATTGAGATTTCGTTGCATTTGAATTTTTTGGATATCATTTTGGTCTTTTTCTTTCTTTTTTTTTTGAGACGGAGTCTTGCTTTGTCATCCAGGCTGGAATGCAGTGGTTCCATCTCAGCTCACTGCAACCTCTGCCTCCTGGGTTCAAGTGATTCTCATGCCTCAGCCTCCCAAGTAGCTGGGGCTACAGGCACCCACCATCCCAAACCTCACTACTTTTTGTATCTTTAGTAGAGACAGAATTTCACCATGTTGGCCATGATGAGATCGTGTCTCAATGGTAGCCATTAATTGGGCTCAAACTCCTGACATCAGATGAGCCACCATCCTCAGCCTCCCAAAGTGCTGGGATTACAGGCGTGAGTCACTGTGCCTGGCCCATTTTTATCTATTTTTTAAAGTATTGTTATATGTACATTACAAAAAAGTTGAGCAAAACAGAACTGTGTAAGATAAACACTATTATTTGGTGTGCACTGGACAAATATGCAACATATACCTACATTTATAAAATTATTTTCCCCTCAATAGGATAATATTCCACTGTTCTCAACTTGCCTTTTTGTGAAATAAATTCAATTTCAGTACATACAAATTTACCTCACTAGGTCTATATTTTTGCATTTCTGTTAGATAATATCCTAGAAGTGGGATTTCTAGTTCAAAGGATATGCATGCTTAAAATTTTGTTTTGCTTCTCAAGAAAGCTTGTGCCCATTTCACCACCCCTCACAGGGAATGGGAATGAAAGATAAAGTTTCTGCAACACAGGCACATGGAGATTCTCCCAGGGTTTGATAGGATATTATTTAAAGTCACCATCAGAAAGTTGCTCAGCTGGCTTGGGGAGGCGATGCCTTCTAAAGTAAGAATCCTGTAAGGTATTCATATCTAACTCTTCAACTCTATTCTCTACCCAGAAGAGTGTGTGTGTATGTGTGCGCGCACACGCGTGCGCACGTGTGTCAAGAGAAATGTGTCCCCCTCTGAAGAGGATCCCTCAAGATGCTGAGTGTAACAGAGGGTAGATTTTTGGAATCAAAGCTGAATTTACATTTCACCTCCATCTCTCAGTAGCAGGATGTCTTTAAGCAAATGTTTAACGTTTCTGACCTGTGTTTTACCATCTATAGCAAGAGGATGATCATAGGGTTCTCTGTGAGAATTAAATGCGTTACTTAACAGCTAAACAATGATGAGAACTAAGAGCTCAATTAATGGCTACCATTGAGACACGAGAAAGAGTGATGATGATCACACCAAGAGCACCTTAGAGGGTAAAGTTTTGCCCACTTTTACAGAAAAATTTGAGACAATCACCAACAGTCTAGTTAAGATATGCTATGTAGGCCAGGCACAGTGGCTCACGCCTATAATCCTAGCACTTTGGGAGGCCAAGGCAAGTAGATCACTGGAAGTCAGGAGTTTGAGACCAGCCTGGCCAACATGGCGAAACTCCATCTCTACTAAAAATACAAAAATTAGCTGGGCATGGTGGCACACCCCTGTAATCCCAGCTGCTCGGGAGGCTGAGGCTGGAGAATTGCTTGAACCCGGGAGGCGGAGGTTGCAGTAAGCTGAAATTGCGCCACTGCACTCCAGCCTGGGTGACAGAACAAGACTCCATCTCAAGAAAAAAAAAAAGATATGCTGTGTAACACTACACCTTCCCCACCCACATCCTGGAACCTTCTTTTGATTTTCACCATAACAATTTTATCACCTTCTCATGTGCATCATTAGTCATTTATTGTGCTTATTGTTTATGTCCTTCCCTAGGATGTTCCATATGAACAAGAATCTGTTGTTGTTCACTAAACCCCAACATCAGGGTAGCCAAAAACAAAGCCTGACACATAGTAGGCACTCAATAAATTAATGAATGAATTTCTTCTTAACATTTTTAAAACCCATTCAGATGTATTGGCAGCTAATAATGCCAGCCCTTGGGCACTGAGCATGCCCAAAATAACCCAGGCTCAACTTGGGATAACACAGAGTACTGGGCCAGGAGCCAGAACTTGCAGGTTCTCTCTTAGCTTTTGCCGGTTCTAGGGCTGACCACTCACAGGCTGGATTCTTGGGCAAATCATGTAACAATTTAACTCAAGTTTTGTAAAAAAACTAAGATTAGCAATGCCTACCTGTATCATGACTCCCTTATATTACACAGGGATTCTGTGACATTATCTTGTAAACTCTGGATTTTCATCTGAGGCATTGCAAGAAAAAAAAACACTTTTACTTTTCATAGGGACCAAAAAAGCAAAAAAATAAAGAAAGAAAGACATGGGAAATGGCAGGTTTTGCTGGACTCTAGTCTAAGCCCAAGGCTCTTGAGTGGGATCAGGATCTGAACAAGCATTTTTAGAAACTACCAACCCTGGGGGGGGGGGGGTGCCCCAAAGGCACTGTACCCCAAGACATTAGGTGAAAAATATTCATCAAATTTAGAGGCTCATCTCTTGGCCCTACCCTAGTATTTCTGGACTATGCAATTTACGGATAGCTTCTGGGAATGGCAGCTTGTAGTTGAGGTCAGAGGCTGGCTATCACCTGGAAGAACAGGGGAGAAGAGGGGAGGGGAAGGGAAGACGCCTCTGTGTGGTGGGAAGAGGGCTCTGTGTGGTGGCAAGAGGGCTCTATAGAGATGCTCCAGCTTCTCAGAGCAGCATCCCTCAAGCAAAGACTTGGCCTGAGATTCCCCTTTCTCAAGGTGGGGGTGATGTCTAGGTTGACCTGGAGACCCAAAAGTCTAGGATGTATATGTGTTTTGATCCTCCCATCACCCCCATCTGCCTTTGTTTCTTTATGAGCTGCACCTGTTCTCTCGTGCCTTCTGGAAAATAAAGCTTTCTTTCTGGTTTTCTACAGTGATGCTTTATCTCTCTTCATATAGCCTTCAGCCATGGGAAATAATTTACAAATTCTTAAATAATCCATAATCTTTCCACTGCTTCCGTCTTTACATAGGATTCCAGCCACGTGGTGAACTCAGCCTCCTGAGAACCACCAAACTCACAAACTCCTCATACTCTATTTCTCCCACTGAGAATCTCTGAGTATGATGAGAAACATTCTGAAGAGACTGCAATCCCATGTAAATGATACAGAGACAGACAACAAGGTTGAGGAGGGATACTATGTGCTGTGATACTATATTCCCCTCATGGGAATTATTAATAGCTTTGAGAAGTCCTGCAGCTAAAAAAAAAAGAAAGCCTGATTTAAAGCATGGGAACATTAATGTGAACTCATGGGAAGGAAAGGAGAGTGGACTTCTGAGTTTCTGTGTGCTACGTTATCACATAGTTATAGGGGTTGAAGTGATGGTTCCAGGCTGACCAAGGAAGAAACTGTTTACCCTCTTGGTCAAATCCTTATCTTTGGAGTTTGAAGAGGTTATTTTATCAGATCACACCAAGTAAACTAGCACAGTAATTGATTTATTCTAAATTAAATCACTTGAGATGCATCTATAAACAAGAATGCCAATGTGGCAATACCCTGACTGATCAGGAACATGCACTGGAGCCAAATGGATCCTGCCCAAATCCCCAGCTCTCTGACTTATTGCTTATATGACCTTATGTGAGCCTTAGCTCTCTCTCTTTCTCTCTCTCTCTCTCTTTTTTTTTTTTTTTTTTGAGACAGAATTTTGCTCTTATTGCCCAGGCTGGAGTGCAATGGTGCATTCTCGGCTCACTGCAGCCTCTGCCTCTCAGATTCTAGTGATTCTCCTGCCTCAGCCTCCCAAATAGCTAGAATTACAGGCATTCACCACCACGCCTGGATAATTTTTTGTGTTTTCAGTAGAGACAGGGTTTCACCATGTTGGCCAGGATGGTCTCAATCTCTTGACCTCATGATCCACCCACTTCGGTCTCCCAACGTGCTGGGATTACAGGCATGAGCCACTGCACCTGGCCCTTAGCTCTCTTATGAATAAAATATGGACAATAATACTATCTACTTCCTGAATTAATCTATATAAAGCACTTAGAACAGGAAACTTTTATTTGAGCAGAGAATCAGAATGTGAAGTTACTATGTCTCATAGTAAATATTTCTAGGCTGTGACAGTATCTAAAGATATAGCCGTCAATATGGTTTGGCTCTTGTCCCCACCCAAATCTCATCTCCAATTGTAATCCCCACTTATCAGAAGAGAAGCCTGGTGGAAGATGATTCGCTCATGGGCGCAGATTTCTCCCTTGCAGTATGGTTTGGCTCTTGTGTCCACCCAAATCTCATCTCAAATTGTAATCTCCACTTGTCAGAAGAGGGCTCTGGTGGGAGATGATTGGATCATGGGGGCATCTCTCCCCTGCTATTTGATAGTGAGTGAGTTCTCATGAGAGCTGATGGTTTTAAAGTGTGGCACTTCCCCCCACTCTCTCTCTTTCTCTCTCTCTCCCTCCTGCCACCATGTAAGATGTGCCTTGCTTCCCCCTTCTGTCATGATTGTAAGTTTCCTGAGGCCTCCCCAGCCATGCAGAACTGTGAGTCAATTAAACCTCTTTCCTTTATAAATTACTCAGTCTCAGGTAGTTCTTTCTAGCAATGTGAAAATGGACTAATACAGCCTTACTTTGCCACAGAATAACTTTTTTTTTTTTTTTTTTGAGATGGAGTTTCGCTCTTGTTGCCCAGGCAAGAGTGCAATGGCATGACCTTGGCTCACTGCAACTCCTGCCTCCCAGGTTCAAGCAATTCTCCTGCCTCAGCCTCCTGAGTAGTTGAGATTACAGGTGTCTGCCACCATGCCCAGCTATTTTTTTGTATTTTTAGCAGATATGGGGTTTCACCATGTTGGCCAGGCTGGTCTCAAACTCCTGGCCTCAAGTGATCTACCCACCTCAGCCTCCCAAAGTGCTTGGATTACAAGTGTGAGCCACAGTGCCCAGCCTAGAATAACTATTAACTGAAGAATATGGGACTGCGAGAAAACAATGAGGTGGACAATTTTATTCACCTTTGCTTCATGGATGATAAGGAAGGACCAGGGGTCCTAGAACTACTCAGTTTTTAATCCATCTTCCAATGGCCATGTTGTAGAGAGCAAACCCAGAGGTGAGTTACAGCTGAGTACTTGGGCAATGTGTCATATGAAGAGAAAAGAGGAGATAATAAGGAGAGTTCAACAAGGATGAGGGAAAGTGGGAAGTGTTTTTAACAGCTGCCAAAAGTATGGAAGTTAGGGGACAGAGAATTATGTCCCAAGAAGACTTCTCAGATGTTTTTGGTGGTACATGATATGAAATCCCTGAGTAATCCCGCTTTAAGGAAACCTACATGAAAGGTTGATATTGTTTCAAAGCTTCTAGCATTTGATTCATGGGTTTTGTTTTTTGTTTTTTGTTTTTGTGTGTGTGATGCCATGCTTATACTGAGATACATGCTTATACTGGGGCCACCAGATTTATTAGGGTTACACTGACCAGGTTACTTTCTATTCTTTATTTGGGCCTCTCTGTTGCTGTTTCCCACCAGTCACTAGACTTGTCATTCATTATAACTCTGTATGTGATTCATATCTCAAGATATACTGCAGTTTCAAATGTGACATCTTATCTTACATTATTTGCATATTGTATTACATTATCTCTTCTCTTATATATTAGAGAAGTGGCTGGAGTTACTTTTATTTTCTCTGCAGAGTGCTGTAGTTTGAGATCATGTCTTAGAGTTAGTTACTTCTGAGAATTATTTCTATATTTGGCTAATTCCACTGTACACAAATTATCAGTATCTAGAAATTTCAGTTGGTCTCTTTCATCAAGCCACATTGAGATTCAGTTTTCAGGAAACTTAGTCATTTTCTAAACTATTCAGAAAGTTGGAGAAGGAGGCCATGTAGGGTAGATTTAAGCATCAACCTGATTTTAATGTTTTTTTTTTTAGTACAAGTTTAGATAGAACCAAATATAATTTGACAGTCTCCATTTTTGGCTACAGAAGATTTTTGGTAATTTGGTTCAAAAGATGTATTAAAATGCTTAGAGTCAACCAGGACCAACCTGGCTTCCATTTTTCTGTCCCATGTCCTCATTGGTTTATTAATTTGGATAGACAGCAAGGCCTGATTTTTTTTTATCAGAAGATATAGTCACCATAATCATGGAAGAAGGAATCAGGGACTGTGGACTACCTGGTGAAGGTACATAGTGAAGGGAAGGACAGAGAAGATTTGGGGTTTAAAGGATAAGGGATGTCCTATTCATTTGTTTTTAAGGAAAAAAGGAAACTGAACATTTGGGTATGCAAAGAAGTCAGTAGAAAGTGAGGGATTAAAGGTGGAAATAACCACTGAAGCAAGTTCTGGAGGAGACAAAGGTAGATTTAATCACAAACCTGGGTGGCCTTGGAGAGTAGGAAGCACATGCCGTTCTCAGAGAAAGAGAAGATGGAAGAAATATAAGGCATCTGAATTGAAGGAGTTTCTGACATGACCTTAACTGTCTCCGCATAGTTAAGAAACAGTCAAATGACTGTGAGGAAAGCAAATGCAGGTTTGGGAGTGTGAGAAGAATGGAAAAGAGGATAGTGAATTGTTTAGGAAAAAAGTAAATAAGTTCATGTCAAGTTTGAGCCACCCTGAGGGCCTAGCTGACAGCCCCATCACTACATAGCATATTTGTCAGTGTCCTCATACAGCAGCCCAGAAGCCAAGTCATGGATGGTTTGCGTCTGCTCAGAATTGGGGACTGGGACATGCCTGTGGTGGAAAGTCAAGCTGTCTTCTTAGGGAATCTCTGGCTGGTGAGTACCATCTAAAATGCTTATCATGGCACCAGACCAAGGCCAAGGAACTAGAAGTTTGCTGAGGACAGAGAAGTTTTATTAGAGAGAATAGAAGGGAAGAAGGAAGTCAAATTCAGGGATGATGACTTCAGAGTTTAATAACACAGAAATGAAGTAGTTTGAAGTGATAATTCCAGTTTTCTGCAACAGAGATTTAGAAAAGAGTCAGGGAATACTGAGGTCTGAATATGAAGGAAGTCATCCTTACGAACTTTGCTGTTACCTAGTGTCCAGGCTGGATGACAGGTATTTCCAGGAAGAGAATGGGTAACATGAATATGTGACATTTCCCCAACTCAGGTGACCACAAAACTGGTTTTTCTTGCAAATACCAGTATTCCAGAGATCATACTTTGGAAAACTCTGTTCTAGGGCTCATCATAGACTTTCAGCTAATTGAATGAATGAGTTACAGGTAAGAGTTAAGAGGCAGCCTGGGAGGGTGTCAAAATAAAGAGAAGGCAAGTATGGTATCTCCAATTATGGGAATCATTGTGAGCCTAGGCATCCCCCCACTCTGGTACTTCCATCTCCTGCACCGCTACCTTCTCTACTGCATCCCTGCCACCTTCTCTACCGCATCCCTGTCACCTTCTCTACCGCATCCCTGTCACCTTCTCTACCGCATCCCTGCCACCTTCTCTACCGCATCCCTGCCACCTTCTCTACCGCATCCCTGTCACCTTCTCTACCGCATCCCTGCCACCTTCTCTACCGCATCCCTGTCACCTTCTCTACCGCATCCCTGTCACCTTCTCTACCGCATCCTTGTCACCTTCTCTACCGCATCCCTGTCACCTTCTCTACCGCATCCCTGCCACCTTCTCTACCGCATCCCTGCCACCTTCTCTACCGCATCCCTGCCACCTTCTCTACCGCATCTCTGTCACCTTCTCTACCGCATCCCTGTCACCTTCTCTACTGCATCCCTGCCACCTTCTCTACCGCATCCCTGTCACCTTCTCTACGCATCCCTGCCACCTTCTCTACCGCATCCCTGTCACCTTCTCTACCGCATCCCTGCCACCTTCTCTACCGCATCCCTGCCACCTTCTCTACCGCATCCCTGCCACCTTCTCTACTGCATCCCTGTCACCTTCTCTACTGCATCCCTGTCACCTTCTCTACTGCATCCCTGCCACCTTCTCTACTGCACCCCTGTCACCTTCTCTACTGCATCCCTGTCACCTTCTCTACTGCATCCCTGTCACCTTCTTGCTACCAATTATGGGCCAGGGAGTAAGATTTATTTACTGAGATACATCTCCTTATTACCTATTCCTTTCTTATGTTTGTAGATGGTTCTGTTCTTGCAAACCCCCAAATAGATCTCAATGAAATCAAAGTCACTCTTTGGCAGTGAAGGGTTGGCAAAGAATACCATGACATTTTAAAACCTTGTGTGCAGAGAGGCCCTGTCCCCAGGTGTCCTGCCCGTTTACACATGATATGCATGTACATATTCCTCACCCCCACAGCCTTCTTTTCTCTTCCATTTCAGTTGGCTGTGCCTATACCCACCCTCATTTCGTGTCACTCTGACGGTTAGTTAGCAAAGGAGTATAAGGACTCAAACGGTATTTTACGAAGTATCATAGTAAAGTGGTTGGGTAATAATGTGCTGGATTGATGCTGCTTCTGAAAATGGAAAACCAACCCTACCACCACCACTGCCATTCCACCCCCACCTCACTAGGTAACTGGAGGACAGACAGGACAGATATCAGAAAGGTCTTTGTAACAAGAAAAATAGTACAGAACTCTTCACTAAGCAGAGGATTTGGTTAAAGAATGTACAAGACTTGGAATGGCTCTCAAGTATCTGCTGCAGGGGATACCAGCTTCGGTGTAACCATGACTTTTGTTGCTTTGTTTCAGAACGCCAGCCAGGCCCCTCTGTGGCCAATTCTAATGCCCTCCCTTCAAGTTCAGCTGGGATCAGCAAGGAGCTGATTGATCTGCTGTCTCTCATCCGGTTCCCAGAGGAAGTTGCCAGCATCCTGATGGAGCAGGAGCAGAGTATTGACTGCAGGGTCTTGCCAGTCGACTACGTTTGCTTCTTAACCCAGGACTTGGGCACTCCCGAATTCCAGAGGTCCCTGCCCTGCCTCCATCTCAGCGTCAATTCTTAGCACTCAGAATGGAGAGCACAACGCCTTTGAAGATCTGGTGGTGAGGTTTAATGAGGTAAGAAGCCACTTTTGGATGTCTTGGTATCTGACTCGCCCGTGATTTTCAAGCATCCTTCCCTTTCGAGGTTTGTCTGTTACTGATGTATCTCATTGCCACTCTGTCTTGCCACTTCCGTGATGGCTGTTTTCTTTCCAGGCAAGGAGACAGACATCACATTGTAAATCCTTCCTCCCACTGTACCCTAACTTGCCCTTAAGCCTAACTGATTTCACCTCCATTCCATAGCATTACCCAGTCCACCAATCCTAGTCCCTTTGGGCACCCAGAAATGCCAGTGCCCAGACCCTTCCTCTCCCCCACCAAACCCTCATTCCCACAGATGCTTTTAAAACCACATGCCTCAATTTTGAGTTTTGACAGAATGATCCCTGACCGTATTCGTATAACCAACCCCCTCACCCGCTTCCATTATCAGGACTCCCTCAGCAGAAACACCTGGGTCAGCAAAGCAGGTAGGAACCATGGGGCAATTCATTGAGGGGCAGTGAATCACCTCGGTTCTCTCTCTGCATCCCATGAAGATCCTCAGCCCCAGAAAGTCACTCCAAAGTCTCTGAGACCACTTCAGAAGCTGTTCTGAAAAAGACAGGTGTGACTGGAGTCTGGGAATACTTAGGGCAAAGACATTGTGTGGGGGTCTAGGGACTCACTGGGAGATAAAAAGCCACTAGCTGGCATCCCTGTGGCCCTGGGGCAGAGAGGAGTGGCAGGAAGGAGCAGGGGAGTCTCTATGCAGTGCTGGGGTCAGGGCTGACTGCCCTCTTGGGCTTAAAAGGGACTTTCTCTTAGTAATGTGACCCACACCGCGACTTTTCTATTCTACATTTTATGTTTTAGACTTAATTTCTTTTGCTTTGAATATTAAATCACAAAATATTAATTGGTATGTTTGTTGGTTGGTAGTTGGCTCAACACAGATACAATAGTTTTCAATTTTGGTAATTTAGTGAACTCTACCTAAATGCTAACAGGATATTCCTGTTCTGAGTTATATACATCTCTGATTGACTGAGGATCTGTCAGCCTTTGTTACTTAAACACTTTCTGGCCAGGTGCAATAGCTCATACCTGTAATCCCAGTGCTTTAGGAGGGTGAGGCGGGAGGATAGCTTGAGGCCGGGAGTTTAAGCCAGCCTAGGCAAAATAGCAAGACCTTGTCTGTACAAATTTAAAAATTAGCTGGGCATGAGACCAGAGGATCCCTCATCCCAGAAGTTTAGAGGGTTCAGTGAGCTAGGATCATGGCATTGTACTCCAGCCTGGGTGAGAGAGTGAGACGCCATCTCTAGAAAAAAACACAAAACACTTTCTAACTGGAGCTCACTTTGCAGCCTCCATAACTGCCAATGCAAATCCTGATGACGGTTGTAAATGTCAGTGACCATGATAAGGCCCAGTGAATGTAGGAAATGTTAGAGGCTGAGCTCAAGTGATTCTGTGCCCAGACATGCCCTGAACACCAGTCCATCTGGCACTGTTGTGCTATTTTATATGCACCACTTACTTGCTCCTTACAACAAGCTTGGGAGACAGACATTGTCATGTCATTAGCCCCATCTTATCAATGGGACTGATTTTCTAATTAATGTGAAACTGAGGTATGTGGAGACGAAGTTACTTTTTCAAGATTACACAAGTGGTAGGTGGCGATTTTGGTTCAAGCCCACATAGTCAGGCCCTGGAGCCTGGGCTTTGAACCACTATAGGATGCTGCTTCCCACCTGCAGCAGGATTGCACTGGGGGTGGTGTCTGCTAAAACTGCAGATTCCCAGCCCCACCCCAAACTGAGTAAGACAGAATGTCTGGGAGTCCACACGAGAGCTTGCAAACCTCACTGCCCCAAAGTTGTTTTTAAAAATAAATCTCCTGATGTTCTTGATTTTCCTTATTGATAAAAATGGGGTGGAAAAATGAAAGTTCCAGTAAACTGAGTGATTTTATTAGTGGATTTCACTGTATTTCATGAATTATTTTAAACTTCCAGATCTACCCACTCTCACATCCTTAGGACCCTATCTTCTCTTTTTTTTAATTTTTAAATTTCCACCTGAACTTAAAAGTGAATTGCCAAAACTTTTAAAATCTAATTTTAAATTAAACTTGGATTTCTTCCATTCACTTCCATAACCTTAGGAATCAAAGACGAATCAGCGATTTCACTAATTCAGAGTTAGTGATGATTTGACCTACAGCTGGGTAGAGGCAGGCTTTGGACTATCTCTGAAAATAGTTTAGCTAAGCAACTTCAGAACGTAAACAAGATTTCTGGGAAAACACTTAAACTACTTAAGAGAACAGTCTGTTTCAAGTATTCTCAAGCATTTATTTTCATACAAATTATGGGTATATGCTGATTAAAAATCAGTCTCATATAGTCAGATCCCAAATGATCTCTACTAGACGAGACTGGAATAGCTAAATTCTAGTTCTTTTGTATATCTTAAAAAAGTTTCATTACATCAAAAGAGAATTTTCAAATTCAGATTTTCACCTATTTCTAATGGCCTTGCCTTCAAATTAGCATGGCTTTACATACTGTAAAAAAAAAAGGAAGAAATGGAGTTTGCATTTATTTAATAGATGCTCTGGACTAGACATTACATTTTCCCATTTTTAAAAATCTCATTCAATTCTTATGACAGTTGTCATTATCCCTGTCTTCCAGATGAAGAAAGTGAAGCTTAGGTAACAAAATAAATAATGATAGTGCTGAATTATGGCCCATAGAGTAAACTAAATATTCTTGAGTTCATACCAATATAAATAAATCAGTGTGGTGGGAGTGGGTAGTAGGGACAGCACTTACTTATAGAAAATTTTCAATTAATAAATGTAGAAATAGAAAATCATCATTGGAACACTACAGTAATAACTGTGGCAGGTAAGGACCACTGCTGAATTCTAAAATTATTGGGCAAAAGTAACTTTGATGAAAAATAAGATATTTGCAAATAGTCTCAAAGCATCTCTCCACAAGATATTTATCAATACAAAGGGAAAACAGAACAATGAAAAACCTGGTAGACACTGGCTTGACCAAGTGATCAAGGCTAACATGATCAGTAATGAGACGTATCAACATACACCTCCTGATATGATGCCCTGAGAAAGGCAGGACTTGTCTCTATGGAGTTCTTGCCAAAAATGCACAACATAAATCTAGTAATGAAAAAAATATCAGACAAATCTAAATCGAAGGAGATTCTACTCTTCAAAAGTGTCAAGGTTATAAAAGGTAAGAAAAAATTGAGAAACTGTCAAAGACTAAAGGAGACCAAGAGACATGCCAATTAAATGCAGTGTGGGATCCTAGTGGATCCTGGACCAGAAAAAGACATTAATGGAAAAACTGGAGAAACTCTGAGGCTTATAGTTTAGTTAGTATGATTGTATCAATGTGAATTTCCTGGTTTTGACAATCGTGCTATGATTATGAAAGATGCTAACATTAGAGGAAGCTGGGTGAAGGGTGTACAGGAACTCTCTGTACTGTCTTTTGCAACTTTTCTGTAAATCTAAAATTACTTCAAAATAAAAAAAAAATTTTTTAAGCAGTGAGCTCAGAGAGACTGAGTCACTTGTCTAAGTAGCTGAGTGAATATCAGAATCCAGATCTTTTTCAAAGTCTAGCTCTTCTTACCCAGCTGCTTCTTTCTTGTTAAATTATCAGGTTCAAGTCTGTGGTAAAACCTGACTTGCTAATTGAGAATTATTTAATTAGCCTTTGGTCCCTTTTCCTCTTCCCTCCCTCTGTTTCTACTTCATTTCTAAATCTTCTGTGTTTTATCCTTTTTCTACTTCTCCTTCTGTTTCTATTTTTATCCAATTTCCTGTTATCTAGGTTTCTGCCATCACTCCCTCATTCATTCATTCATTCATTCTTTCACACATTTGTTTATTTGAATTTTTAGTTTTAATTTTTGTGGATGCATAGTAGGTGTATATCTTTATGGGATATAAGGTATATTTTGGTACAGGCCTACAATGGTAATCACATCAGAGTAAATAAGTTATCCATCATCTCAAGCATTTATCCATTGTATTAAAACCAATCCAATTACACTCCTTTTGTTATTTTTAAATGTACAATTAAATTATTATTGACTGCAGTCACTCTGTTGTGCTATCAAATACTAGATCTTACATTTTTTCTAAATATTGTATGTACCGATTAACTATCCCCACTTCCTCCTTCACTCCCCTCTACTACCTTTCCCAGCTTGTGGTAACCATTCTTCTACTCCCTGTCTTTATGAGTTCAATTGTTTTCATTTTTAGCTCGCACAAATAAGTGAGAACACAGAGGTTATCTTTCTGTGCCTAGCTTATTTTGCTTAACGTAGTGACCTTCAATTCAATTCATGTTGTTGCAAACGACAGGATCTCATTCTTTTTTATTGTTGAATGTATTTATATGCTACATTTTCTTACCTATTCATCTTGTTGATGGACACTTAGTTTGCTTCCAAATCTTGGCTATTGTGCATAGTGCTGAAATAAACATGGGAATGCGGATATCACTTCGATATATTGATTTTCTTTTCTTTGGGGTATACACCTAGAAGCAGGATTGCTAGATCACTGAAGACATACTTACTGGCTGGGCATGGTAGCTCACGCCTATAATCCCAGCACTCTGGGAGGCCAAGGCGGACAGATCGCTTGAGCCCAGGAGTTTGAGACTAGCCTGGGCAACATAACAAAACCCCATCTCTACAAAAAGTATGAAAAATTAGCCGGGCATGGTGGCACATGCCTGTGGTCCCAGCTACTTGGGCATCTGAGGTGGGAGGATTGCCTGAGCCTGGGAGGTCGAGGCTGCAGTGAGCCAAGATTGTGCTACTGCACTTCAGCCTGAGTGACAGAGTGAGACCTGTCTCAAAGAACAGACACATTCTGCATAGAGTACCTACTATGCTCTAACCTTCTCTTTTTCCCATTGGCATGTCAAATATGTTTTTTGAAAATAAGAAATTAGCAATATACGACAAAAAATTGATGTTATGAGCCCATACTTTGATTCTACCAAAATTGGATACACAAAATAAATATACTTTCCTCAGTGGAAAGATATATATTCCTTGGAACAGTATAGTATCTTAAAGACAAGAAAGAGAATATTAGCTCCATTGCAGGTGCTGGGCACTGGGGTGGGGGAAGTGAATGCATTTCCTCATGCATCCGTTCAGTTAATCCCCCCACTTCTTAGAAGCAGTGTACTCTGGTAGATATGCACTAAGGAGAGTAAATAGTCTGCCCGAAGCTCCCAGGCACGGACACAGGTATCTACCAAAAAAGGCAGGAAGTAAGTGCAGTGAGAGTGGCACCAACAGTGAAGGCTGGGGTGTCCATGTGTGTGACCAGAGCTCATTCTACTGAGCCCTGGAGTCTGGGGCTGGGTCTTGAGAGATGGGAGGAATAGATGGGGAAGTTCATAGAAAAGAAAGACAGTCCAGACAAAAGACAATCAGACAGTTTTTGTCATGAGCAAGACTCATGGCTTAGGGAGGCAGCTGGTTCCAGATTACCCCAGAACCATGCTTATGAGCTAGAAGTTTCTAGATTCTAACAACTCTCTACACAATGACTTAACTGTAATGTGGAAAAGGAAGAAAATTCCTAATGCTTTTTGGGCAGTTTTGCATAATGTTCATTCTTAGGAAAGCATGGTTAATATGCAACTCAAAGTACGACCATGAGATTACTGAAAATGTTCAGCTTACATTAACGAAAGCCTGGAGATAAATCATTTAAAATCAGTTTGAATTGTGGCTTGGAAGCAATGTTTCCTCCCCCATTCCCCTTTCTCCTGACCTATTAGACTGTGATGCACACATTAGAGAAACCTCTTAGAGGCAGTCTCTCTTTATCCTTGAAAAGAAGCAGAAGCACATGGACTGGTCAGTCCTTAGGCAGAGATAGTCAGGATCTGTGTTGTGAGTAGGCTTCATCCTGCTTTGCTTAGTTTGAGAGATAGGTCTTCCCAAACTTTCTTAATCTGGACACCTCTCTGTAGTCATATTCCTGATCTAAAGCTCCTAGAAGCCAGTATTCTTTCTCTCTCCTTTCAGGGGGGAGCAGCCAAGAAGTGCAAACTTCTTGATCACCCACAAAGTCTCTCACTTTGACAGTCTCACATCATATTGTTCTTTTTTCTCCTCCTTTGTCTTCCTGCATCTAGCTTATACCTCTAGCCTACATTCCTTTTGATCTTACTGTTTAAAAATTCCTCTTAAAATAAATTCATAAGCCCTTTATCTTTTCTAGAGGAAATGGAGAGGCATTTTTTATTTATAGTTTTACCAAAAAGATGACATACTTCAGTGCATGCAGCTGAGAAGAGAAGAGGGAAATCGAGATTGTGAGGCATCCTTCCTGCATTCATCTCCCTCTCCCATCTTTCCCTGAGAAGCACCTTGGTGGAACGTGGAGTGACGGGGAGGATCCTGGCATCACAATTCTTAGTTACTAGCTCTCAAACCTCATGTCTC
>JAZHEH010001388.1:0-170516 GCA_036589455.1 Ateles fusciceps
ATTTGGTTAAGTTGATCTTGATCTGTGATATCCTTTCTTCTGCTTGGTCAATTTGGCTATTCGAGAACAATGTTATGTTTTGTTACTTAACTTTCATTTTTAGTTGTGTACTGTTCGGGTGCAGCAATGTATCTAACCTTCAGCATTTACGTATTGTACAATAGATTTACAAAAATATTAACATTTTGTATTTTAATATAAATATAAATTTAAATTGTTATTTAATAAAAAGCTATTGCAAGGTAACACCATGTGATAATGAGGCATGAACAGACACATCACTTCAACAGAATAGAAGGTCCAAAAATGAGATAATTGTCCACAGAAATTTAGTATATGATAAAAGTGACATGTTGAAGTAGTATGGAAATGTTGGGTTAGCCAGTAAATTATATTAGAACTACTGGTGAGGATGTTTTGGTTTCATACCCTTGCCTATTACAAATGGAGCCAAGATTTTTTTTCGAGACAGAGTCTCACTCTGTTGCCCAGGCTGGAGTGCAGTGATGTGATCTTCACTCACGGCAACCTCTGCCTCCTGGAGTCAAGTGATTCTCCTGCCTCAGCATCCCATGTAGCTGGGACTACAAGCTGCCTGCCACCACCTCGAGTGATCCACCCGCCTTGGGATCCAAGATTTAAATGTCAAAAATGGAACCATAAAAATACTAGAAGGAAGCATACCAGCACTCTATACTTACAGAATGGCCTAAGTTGACACAAAACTTAGAGCCAGAAATGAAATGATTGAAAGCCAGGCACAGTGGCTCCTGCCTATAATCCCAGCACTTTGGGAGGCCGAGGAGGGCAGATCATGAGGTCAGGAGTTTGAGACCAGCCTGGCCAACATAGTGAAACTCTGTCTCTCCTAAAAATACAAACATTAGCTGGGCATGGTGGCACGCACCCACAGTCCCAGCTACTTAGGAGGCTGAGATAGAAGAATAGCTTGAACTCAGGAGGCAGAGGTTGTGGTGAGCCGAGGTCACACCACCACACTCCAGCCTGGGCAACAGAGCAAGACTCCATCTCAAAAAAAAAAATGATTGATATTAATGACTAAAAATTAAATATTTCTGTATGGCAAATTCCACTAAAAGCAAAGTCAAAAGACAAACGAATTGGGAAAAAATGATTGCAACTCAAATGACATATACAAAGGGCTTCTACAAATCAAAAATAAATACCATTAGCCTAAAAAGAAAAATTGGTGGAGGCTACAATAGTCAGTTCACAACAATAGAAATACAAATGACATTGTTATTATGATTTTGTGTGTGTTCGTGACAGGATCTCACTCTGTTGCTCAGGATGCAGTGCAGTGACACACACAATCTCAGCTCACTGCAACCTCCTTCTGCCTCCTGGGTTCAAGCAATTCTCCTGCCTCAGCTGGGATTACAGGTGTGCGCCATCATACCCAGATAACTTTGTAATTTTTAGTAGAGACAGGGTTTCACCATGTTGGCCAGACTGGTCTTGAACTCCTGACTTCAGGTGACCAACCCACCTCGGCCTCCCAAAGTGCTGGGACTACAAGCATGAGACACCACCCCCGCCCACAAATGACTTTTAAATGCATGAAAATATGTTCAACTGTCTCATAATAAGAGAAATAAATAATATGACCCTGAGAAACTCTTTTCATTTATCCAATTTATTAGCTCTAAAAAATTGATAATCCAGTAATTGGCAAAGATGTGAGGAAACAGGCTCACAGGCATTGCTAGTTGGGACTGTAAATTGGTATGACATCTAGGAGGAACAAATGACAATGCCTGTCAAAATTATAAATGCACCCAGCAATTCCACTTCTAGCAATTTATTCTACAGATATTCTCACACTTGTACAAAATGGAAAATGCAGCATTGTTGTAACCACAAAAGCTAACAAGCTAAATAAACATCCCTCTGTAGGAAACAGGTTAAAAAAATCATGGTACATGCTTATTGATGGAACAGTGTGCAACCCCTCAAATGAAGGAGGTAGCTCTTTAGATACCAATATGGAGTGATCGCCAAGATCTATTGTTAAGAAAAAGCAGGGCCAAGCACGGTGGCTCACACCTGTAATCCCAGCACTTTGGGAGGCTGAGGCAGGTGGATCACGAGGTCAGGAGATGGAGAGCATCCTGGCCAACATGGTGAAACCCCGTCTCTACTAAAAACAAAAAAAATACAAAAAGGACAAAAAAAAGAAAAAAAGCAATGTACAGAATACTATATTTAATGTGCAACCATTTGTGAAAATGTGCTTGTTTGCATATGAAAAAAAATCTCTACTTAAGAAAGTGATACAATTTGTTGCTTTTCGTTGTTTATTTTTTCACAGTCTCACTCCACTGCCTAGGCTGGAGTGCAGTAGCACAATCTCGACTCAGTGCAAACTGTGCCTCCCAGGTTCAAGTGATTCCATGTGCCTCAGCCTCCTGAGTAGCTGGAATTACAGGTGCCCACCAACCACGCCAGGCTAATTTTTTCTAATTTTTGCATTTTTAGTAGAGACGGGGTTTCACCATGTTGGCCAGGCTGGTCTTAAACTCCTGACCTCAGGTGATCCGCCTGCCTCGGCCTCCCAAACTGCTGGGATTACAGGCATGAGCCACTGCAGCAGGCCTAACTTTTGGTGAGAGACAGGGTATCACTATGTTACCCAGGCTGGTCTCAAACTCCTGGACTCAGGCAATCCTCGGCCTCAGACTTCCAAAGTGTTAGGATTACAGGCGTGAGCCATTGCGCCAAGCCCAACTGATCAATTCCATATCTAGTGCCCTGAACAAATATTTAAGTGCTCTGTGTTTACATAATCCAAGATTGGCTAAGATACTGTACCTCATCGGTTAACTAAACCCTATTTCAAGAAGCCCTTTTCAGGTTTATTAAATCTTTTGCAAGGGAGGAGTAGAAATTTCTGCTACCAATATGCTTAACTTTGCAAAGACCCTCTATGCCTTGCAAAATTTTGTAGGCTGAAGAGACCTTCAAATTCAACTAGCTCAGTGGATCTCAAACTCTGATGTGGTAAGAAGCAGCTGCACTGGCAGATTAGTCAGACTTGGAGACTCTGTCGGTCTGAGCCCAGAAATTTTCTTTTTTTCTTTTTGAGACGGAGTCTCGCTGTCGCCCAGGCTGGAGTGCAGTGGTACGATCTCGGCTCACTGCAACCTCCACTTCCCGGTTCAAGCGTTTCTCTGCCTCAGCCTCTCATGTAGCTCATACTACAGGCACACGCCACCATGCCCGGCTAATTTTTTGTATTTCCAGTAGAGACAAGGTTTCACATTCTAGCCAGGCTAGTCTGAACTCCTGGCCTCGTGATCCGCCCACCTCAGCCTCCCAAACTGCTGGGGTTAGGGGCGTGAGCTGCCGCGCCTGGCCGGGAGATTCATTCTTGATTATATCAATGGCTGAGAGTCCCCGGGTGATATATCCAGTGATATCTGCAGTCATGATGCAGCTGCTCTATTGTTAACAATGGAGTTGGCTCCATTTGCTTTTATTATTCTGCTGCAGAGCATAAAATATATTACACGATTATGCAGGTATCCCCTCAAATAAAAAGAATGCATGCATTCCAACAAAGTGTGCTATAAATTTAGATTAAATGAATCTGACTTTCCCATTGACTTCGATTTATAAAATCAGAAATTCATACTGCAGGGGGTGGGAGAAATTGGTCCTTGGATGTATTACATTTGTACTTAATAATGCAGCAGCGCCTGTAATGAGACATATTCAGAGGGAAAACAATAACTCTCTGATAAAATATTAACAATAATGCACTTGGACTGAATATCAGTCACATTATTTTAAAACCACTGCAAGTAGAACTATAAAACAGTGCCAAATTCTTGAAGCCTGATTGATTGTCTGCTTCACATGTGGTTTCCAAGAGGCAATCAACTATTAAACTTCCACAGTTTAACAGTCTTAAACAGAAAAATACTTCTAACTTTACGTCCAAAGGAATTGTTTTAACTTTTTTTGCTCCATTCTGGGATGGGGAAAGGATATGAGTGTTTTTCTGCCTTTGAAAATTTTATCTTGTGGCTGGAAAACAGGGGCGATCTCAGATGCATTCACTAACTCATTCATTCATTCGCGTGAATGTCTACTATGTCTCGGGCACTCTGCTAGTTGCTGAGGTTAAGAAAATGAAATGCAAATTTCTGCTTTCAGGGAAAACAACAGGAAAGCAATTATGCTATGGTGCTCAGATAGAGTTTGGCACAAAATAGTAATGCAGCTCATACATAGGAAGTGCACTTAATACAGACCTCTGAAAAGTGATGCCAGATTTGAACATTTAATGGAAGACCTTCGAACTAGTGACCTTACTCATTTTCAGTGAGTGTTTTTTTGTTTTCTTTTGTTTTTGTTTTTTGAAATGGAGTCTCTACTCTGTCACCAGGCTGGAGTGCAATAGCATGATCTCGGCGCACTGCAACCTCCACCTCCCGGGTTCAAGCAATTCTCCTGCCTCAACCTCCCAAGTAGCTGGGATTACAGGCACCCACCATCACACCTGGCTAATTTTTGTATTTTTAGTAGGAACAGAGTTTAGCCACTTTGGCCAGGCTGGTCTCGAACTTCTGACATCAGGTGATCCACCTGCTTTGGCCTCCCAGAGGGCTGGGATTACAGGCGTGAGCCACCATGCCTGGCCACTTTCACTGAGTTTTGTTTGACCTCCTTAGAGAAAAAAAAAAAACCTAACATTTGTAAATTGAAAGATTTCACATTTCACACACACACACACACACACACACACACACACAATCTGTTTTCTGGCTTTTCTTTTCTTTTTTTTTTTGAGATGGAGTTTTGCTTTTGTTGCCCAGGCTGGAGTACAATGGCACAATCCTGGCTCACCACAGCCTCTGCCTCCTGTGTTCAAACAATTCTCCTGCCTCAGCCTCCTGAATAGCTGGGATTACAGGTACGTGCCACCACACCCGGCTAATTTTTGTATTTTTAGTAGAGATGAGATTTCACCATGTTGATCAGGCTGGTCTCAAACCCCCAACCTCAGATGATCCGCCTGCCTCAGCCTCTCAAAGTGCTGGGATTACAGGCATGAGCCACCAAGCCTGGCCTCGCTTTTCTTGAAAAATCAAATGATCTGACAATATTAAGAATGCATTCCCACATGGCAACATTTGGTCGAATTGAATAGTGGCTGTCCCTTTTAAGAAGGGCTAAATGTTCACTAGGTCACAACAATCCCCACTACTACCTTTGTTGCCCCAACATTGGGAAGGATATTCAACTGTCATTTATTATCACACTCAAACTGTTGTTTGTCTTGTAGTAGAAAACTCTTTCTCTGAACCTATGTCTCTATATGAAGTAGAAAAATTAATAATAGATCCAGATGGTCACCTATTTCAAGAAAATGAGAGTGAGCATGTTACTTCTATTTGGCCTTTGGTCATTACATTAGAGTCTGAAACTCTTGTTCTCTTTTTTTTTGAGACAGAGTCTCACTCTGTTGTCCAGGCTGGAGTGCAGTGGCACGATTCAGCTCACTGCAACCTCCACCTCTGGGCTTAAGCGATTCTCCTGCCTCAGCTTCCTGAATAGCTGGCATTACGGGAGCACAACCATGCCCAGCTAATTTTTGTATTTTTAGTAGAGACGGAGTTAGGCCACACTGGCCAGGCTGATCTCGAACTTCTGGCCTCAAGTGATCCTCACCTCCCCCTCCCGGAGTGCTGGGATTACAGGCATGAGCCACTGCGCCCGGCCTGAAACTCTTGTAAGAGCCAGTAGGAATTAGTCAAATGGAGAGGGAAGGAGGTAGGAGAAGCATAGGGAATAGCATGTGCAAAATAATGACTGTGTGGCCGATATATAAGACTGCAGATGATTCAGCATGACTCGGGGGTGAGGGTATCTATGACAGAAAAGCAAGAGATGAGCCTGGAAAGTGTCTAAGCCAGTCCTCTTCCAGCACAAACCTCTGTGACTAACAGCTTGGAGGGGATGATTCCATACCAGCCCGTGCCTGCTTCTTCCCAGACAGTGAACACCAAGACAAACAGATATTATCTACTTGATTTGGATTCTAAATAAGATTGCCAGATAAAATACAGAATGCCTAGTCAAAACTAAATTCAAGCTGGGCGAGATGGCTCACACCTGTAATCCCAGCACTTTGGGAGGCTGAGGCGGGCAGATCACCTGAGGTCAGGAGTTCGAGACCAGCCTGGCCAACATGGTAAACCCCATCTCTACTAAAAATACAAAAATTAGCCGGGGTGTGGTGGCACACACCTGTAATCCTAGCTACTCGGGAGGCAGAGGCAGGAGAATCACTTGAACCTCAGAGGCAGAGGTTGCAGTAAGCTGAGATCGCGCCTATTGTACTCCAGCCTGGGTGACAAAGCAAGACCGTGTCTCAAAAAAAAAAAAAAAAAAGGCTGGGCGTGGTGGTTCACACCTGTAATCCCAGCCCTTTGGGAGGCCAAGGCGGGCAGGTCACCTGAGGTAAGGAGTTCAAGACCAGCCTGGCCAATATGGCAAAACCCTGTCTCTACTAAAAAAATTAGCCAGGCATGGTGGTGGGCACCTGTAATCTCAGCTACTCAGAAGGCTGAGGCAGGAGAATCACTTGAACCCAGGAGGTGGAGGTTGCAGTGAGTCGAGATCACACCTCTGCACTCCAGCCTGGGCAAAAAGAGTGAAACTCCATCTCAAAAAAAAAAAAAACACTGAATTCAGATAAACGTTGAAAAATTTTTAGTTTAATATTTGGGACATATTTATACAAAAAATTATTCATTGTTTAATGAATAATGAAATTCAAATTTAACAGGGTGTCTTGTATTTTTTATTTACTAAATCGGTTGACATTTAATAACTAGGTTCTACCAGAGCTACACCATTTTTCTGATTTGCCTCTATTTCCATATTAGAACACAGTGGTCAAATTATTACTGTAAAATAACGATGTCCTCAGACACGCCAAAATAAACCTTAGCATGACAGTGGAAAATCAACCAGTTCTCCTTGTATTGATCTAATTCTTGCCATATGTCTGTCACCTTAGCCTTCTTTAGATATTTTAACTCTCATCCATCATGCACTCAACACTATGGCATGAAGAAATTGCCAAGGGAGTCTCTCAACTATTGGTGACCTACATGGGAAAGAAAGAAGTGGGGTCGGGTGTGTTGGCTCACACCTGTAATCCCAGCACTTTGAGAGGCAGAGGCGGGTGAATCAAGAGGTCAGGAGTTCAAGATCAGCCTGATCAACATGGTGAAATCCTGTCTCTACTAAAAATACAAAAATTAGCCAAGTGTGGTGGTGATTGCCTATAATCCCAGCTACACAGGAGGCTGAGGCAGGAGAATCGCTTGAATCCGAGAGGCAGAGGTTGCAATAAGCCGAGATTTCGCCACTGCACTCCAGCCTGGTGACAGGGCGAGACCTCATCTCAAAAAAACAAAAAGAAACAAGTGGACAGGCGAGGAGAGGATATGAAGACTCTAAAACAAAGACCAGCTCTCTGAATTAGTGTCGTGAAGCCAGAGAGACAGCACCAACTCCTAAAGATATTAGGGTCTAAACAAGAAATGAATTTGAAGATTTTAATAAAACTTTGCATATATATTATATACCCAAAATGTGACTTAGGATCAAGTATTTTTTTTCCTACAGTTTTTCAAAACCCATTCATTTATTAACTGACACAGGGTCTCATCTGTCGCCTAGGCTGGAGGCGCAGTGACACAATCTTGGCTCACTGCAACCTCCTCTGCCTCCCGGGTTCAAGCACTTCTCCTGTCTCAGCCTCCCAAATAGCTGGGATTACAGGCGCGCAACACCTTACCTGGCTAATTTTTGTATTTTTGGTAGGACGGGGTTTCGCCATGTTGGTCAGGCTTCAAAACCCTTTTATATGAGGATGAGCTCGGTATTCTACAATAGAGTAATCCATTCTGCAATGGAGTGAAAAAGCAAAGAAGGATAGGAGAGAAGAATATTCATATGCAGCAATTGCTTCTATTTTTAAAAAGAAACAATGAGGCATCATCAAAACTAATTTTCAAGTAACTCATAGGAGAGGAAAGGGTAATGACAGAACTAGATCTTTCCGAACACATCTTGTTTGTAGATTCGACTTTGGAAACATGCAAATGATTTGCATAATTTAAAAATTGTATCAGGAAGAAAGAAAGGTATTCCCTAAATATAAAAAAGAAATGAAACAAATGAATCTGATGAACCTGATTAACTCTGCCAGAATCACAGAGAGTTATTTTAAATGTCTTTATAACAGTGTTTTGGAGGCGTTACTTCTGGAATGGCAGAGTGAGGACCTCCACAAATCTGTACTTCCACAAAGGCAATGAAAACAAAAGCAAAAATTATCAAAATCAAATTTTTTCAGAACTTTGGAAATTCATCCAAAGCTTGCTACAATTTGAAGAGCATGCATTCGGAAAAACTACTCAACTTAGTAAGAATAATGAGTTTGTGAATATTTAACTTGTCATATTCCCGTCTATCTCTCCCTACAGCATCTGCAGAACACCTGGTCCAGCAACAGCAGAAGACATGTTCTTCTCAAGTGCACGTGGAACTTTCTATAAGGTAGACTATATGTTATGTAAGGCAGATCATAATACGAATCTCAATACATTCAAACGAAGTGAAATCATGTCAAGATATGTTCTCTAACCACAAGGAAATGAAAATAGAAATTAATAGCAGAAGAAAATTGAGATATTTGCAAATATATGGAAATTAAACAACACACTCCTAAATAACAATGAGCCAAAGAAGAAATTGGAAGGGAGATTATAAAATACTTTTAGATTAATGAAGACTGGCCAGGCACGGTAGCTCAAACCTGTGATCCCGGCACTTTGGGAGGCCAAGGCAGGCAGATCACCTGAGGTGAGGAATTCAAGACCAGCCTGGCCAACATGGCGAAACCTCTATCTCTACTAAAAATACAAAAATTAGCAGGGCGTGGTGGCCGGGCACTTGTAATCCCAGCTACTCGGGAGGCTGAGGCAAAGAATTGCTTGAACCCGGAAGGTGGAGGTTGCATCGAGCCGAGATTGCGCTACTGTATTCCAGCTTGGACGACAGAGTGAGACTCTCTCAAAAATATGAAAGAAAGAAAGGAAAGCCAGTGTCCAGATTGTGCTCTCTAAATCTACTTTTCATTAAAAGGAGCCAGAGCTCCTTGAAGAAAGAGCTGATTTCAGGACTGGGATAGGAAATTTTCAAAGCTAGCCTGAACACCTTGTGTTACAGTGTTATAGCAAGGGAAGCTATGGAAACTACTGAGATCTTGCCAAAACGACACAGGAACCAACTTGAAGGCATTTTCATTGACCAAACATGGAACAGTTTGAGCATCAAAAGAATAGTGAATATAAAGGGTTAAAACATTAAGTATCTAAAAATCCATACGTCATATTTTATACCTCTAATTCTTTATTTTTGGCAAATCTTTATGGGATAATAATATCAGATAAAATGTTAAACAGGTCGGGTGTGGTGGCTAGCGCCTGTAATCCCAGCATTTTGGGAAGCTGAGGCAGGTGATCACCCGAGGTCAGGAGTTTGAGACCAGCCTGGTCAACATGGTGAAACCCCGTCTCTATTAAAACTACAAAAATTAGCCGGGCATGGTGGCCTGCGCTTGTAATCCCAGCTTCTGGGAGGCTAAGGCAGGAGAATCACTTGAACCAGGGAGGTGGAGGTTGCAGTGAGCCAAGATCATGCCACTGCACTCAAGCCTGGGTGACACAGCAAGACTCCGTCTCAAAAAAATAAAATAATTCTAGGCTGAGTGTGAGACTTGTGCCAAAATTAAAAAATAAAATAAAATAAAAATAATTCTAGGTAATAAATGCTAAAGGAATGCTAGAATTCGGATGTTATCATTCTGCAGGCCCCAACGATGTCAGGGATCTGACAATAATCATCAATGACTATCAAACCCATCAGGTGAAAGGTTGTACCACACTGATAGGCCCTAACCTCTCTGGTCAATCTTAACATGACATAAAGTGAAATTGTATCATATATCCTAATCTTGGTACTGCTGTGAAAGGACTTTGCAGAAGAAATCAAAAGTCCAAGTTAGGTGATCTTAAAATACAGAGATTTATTGGAGTCCTATATGATACAGTGGGAGGTACACTGGACCACCTATGTAATATTTGTGCCAAAAGAATCAAGCCTGAGACCCGGTGCGGTGGCTCATGCCTGTAATCCCAGCACTTTGGGAGGGGAAGGTGGGTGGATCACCTGAGGTCAGGAGTTCAAGACCAGCCTGGCCAACATGGTGAAACCCCGTCTCTAGTAAAAATACAGCAATTATAAAAATTAGTGGCATGTTCCTATAATCCCAGCTACTCAGGAGGCTGAGGCAGGAAAATTGCTTGAACCAGGACCTGGGAGGCAGAGGTTGCAGTGAGCCGAGATCTTGCCACCGCACTATAACCTGGGCTACAGAGCGAGAGTCCATCCCCAAGAAAAAAGAATCAAGCCTCGAATCTAACCAAGCTTCCATAGGAATATGTGAAAATATGGGGGATAGGGCTAGAGAAACATGTTAAATGACACCACAGGATGGAATGAACCAAATGTAGAACCTAAGAAATATCTTAATGACCCAGAAAGAGACTTAACAAGTTTATCAACTAAATGAAATAGTGTAGACTGAGGTTGAATTCTATTTGAATTGACCATAAAAATTTTTTGAGACATTTGGAAAGTTGAACACAGATGGGATATTAAGACATTATAATTACTTTTTTTTTATTTTTTGAGATGGCATCTCACTCTGTCACCCAGGCTGAAGTGCAGGGGCTCAATCTCAGCTCACTACAACCTCTGCCTCCCAAGTCTCCTGCCTCAGCCTCCTGAGTAGCTGGGATTACAGGCACCTGCCACCATGCCTGGCTAACTTTTGTGTTTTTAGTAGAGACAGAGTTTTGGCTGGTCTCGAACTCCTGACCTCAAGTGATCTGCCTGCCTCGGCCTTGGGATTACAGGTGTGAGCCACCATGCCCGGCCATTAATTACTTTTATTAGATGTAATAATGCTGCGGTGGTGTTGATACAGGTTATGGAGAAGGGAGAAGAGGAATTCTATTGAGGGGGTAAGAAATGATTACTGGGAGAATGATTGTTTCAGGAACAAAAATTAACTTGCAAATAGTTCTCTTTGGAATTTAAATAATCCTTGGAGACAGTCATTATCTTGAAAAAGGCTCTGTTCAGATGTGGTTACATTGTTGGTCGTCTTTCTTGCAATAGATAATAAGGTAACAGAGAGAGGAGCAGGAACAGTTGTCCTCCTTGGTGGATCGAGTTCTATCTTTATATAAATAAGAGAAAGTCTCTTCTAACACTTGTTGATCTCTAAGCATTTTTACTTTAACTCAGTATACCAGTGTTGGAAATGGGTTTATAACATCGGGAAAAAATCACACTGAGACAACGGATCACTCAGCAAGGCTAGTTTACTTCCTGCAGGAAGGGTGCAACTCGCCAAGCAGTCTTGCCACAAGAACACACCTGAACAAAGGAGACAGGGACATTTATAACTTTCATAACCTGACACAATCGCCCTACTGCTGTGTCCAGTTTCCATTAACCAGAACAGGACTTCACATTCTGTGCTTGGCCTGATTGGCTAAAACTTGGAAATTTCCTGAATAGATACAGGGAAAGAAGACGAGGAAGGAGACAAGGAAGGAGAGGAAGCTAGTCAGAAGGTCAGGAAGGTTTCCAAATAAGGAACGGCATGCACCAGGGTTTGGAGCTCGCCCAGTTCTGTTCAGACATGCCGGAGCAAGTCAAGGTAGCTGATTTAAGATGTAGCTGATTTAGAGAATATATATACATGGGTATCTGTTTATGCTAATAGCAGATAATGGCCATAGAGCAAGAGATTGTTACTCCTCTCCTTATAATGTAGTCTAAGTTACAAATTTTGAGGAAGAGCTTTCCCATCTCTCACACCAGGAAGCCATATTTTGCAATGAAATACTTATTTCCTTCAGTGGTTATCATTTTTCTAAAGTCCCTGTATTGGATACAATGAGTTCCAAGTTTCTCTTCAAAGAATCAGTATGTCAGCATGTTCAGCCCTCTTATTCTTCAATTCTCTATTTTAAAGTTTAACTTCCTTGTAATTTCTTCTCCACTGAGTCTCATCAGTAGTTCACATCTGCCCCTCCCTCCCCGCCCTCCATCCTCATTCATCCCGGTCACCTGATCACCCCTGGCTACCTGCTCTGACCCACCCGTAACCATCCTTCCCACCAAAACATCAACCCTGCCACTCCAGCTCGGACCCCTGGTCTTTTTAAAATAGCCAGTCAGGATTAGTCTAGCTTGTGCACTCTAACCCTAGCCAATAGGGGACGACACAGCAGAAGGGACGACCCCCATCAGGCATAAGTACCCCTTCTCCCCTTGTCCAAGCATGCGGCAGCCATCATTGCTCCATTCATGTGCCCTGCACCCTTCTATAGAAGTAAACTGCCTTGCTAGAGGATTCATCTTGAGTGCTATTTCTTTTGCAGCATCGAAATTTTACTTACAACACCTATCTGTTACAAATACTTACTGAAGCTTTTATGGATAAAATGATGATGTCTGGGATATATCTTAAAATATCCAGAGCAAAAAAAGAAATGGGAGTGGGGTAAACAAAAAATAGTAAAATGTTGATGATTGTTGAAACTGAATGATGAGTAATATTTCTGTGTATGGCTGAAAATTTTCATAATATAAAGTTTCTAAAACAAAAACAAAAACAAAAAAAGCCTTTCAGTCATCATGTATGTTAGTGTAAACCAAAAAGTGTCCGAGACAGATCTTAATCAGTTTGGAGGTTCATTTTGCCAAGGCTGAGGATACACTCAGGAAAAACAAACACAAGTTGCAGTAGGATCTGTGGCCTGTACTTTTTTCTAAAGAGGGTTTTAAGGACTTCTATATTCAAAGGGGAAAGAGCAGGCAGGAGAGGAAGGAGGAAACAAGGAGGAGGCGGAGGGTAGACAGAGGCAAATCCTTCTTGAGAGGCTTTGATTAGAGCTCACTGAATCCACATTTTACATGTGAAAAGAGAGAGAGGGGCAGTCAATTATGCATTCATCTTGCACTCCATAAATCTGCATTTTACAAAAGATAAGTATGTGAAATTACAGGTATATGTTTGGGAATAAAAGGAAGACAGGCTTTTTTTTATTTGTTTTTATTTCTTTTGTGACTCAGTTCCCGTGCTTAACTTTTCCCTTTGGCACAGTGAGTTTGGGGCCCAAGATTTTCTTTCCCTTTCACAGTAGATACTAAGAAAGATTATTACATTTTTTTAAATCCTGCTAAGAATTTTGTAACCATTGCTTTCTTTGGTGCTCTTAGGTCAATGCGCGGTCAAACGTGACTAAGTGTGGTCTTTTCCTGACTACAGTGCTCAGACAACTCATGTGCCTAACACATGGTAAGGACATTGTTCTTTTTTTTGTTTTGTTTTGAGACAGAGTTTCACTCTTATTGCACAGGCTGGAGTGCAATGGCATGATCTCTGCTCACCGCAATCTCTGCCTCCCAGGTTCAAGTGGTTCTCCTGCATCAGCCTCCCGAGTAGCTGAGATTACAGGCATGCGCCACCATGTCCAGCTAATTTTGTATTTTCTAGTAGAGACGGGGTTTCTCCATGTTGGGCAGGCTGGTCTGGAACTCCTGACCTCAGGTGATCCACCCAACTTGGCCTCCCAAAGTGAAGCACTGCACCTGGCCTACAGGGACATTGTTCTTAAATCAGATACTCAAAACACTACATGTAAAAAAAAATTATAAATTTAGCTACAATAACATGAAGAATATTCATCAAAAGATATTTTAAAGGAGAATTAAAAGACAACACAAAAATGGGATAAAATATTTATATAAGGAACAACTATGCAAGAATAAGGGAAAAGAGAAAGGACTGTCTTTCCAACAAATGATGCTAGGAAAACTGGATATCCACATCCGAAAGATTGAAGTTGGTCCCCCTTTTTCTACCATTTACAAAAATGAACTCAAAATGGACTAAAGATCTAAATGTAAGAATCCAAAAACAGACTAAAGACCTAAATGTAAGGCCCAAAACTATTAAACTGCTGGAAGAAAACATAGGGAAAAGCTTCATAACATTGGGTTTGGCAATGACTTCTTGGCTATGACACCAACGCAGAGGCAACAAAGCAAAAATAAACAAAAGAGATTCTATTAAACAAAAACTTCCAGGCCGGGCGAGGTGGCTCATGCCTATAATCCCAGCACTTTGGGAGGCTGAGGATGGTGAGATCACGACGTCAGGAGTTCAAGACCAGCCTGGCCAACATGGTGAAACCCCCGTCTCTACAACAGATACAAAAATCAGTTGGGCAGGGTGGCGTGCACCTGTAATCCCAGCTACTCAGGAGGCTGAGGCAGGAAAATTTCTTGAACTGGGACCCAGGAGGCCGAGGCTGCAGTGAGCCAAGATGACTCCACAGCACTCCAGCCTTGGCTACAGAGTGAGACTCCGTCTCAAAAAAATAAAATAAAAACCTTCTGTGCATCAAAAGACACAATCAACAGAGTGAAAAGGAAATCTATGGAATAGGAGAAAACATTTGCAAACCATGTATCTGATAAAAGGTTAATATTTACAGTATAAAAAAAACTCTGCAACTCAAAAAACAAATAACCGGATTAAAAAGATGACACAGTGGATCACGCTTGTAATCCCAGCACTTTGTGAGGCCGAGGCAGGCAGATCACCTGAGGTCAGGAGTTCCAGACCAGCCTGGCCAACATGAAGAAACCCTGTCTTTATTAAAAATACAAAAATTGGCTGGGCGCAGTGGCTCACACCTGTAATCCCAGCACCTTGGGCGGCCAAGGTGGGTGCATCACCTGAGGTCAGGAGTTCAAGACCAGCCTGACCAACATGGAGAAACCCTGACTCTACTAAAAATACAAAATAGCAGGGCATGGTGGCGCATGCCTGTAATCCCAGCTACTGGGGAGGCTGAGGTAGGAGAATTGCTTGAACCTGGGAGGCAGAGGTTGCAGTGAGCTGAGATCACGCCATTGCACTCCAGCCTGGGCAACAAGACTGAAACTCTGTCTCAAAAAAAAAAAAAAAAAAAAAAAATTAGCCAGGCATGGTGGTGCATGCCTGTAATTCCAGCTACTCAGGAGACTGAGGCAGAAGAATCGCTTGAACCTGGGAGGCAGACGTTGTAGTGAGCCAAGATCATGCCACTGCACTCCAGCCTGGGTGACAGATAGAGACTTTGTCTCAAAAATAAAATAAAAATATGAACAAAGGACTTTAATAGACATTTCTCAAAAGATTATATTCAAATGGCCAATAAGCACATGAAAAGATGGACAGTCATCACTAATCATTAGAGAAAATCAAAACCACAATGAGACACCGTCTCATGTCTATGAAAAAACACAAAAAACAAAAACTAGTCCGGGCGCGATGGTTCATTCCTGTAATCCCAGCACTCTGAGAGGCCAAGGTGCACAGATCGCTTGAGTCAGGTATTTGAGACCAGCCTGAGAAACATGGTGAAATCCCATCTCTACAAAAAATAGAAAAAATTAGCCAAGCATGGTGGTGTGTGCCTATAGTCCCAGTTACTGGGGAGGTTGAAATAGGAGGATCACTTGAGCCTGGATGTCAAGGCTGAAGTGAGCCATAAGTGTGCCACTACACTTCAGCCTCAGTGACAGAGTAAAACCTTGTCTTAAAAAAAAAAAAAAAGTCAGAGGCCGGACACAGTGGATCATGCTTGTAATCCCAGCACTTTGGGAGGCTGAGGCGGGCGGATCACCTGAGATCAGGAGTTCCAGACAGCCTGACCAACATGGTGAAACCCCGTCTCTACTAAAAATACAAAAATTAGCCAGACATAGTGGCCGGCACCTGTAATCCCAGCTACTCGGGAGGTTGAGGCAGAAGAATTGCTTGAACCCAGGAGGCAGAGGTTGCAGTGAGCTGAGATCACGCCATTGCACTCCAGCTTGGGCAACAGAGCGAGAGCCTATCTGAAACAAACAAACAAACAAACAAAACACAAAGCTGGGCAAGGTGGCATTATAGTCCCAGCTAGTCAGGAGGCTGAGGCAGGAGGATCTCTTGAGCCCAAGAGTTTGAGGTTGCAGTGCAGTATAATCGCGCCTGTGACTAGCCACGGCATTCCAGCTAAACAACATAGGGAGACCCCATCTTTTTTTTTTCTTTTTTGAGACGGAGTCTCTCTTGTCACCCAGGCTGGAGTGCAGTGAGCGATCTCAGCTCACTGCAACCTCTGCCTCCCGGCTTCAAGTGATTCTCCTATCTCAGCCTCCTGAGTAGCTGGGACTACAGGCACGTGCCACCTCGCCCGGCTAGTTTTAGTATTTTTAGTAGAGACGGGGGTTTACCATGTTAGTCACGCTGGTCTTGAACTCCTGACCTTGTGATTCCCCCACCTCAGCCTCCCAAAGTGCTGGGATTACAGTGTGAGCCGGCTCGGGAAACCCCATCTTTAAAAAAATAATTAAATAACAAAATAACAAATGCTGGCAAGGATGTGGAGAAATTGTAGCCCTTGTGCACTGTTTGTGGGAATGTAAAATAGGACAACCACTATGGAAAACAATATGGCAGTTCCTCAACAAATTAAAAATAGAACTACCGGCAAGGCACAGTGGCTCATGCCTGTAATCCTAGCACTTTAGGAGGCTGAGGCAGGCGGATCACTTGAGGTCAGCAGTTCAAAACCAGCCTGGCCAACATGGTGAAACCCTGTTTCTTCTAAAAATTCAAAAAAATTAGATGGGCCTGGTGGCAGGTGCCTGTAATCTCAGCTACCAGGGAGGCTGAAGCAGGAGAATCGCTTGAACCCGGGAGGCAGAGTTTGCAGCAAGCCAAGGTCACGCCACTGCACTCCAACCTGGCCAAGAGCAAAACTCTGTCTCAAAAAAAAAAAAAAAAAATCTCTTTGAGACTCTGCTTTCAATTATTTTGGATAGATAGCCAGAAGTGGGATTGCTGGATCATACTTTTGTAGAAGCCCAAATTCAGGCTTGTGTACCTGATGTGTAGCTGATGCCAAACACTGGCACACAGGTGCTTGGAGTTAGAGAAATATTTATTCAATGTGGCCAAAGTGAGAAGGTGGAAGAGCAACATCTCTCAAATCTGCCTTCACAAAAAGAAGCAGTGGCAAGTTTTTATGCAGCTAGAGAATAAAGGAGAGGGAGTTTCAGGGAATTGAGGGGGAAATGTCTGTGTTTCTTCAGTCTTAGATAACACCTTGAGTAACCAGACTTCTGCGTGTCAGCAGCTGTTCGCAATGTCCTTCAAAGGCATTCATTTCTTCTGCAAACTGTTTTCATGACCCTGAAGTTATCTCTTCCTGCTTGACAAAGAAACAGTACATCAGCAGTTTATAATTATATTGTGGGAACAAGGAATCTGGGGCAAACAGCAAGTGGCTAACCTGTGTGTAAGCAAGCAAGGGCCTGATCAGAATGTTCATTATTTGAGTCACTGAAAAATGCTGGGGTGCTAAGATCTCAAAACCTAACTTGCACAGAAAGCAAGATGAGATTGGCATGGCTTTATTTGTTTTTGTTTGCTTGTTTGTTTGTTTTCTTTTCTTTTTAATCTTTTTTCTTTCTTTTTTTTTTTTAATTTTTTTTTAGAGATGGGGTTTCTCCACGTTGGTCAAGCTGGTCTCGGCCTCCCGAAAGTGCTGGAATTACCTTTCCAGGTGATCCACCCTCCTCGGCCTCCCAAAGTGCTGGAATTACAGGCGTGAGCCACCATGCCTGGCTTGTTTTTTTGTTTTGGTTTGGTTTTGGGGTTTTCTTTGGCCTGACTCAGGATTTACAAACTGGAACGGTGAAGGTGACAGCAGTCGGTTGGAGCAAACATCACTCAAAGTTCTACGAAGTTTCCCTCTTGTTGCCCAGGCTGGAGTGCAATGGCAACATCACGGCTCACTGCAACCTTCACTTCCTGGGTTCAAGGGTGAGCCACTGCGCCCAGTCTGTTTTTTTTTTTCTTCAATAGTCATTCCAAATATCATGAGATGCATTATTACAGGAAGTCCCTTGCCCTCCTAAAAGCCACCCCACTTCTAAGGAAAATGGCCCCGTCCTCTCCCAAGTCCACACAGGGGAGATGATAGCACTGCTTCCATGTAAATTATGTAATGCAAAATTTTTTAAATCATTGCCTTAATACTTTTTTATTTTATTTTGAACAATCAGCCTTCGTGACCCCCCCACTTTTTTGTCCCTTAACTTGAGATACATGAAGGCTTTTAGTCTCCCCGGCAGTGGGTGGAGGCAGCCAGTCCTGTACACTGACTGAAGACCAGTTGAATAAAAGTGCACACCTTCAAAAAAATTAAAATAGGTCAAGCGCAGTGGCTCACCCCCTGTAATCCCAGCAGTTTGGGAGGCCGAGGCGGGCAGATCACGAGGTCAGGAGATCGAGACCATCCTGACCAACATGGCGAAATCCCATCTCTACCTAAAATACAAAAATTAGCTGGCCGTGGTGGCACTCGCCTGTAATCCCAGCTACTGCAGAGGCTGAGGCAGGAGAATCGCTTGAACCTGGGAGGTGGAGGTTGCAGTGAGCCAAGACCATGCCATTGCACTCCAACCTGGCTGACAGACTTTGTCTCAAAAAAATAATAAAAACTAAATAAATAAAATAAAATATTTTTAAAAAACAAGCAAAGTAAATGTTAACGAATGCATACACAGGCCAGGTGCGATGGTTCACGCCTGTAATCCCAGCACTTTGGGAGGTGGAGGCAGGCGGATCACCTGAGGTCGGGAGTTTGAGACCAGTCTGGACAACACAATAAAACCCCATCTGTACTAAAAATACAAAAATTAGCCAGGCATGGTGGTACGTGCCTGCAATCCTAGCTACTCGGGAGGTTGAGGCAGGAGAATTGCTTGAACCTGGGAGGTGGAGGTTGCAGTGAGCTGAGATCGCACCACTGCACTCTAGTCTGGGCAACAGAGTGAGACTCTGTCTCAAAAAACAAGAAAAATGCATACACAAAAGTAAAACTAGTTTTAAAAAAGCAAGGAGGAAGAGGGAGATATGATCAGAGAGGCAAAAGTGGGGAATTTTTTTAAGATACTATTTCTTAACTTGGGTTTTAGTTACAGAGGTGTTCCCTTTGTAATTACTTTTTTTTTTTTTTTTTTTTTGAAATGGAGTTTCACTCTTGTTGCCCAGGCTGAAATGCAGTGGCTCCATCTCGGCTCACTACAACCTCTGCCTCTCGGGTTCAAAGGATTCTCCTGCCTCAGCCTCCCAAGTAGCTGGCATTACAGGCACGTGCCACCACACCCAGCTAATTTCTTTTGTATTTTTAATATAGACTGGATTTCATCATGTTGGCCAGGCTGATCTCGAACTCCTGACCTCAGATGATCTGCCCGCCTCGGCCTCCCAAAGTGCTGGGATTACAGGCGTGAACCACCACACTCAGCAGTAATTATTCTTTAAAGTAAATTTTTGTTGTTGTTGTTTTGAGACATGGTCTCAGTTTGTCACCTAGGGTGAAGTGCAGTGGTACAAACAGCTGACTGCAGCCTTGACTTCCTGGGCTCAAGGAATCCTCCACCTTCACTATCCCGAATAGCTGGGACTACAGGCGTGTGCCACCACACCCTGCTAGTGTTTAAATTGTTTGTAGACACGGGGCTTTCACTATGTTGCCCAGGCTGGTCTTGAACTCCTGGGCAAAAGGGATCCTCCCACCTCAGCTTCCCAAAGTGTTGGGATTACAGCCATGAGCCACTGTTCCTGGTCAAAAACATAAAAGAATTCATATAAAAGTTTACCTAAGTTGCTAGATATAAAAACAAGATGCAAAAATCAATTGCATTTCTATATGTTGGCAACAGACATTTAGAAAACAAAGTGTTTAAGATATATCATTTTACAATATCAGCACAATACATGAAGTACTAAGGAATAAATCTAATAAAGTACATGCAAAAGACAGCAGTGTCAACTCATGGAAGACCTTGAATGTCATGAATTGGATTTACAGAGATACTCCCTCTATAGTTATACTTTAAATGGTATGTTTGTGTGGTTTATACATACACCAAGGTGACGAGGGCCTTAATTAGGTAAACTGCAGTGGAGATGGAATTTTCATCAACTGAGAGAGAGGAAATCAGAAAGGGTCGTTAGAGATTTGAGGAGGCAGAAAGCTGGTATGAATCAAATCAGCTAGTAGAAAAGCAAACTGGTTAAATAGGTGCAGTGGTACTGTAAGGCACTGCCGCCAAGGGATCCACCACCGAAACTTAGTGGTGATGTATTTAAAGTGACACCACTTGTCACAACTGTGCATTTTTCCCCAACCATGCTCAGCTATGAAGGCAGGTTTACCAAGAGTTGGGTTTTTGTCCCCCAAATACCACAGAGGACCATGCATCAGGGCTTCACTTTCTTTTTTTTTTTTTTTTTTTTGGTTTTTTGTTTTTTGAGGCAAAGTTCTGCTCTTGTTGCCCAGGCTGGAGTGCAACAACACGATCTCAGCTCACTGGAGCCTCCACCTCCCGGGTTCAAGCGATTCTCCTGCCTCAGCCTCCAGAGTAGCTGGGATTAAAGGCATGTGCTACCACACCTGGCTAATTTTTTGTATTTTCAGTAGAGACGGGGTTTCACCTTGTTGGTCAGGCTGGTCTCGAACTCCTGACCTCGGGTGATCTGCCCGCCTCGCCCTCCTAAAGTGCTGGGATTACATGCAGGAGCCACTGTGCCTGGCCCATGTTTTTAATGCATGAGGAAGAGTGACTGTAGTGCAATTGCTCAGGTTGCAAAGATTTAGGGTTTTTGAAGGCACAGGAGAAGTCAAATGCTCTGTAAGCAGCAAGAAAGTGTGAGGAGACCCTATAACCCACCATCAAACCCACTGGTGAGAGGGGTAGGGGAGAGAAAGCACTCGCACGTCTTTCTCTAAAAGGCAGGTGGCTCGTGCCTGTAATCATGGCAATTTGGGAGGCTGAGGCAGGAGGACCTCTTGAGCCCAGAAGTTTGAGACCAGCCTGGGCAGCATGGTGAAACCCCATCTCTACTGAAATTTTTTTTTTTTTTTTTTGAGACTAAGTCTCACTCTGTTACCCAGGCTGGAGTGCAGTGCTGCATTCTCAGCTCACTGCAACGTCCACCTCCCGGGTTCAAGCGATTCTCCAGCCTCAGCCTCCTGAGTGGTTGAGATTACAGGTGTGCACCACCACACCTGGCTAATTCTTGTATTTTTAGTAGAGACAGGGCTTCACCATGTTGATCAAGCTGGTCTTGAAATCCTGACCTCATGATTTGCCCGCCTCAGCCTCCCAAAGTGCTGGGATTACAGGCGTGAGCCACCACGCCCAGCATCTACTGAAAATTTAAAAATCAGCTGGGCCTGGTGGCTCACACCTGTAGTCCCAGCTATTCAGAAGGCTAAGGTGGGAGGATCACTTGAGCTCGGAAGTTCCAGGCTGCAGTGTAACTATAGAGGCTACAGCAGAATCTCTGCTGGTGACCGAGGTTCAGAGATGAGATTCATCCTGATGATCTCTGAGAAGAAGGTAGGGCATCAAAAGGAGTTACAACCTCTTTCTTGGAACTGGTCTGGTCTAAGGTGATGAGGGCTTGAATGACGTCCATGGCAGTGAAGTAGGGAGGTAGACATGGATGACAGTCATTGAAATGGTACAACCAGCATGAAAATAAAACAGAGAAAAATAAAGTGTGGGCCAAGCCTGGTGGCTCATGCCTGTAATCCCAGCATTTTGGGAGGCTGAGACAGGTGGATCACTTGAGGTCAGGAGTTCAAGACCAGCCTGGCCAACATGGTGAAACCCCGTCTCTACTAAAAAAGCAAAAAAAAAAAAAAAAAAAAAAAAAAAATTAACCAGACATGGTGGTGTGTGCCTGTAATCCCAGCCACTCAGGAGGCTGAGGTGAGAATCACTTGAACCTGGGAGGTGGAGGTTGCAGTGAGTCAAGATTGCGCTCCAGGCTGGGAGACAGAGCAAAACTCCATCTCAAAAATAAATAAATAAATAAAAGAACAAGGTCATACCTTTCGGGGAACATGGATGGAGCTGGGGGCTATTATCCTCAGCAAACTAATGGAGAAAGAGAAAACCAAATCCCACATGTTCTCACTTATAAGTAGGAGCTAAATGATGAGAACTTATGAACACAAAGAAGGGAACAACAGACACTGGGGTCTACTTGAGGGTGGAGGGTAGGAGGAGGGAGAGGAGCAGAAAAGGTAACTATTGGACTGGGTGTGGTGGCTCATGCCTGTAATCTTAGCACTTTGGGAGGCCAAGGCGGGTGGATCACAAGGTCAGGAAATCGAAACCAGCCTGGCTAACATGGTGAAAGCCCATCTCTACTAAAAATACAAAAAATTAGCCCGGTGTGGTGGCACATGCCTATAATCCCAGCTACTTGGGAGGGTCAGGTGGGAGAATTGCTTGAACCCAGGAGGCAGAGGTTGCAGTGAGCCAAGATCGTGCCACTGCACTCCAGCTTGGGCGACAGAGCAAGGCTCCATCTCAAAAAAAAAAAAAAAAGATAACTATTGGATACTAGGCTTATTACCTGGGTGGTGAAATAATCTGTACAATAAACCCCCGTGGCAAGAGTTCGCAAATGTAACAAACCTTCACATGTACCCTTGAACCTAAAAGTTAAAAAAAAAAAAAGTCTAAGGTGAATGCAAATAAAAAGCCCATAATGCAATACTTCTGCCCACACTCCAGAAAAAATACAATTGCAAAGAAAAATAATACCAAGTGCTATGGTATTGTCATATGCTGCTGGTGAAAGTACTAATTGGTACAACCACTGGGCAGTATTTGCTAAAAATAAACATGACCAGAATACTGACTCCACTCCTAGGTATAATACGTCACCATAGCAGTACTATTTTTTTTTTTTTTTTTTGAGACATGGTCTTGCTCTGTCACCCAAGCTGGAATGCAGTGGCATAGTCACAGCTCACTGCAGCCTCCAACTCCTAGGCTCAAGTGATCCTCTGGCCTCAGCCTCCCGAAGTGCTCAGATTACAGGCATGAACCATCCCATCCAGCGCATACCTGCACCTTTCATAAAAGCTTTACGCAAAAAATAACTTTGATGACGGACTGGATAAATAAATCTATTTAATTAATTCATATTAAGTAATAAGAATGATGAACTGCAACTATGCATAACACAATTGATTTTCACAAACATAATATTGAGCAAAAGAAGCCAGACTATAAAAAATAATATGTACTACATGATTCCATTTATATAAAGTAGAAGTTGTGAAAGTACAGCCGATGGGTTGGCCACCTGGTTTTTTTTGTATTGTTTTGTTTTTGTTTTTTTGAGACAGAGCTTTGCTCTTGTCACCCAGGCTGGAGTGCAGTGGAGTGATCTCTGCTCACTGCAACCTCCTCCAACTCCCTGGTTAAACCGATTCTCCTGCCTCAGCCTCCCAAGTAGCTGGGATTACAGGCGTCCGCCACCACGCCTGGCTAATTTTTTGTATTTTTAGTACAGACAGGGTTTTGCCATGTTGGGCAGGCTGGTCTCAAACTTCTGACCTCGGGTGATCTGCCTGCCTCAGCCGGCTGAAGTGCTGGGATTACAGGTGTGAGTCACCGTGCCCTGCAGCCACGTGTTTTTGTAATTAAAGTTTTATTGGAACACAGCCATGCTCCTTCATGTGTGTATTGTCTTTGACTGCTTTAGTACTACAACTGCAGAGTCGAGTAATTGTGACAGAGGCCATCTGGTCTGCAAGCCTAAAATGTTTGCTATCTGACTCTTTTTTTTTTTTGAGACGGAGTCTCACTCTGTCGCCTAGGTTGGAGTGCAGTGGCGCAATCTCAGTTCACTGCAACCTCTGCTGCCCGGGTTCAAGCGATTCTCCTGCCTCAGCCTCCCGAGTAGCTGGGAATACAGGGGCCTGCCATCTCGCCTGGCTAATTTTTTTTGTATTTTTATTAGAAATGGGGTTTCACCATCTTGGCCAGGCTGGTCTTGAACTTCTGACCTCGTGATCCACCCTCCTCGACCTCCCAAAGTGCTGGGATTACAGGCGTGAGCCACCACGCCCGGCCTGCTATCTGACTCTTAAGGAAAAAGTTGGCCAATTCTTTTTTTTTATTTTTAAATCAACCTTATTGAGACATACTGACAATCAATATATTACACTCATATTAAGTGTACAGTTTGGTGAGTTTTGAAAAATGTGTACATCCTTGTAACCACTACCTCAGTCAACCAACTCTTGATATAAGTTCAAAAACAGGCAAAATTCATCTATGGTGCTAGAAGTTAGGATAACGTCTAGGACCACAGAACTTTAAACATTATTATGAGTTTGTCCTTTCCTCAAAATCACTAAAGAAATTTCACCTAGAGCACAGAAGTGACAACTGTTACAAATCAGAATTTCTAATATTCAGTCAGGCGCGGTGGCTCACACCTGTAATCCCAGCACTTTGGGAGGCTGAGGCAGGTGGATCGCTTGAGCTCAGGAGTTTGAGACCAGCCTGGCAACATGGTGCAACCCATCTCTACTAAAAATACACAAAAAAATTAGCTGGGTGTGGTGGCACACATCTGTAGTCCCAGCTACCTGGGGGCTGAGGTGGGAAGACCACTTGAAACTGGGAAGTTGAGGCTGCAGTGAGCTGAGATCATGCCACTGCACTCCAGCCTGGGGAAAAAGTGAGAGAGACCCTGTCTTAAAAAAAAAAGAATGTCTCATTTTTATTCACTAATATTGTGTACATCACTGGGCCCTCCTTGAGATGGGTTTCCGTAGACATGCTTGTAAGGATTAAAGTAGGGGTAAAATATTAATTCCAAAAATAAAAAGTGTCTCTGGCTGGGCACAGAGGCTCACACCTGTGACCCCAGCACTTTGGGAGGCTGAGGCAGGCGGATCACCTGAGGTCAGGAGTTCAAGACCAGCCTGGCCAAAGTGGCGAAACCCTGTCTCTACTAAAAGTATAAAAAAAATAGCTGGGCGTGGTGGCACATGCCTGTAGTGCCAGCTACTCGGGAGGCTGAGGCACGAGAATTGTTTGAATGCGGGTGGCAGAGGTTGCAGTGAGGTGAGATGGGGCCACTGCACTCCAGGCTGAGTGACAAAGCGACTACGTCTCAAATAAAATAAAATAAAATAAAATAAAATAAAACAGTGTCTCCGTAAATCTGAAACTAAATCGAACAATAAATTTCATCTATGACAGTGACTTATTGTTTTGACCAGTGGTTCTCAACAAAAAAGATTTTGCTCACCACCCCCACCCCCAGGAACATTTAGCAATGTCTGGAGACATTGGTTGTCACATGTTAGGGTGGAGGGGTGCCACGGGTATCTAGTGCGTAGAGGCCAGGGACACTGCTGAACATCCTGCAATGCACAGGACAGCCCTTCGCAGTAAATCATTATCCAACCTAAAATATCAACTGTATTGGGATTGAGAAATTCTCTTTTGATGAAGGTAAAACAAAAAAATTTAGGGTGTCTAGAAGAAAAAGTCTGATATAAAGAAATAATTGCCGGGAGCAGTGGTTTATGCCTGTAATCCCAGCAGTTTGGGAGGCCGAGGAGGGCAGATCACGAGGTCAAGAGATTGAGACCATCCTGGCCAAGGTGGTGAAACCCCGTCTCTACTAAAATTACAAAAATTCAGCCTCAGCCTCCCGGGCTCAAGTAGTCCTCCCACCTCAGCCTCCCCAAGTATCTGGGACTACATCTAGCTAATATTTTTATTTTTTGTAGAGACAGGGGTCTCACTATATTGCCCAGAATGGTCTTGAACTCCTGGACTCAAGTGATCCTCCTGCCTCAGCCTTCCAAAGTGCTGGGATTAAAGGCATGAGACACCATACCTGACAACAAATTTAAATAAGGCTAGTATTGAATAGCACAAGACTAGGGCACTGACTTAGAGACAAACTCCTTTTTGCATCACTATTTGAAGGTTGTTACCAGTTGTATGATTTTGGCAAGTTATTTTATCTCTTTGTGCCTTCATTTTCTCATCTGTAAAATGAGGCTTAGAGTACAAGTAGGTGAAAAGGTTGCTGTGGGCGCAGTGGCTCACCCCAAGCACTTTGGGAGGCCAAGGCGGGTGGATCACCTGAGGTTAGGAGTTCAAGACCAGCCCGGCCAACATGGTGAAACCCCATTTCTACTAAAAATACAAAACTACATGATGACATGGGCCTATAGTCCCAGCTACTCGGGAGGCTGAGGCAGGAGAATCACTTGAACCTGGGAGGCAGAGGTCGAAGTGAGCCAAGATCACACCACTGCACTCCAGCCTGGGCGACAGAGCAAGACTCCGCCTAAAAAAAAAAAAAGGTTTTTTTGAGTACTGAGTCAGTATGTGTAAAGCACCTATAACAAAAGCCTGCTACATACAGGTGCTACATAGTTATAAAATACATATTGCTGTTATTGTTTTTTATTATTATTATTACAATATACTATGTGTAGCTTCTTTTTCCCAATCCTTTGTGGCTCTCAATTTCCTGTGACAGGAAATCTAATTATATTATCATGATACACAAAACCCTTAAAGATCTTCTCCCTTCCTACCTCTCCAATATGATTTACTCCTGTTTTCTGAGCCCAGACCAAATAATTTATAGACCCAGAGAAATCTTGTTTTGGGCTGGGCACGGTAGCTCATGCCTGTAATCCCAGCATTTTGGGAGGCTGAGGTGGGCAGATCACTTGAGGTCAGGAGTTCGAGACCAGCCTGGCCAATATGGTGATACCCTGTCTCTACCAAAAAATACAAAAATTAGCTGGACATGGTAGTGCATGCCTGTAATCCCAGCTACTCAGGAGGCTGAAGCAGGAGAATCGCTTGAACCCGGGAGGCGGAGGTTGCAGTGAGCAGAGATCGTGCCACTGCACTCCAGCCTGGGCAGACAGAGTGAGACCCTGTCTCAAAAAAAGAAAGAGATCTTGTTTTGGAAGATTCTGTGACTTTTGTTTTGTGTGAATCGTTTTTAAATCGTGAAATATTTCAAACATAAAAAGGACAAAGAATAATACATCAAACATCCATATACTCCCTACCATTTTGCCTTAATAGCTTTAGATTATTTTTTAGCTTCTGAATATCTTTTTAACTTTTTTATTATGGACAATTCTGAACATACACAAAAGTAGATAGAATACTGCAATGACTCTCCACCACCCAGCTTCAATAATTGTCAACATTTTACCAATATTGCTGTTCCAGATTGTTTAAGAAAATTAAACATGACAGATGCAGTTGAAACTAAAAATTTAATCACGAATTAATTTTGAAACGTTCTTTTCTGCATCTATTGGACTGATACATTTTTGAGTGTTTTTTTAATTATTATTTTTTTCTGTTTCTTTGTTTGGGGGATTTTTTTTTTTTTCTGACAGTGTCTCACTCTGTCACCCAGGCTGGAGTGCAGTGGCACAGTCATAGCTCACTGCAGCTTCAAACTCCTGGACTCAAGCCATACTCCACCTCATCCTCCTGAATAGCCGGGACTACAGGTGTGTGCCACCATGCCTGGCTAAATTTTTATATTTTTTTTGTTGTAGAGATGGGGTCTCACTATGTTGCCCAGGCTGATTTTTTTTCTCTTAGTGTGTTATTTTGGTGCATTACATTAATAGATTTTCTGGGCCAGGCGCAGTGGCTCACACCTGTAATCCCAGCACTTTGGGAGGCTGAGGCGGCTGGATCATGAAGTCAGGAGTTCAAGACCAGCCTGATCAACATGGTGAAACCCTGTCTCTACTAAACATACAAAAAAAATAAGCTGGGCGTGGTGGTGCTCACCTGTAATCCCAGCTACTCCAGAGGCTGAGGCAGGAGACTTGCTTGAACCCAGGAGGCAGAGGTTGCAGTGAGCTGAGATTGTGCCACTGCACTCCAGCCTGGGTGACAGAGCAAGACTCTGTCACAAAAAAAAAAAAAAAAAAAAGATTTTCTGATGTGTTCTTTGCATTCCTATTTGCATTCCTATGGTAAACTTACTTGGTCACTAATTATTATTATTATTTGTATACATTATTAGATTTGAGTTTATTTAGGATTTTAACATCACTATTCATAAATAAAATCAGTTTATAGTTTTCGTTTTCCATATTATCCTTGTCCTGCTTTGGTATGTTATACTAGTCTCATACAATGAGTCGAGAATTACAAATAATATGTATTCTCCATTTCTTAGGCATAAAGTTTTACATTAAATATTTTCTCAAGTTTGTTGGTTGTGTTTTACAAAACATCTAAATTCTATATTCAACCCATATATCCTATTTATTTATTTATTTATTTATTGAGACAGAGTTTCACTCTTGTTGCCCGGTCTGGAGTGCAATGGCACCATCTCAGCTCGCCGCAACCTCCGCCTCCTAGGTTCAAGTGATTCTCCTGCCTCAGCCTCCCGAGTAGCTGGGATTACAGACATGCACCACAATGCCCAGCTAATTTTGTATTTTTAGTAGAGAAGGGATTTCTCCATGTTGGTCAGGCTGGCTTCAAACTCCCGACCTCAGGTGATCTGCCGCCCCAGCCTTCCAAAGTGCTGGGATTACAGGCGTGAGCCACCATGCCCAGCCTCTATATATTTATTTTTATATTCTTACTATTTTCTAGTTTGTGTACTCTATCAATAAAAATCATAACAGTGGTCAGGCAAGGTGGCTCATGCCAGTAATCCCAGCACTTTGGGAGGCCAAGGAGAGTGGATCATGAGGTCAGGAGTTCAAGACCAGCCTACCTCACATGATGAAACCCCGCCTCTCCTAAAAATACAATAAAAATTAGCCGGGCACGGTGGTGGGCTCCTGTAACCTCAACTACTCAGGAGGCTGAGGGAGAGAATTGCTTGAACCTGGGAAGCAGAGGTTGCAAGGAGCTGAGATCCCACCACTGCACTCCAGCCTGGGCAACAGAGGGAGACTCTGTAAGAGTTTTGTTAAATTCTCACAGTATAATTATGGATTATAAGTTTCTCCTTGTAATTCTGTCAGTTTGAACCTATGATGTTAGTTGAATAAGAGTTCTTGAAGCAATGTCATCTCTTTATTTTTAAACTTTCTATGTTGCTTTGTTTAGCTGGAGCTTTTATAAGCTGTGTATAGCTGGATTTTGTTTTTTTTTACTTGATTTGATAGTCTGACCATTCGTGGGGTTCATCTGTAAACATTTCTGGTGATTACCAATTTTGTCTTCTTATATTTGTTTTCTGTTCACAATCCTTTTTCTCTTGTTTCCCCTTCCTCTGCTACTTTATATAGATTACATTTCTATAATTTTTGGGATTATCCTTAATGTTTACATCCTTTTTCTTCTTTTTCTTTTTTTTTTTGAGACAGAGTCTCACTCTGTCACCAGGTACCAGGCTGGAGTGCAGTGGTGCGATCTTGGCTCACTGCAACTTCCACCTTCTGGGTTCAAGCGATTCTCCCACCTCAGCCTCCCGAGTAGCTGGGACTACAGGCTCGTGCCACCACACCCAGCTAATTTTTGTATTTTTTGGTAGAGACAGGGTTTCACCATGTTGGCCAGGATAGTCTTGATCTCTTGACCTCGTGATCTGCCTGCCTCGGCCTCCCAAAGTGCTGGGATTACAGGCGTGAGCCACCCCGCCAGGCCCTACATCCTTTTTTTTTTAGACAGAGTCTCGCTCTGTCACCCAGGCTAGAGTGCACTGGCACGATCTCGGCTCACTGCAACTTCCACCTTCTGGGTTCAAGCGATTCTCCCACCTCAGCCTCCCGAGTAGCTGGGACTACAGGCGCTAGCCACCGTGCCCAGCTACTTTTGTATTTTTAGTAGAGACAGGGTTTCACCATGTTGGTCAGGCTGATCTCGAACTCCTGACCTCAGGCGATCCGCCTGCCTCAGCCTTCCAAAGTGCTGAGATTACAGGCATGAGCCACTGCACCCTGCCTACCTGTAATTAAATATATGTTTTTGTAACAAAATTTAAGGTTACTCCATATTTTTATTCCCCTCCTAACGTAACACAGATGTTAACTCTCCTTAACAATCTATTGAATAACTTATTTCTCCCCAGTATTTACTTTTCTTTTTTTTAAGACGGAGTCTCCCTCTGTCGCCCCGGCTGGAGTGCGGTGGTGGGATCTGAGCTCACTGAAATTTCTGCATCCCAGGTTCGAGCAATTCTGCTGCCTCAGCCTCCCAAGTAGCTGAGATTACAGGCACCTGCCACCACGCTCAGCTAATTTTTTGTATTTTTACTTTTTAATTATCTATTTATTTACTTCTTTATTTTTTCTGAGACAGAGTGTTGATCTATCACGCTGTCTGGAGTGCATTGGAGCGATCTCAGCTCACTGCAACCTCCGTCTCCCGGCTTCAAACAATACTCCTGCCTCAGCCTCCCGAGTAGCTGGGATTACAGGTGCCCGCCACCACACCCAGCCAATTTTTGTATTTTTAGTAGAGGTGAGATTTCACCATGTTCCCCAGGCTGGTCTCGAACTCCTTACCTCAGGTGATCCGCCCGCCTCAGCCTCCCAAAGTGCTGGGATTACAGGTGTGAGCTATGTCTCCTGGCCTAATTTTTTGTATTTTTAGTAGAGATGGGGTTTCACCATGTTGGCCAGGCTGATCTTCAGCTCCTGACCTCAAGTGATCCGCCTGCCTCCACCTCCCAAAGTGCTGGGATTATAGGCATGAGCCACCACGCCTGGCCCCAATATTTACTTTTTAAGTAAATATTATTCATACTATTATTTTTTAGTACAAGTTGTTTTCTTTTTTTTTTTTTGGTTTTATTATTTTTAGTACAAGTTGTTTTCTTTGCAGGTATAAGCCTACTGGCCCCAATGTTTACTTTTTTAAGCAATATATATATATATATATATACACACACACATGTATATACATGTATATATATATATATTAGATGGACTCTCGCTCTGGCACCCAGGCTGGAGTGCAGTGGCGTGATCCTGGCTCACTGCAACCTCCGCCTCCTAGGTTCAAGTGATTCTCCTGCCTCAGCCTCCCGAGCAGCTGGTACTACAGGCACCCGCCACCACATCCAGTTAATTTTTGTAGTTTTAGTCGAGATAGGGCTTCACCATATTGGCCATGCTGAACTGCTGACCTTGTGATCTGCCCACCTTGGCCTCCCAAACTGCTGGAATTACAGGCATGAGCCACCGCGCCCAGCCCTATCACTTCTTTTATTGAGAACATTCAATATCCTCCTTCTAGCTATTTGAAACTATATATTATTGCTAACTGCAGCCACAGTACAGTGCTATGGAACTCTGGAACTTTTTCCTCCTATCTAGCTGTAATTTTGTATCCTTTCACAAATCTCCCCCTATCCCCTCTTCCTTCTTCTCTTCCCCAGCCTTTACTATCCCTCTCTCTGTTCTACTTTTTACTTCTATGAGATCAACTGCTTGTTTTTAGCTTCCACATGAATGAGACAATGCAGTGTTTAACTTTCTGTTCCTGGTTTATTTCACTTAACAAAATGTCCTCCAGTTCCATTCATGTTGCTGCAAATGACAGGATTTCATTCTTTTTTTTTTTTTTGACGGACTCTCACTTTGTTGCCAGGCTGGAGTGCAATGGCGTGATCTCGGCTCACTGCAACCTCCACCTCCAGGATTCAAGTAATTCTCCTGCCTCAGCCTCCTGAGCAGCTGAAACTACAGATGCACACCACCACGCCCGGCGAATATTTGTATTTTTGGTAGAGACAGGGTTTCACCATGTTGGTCAGGCTGGTCTCGAACTTCTGACCTTGTGATCCACCCGCCTCGGCCTCCCAAAGTGCTGGGATTACAGGGGTGAGCCACCACGCCCAGCCCAAAATCAGGCTTTATGATAGCATTTCTAGGGTCCTCCAGATGGTATCCAGCGGGTGATTTGATTCACTTCCAAGTGCCAAGGCTGTATCTGTGTCCTCCCACCTTCCTACATGCACAGTTTACTAAAAGCCATAGATTGACAATAGCTTTTCCCCCTCCTCAGCCTCTTTACTAGGTGAGGTCCATTCCAACCACTGACCCTAAACAGAGACCCTGATCAGTGTCCTTGAATGGATTGTTTAGCTCCCTTTATCCTGCATAACCATCAGCTTCCAGATCCAGTGCCTCCAAACTTGAAGCTTTAGGTCCCCAGCCTTTCCTATCTCTGTTCCATTTCTGTCTAAGCAGTTGCTTATCCTACTTTTTTTTTTTTTTTTTTTTTTGAGACGGAGTTTTGTTCTTGTTGCCCAGGCTGGAGTGCAATGGCGTGATCTCGGCTCGCTGCAACCTCTGCCTCCCGGATTCAAGGTATTCTCCTGTCTTAGCCTCCTGAGTAGCTGGAATTATAGGCGCATGCCACCATGCCTGGCTAATTTTTATATTTTTTGTAGAGTCCGAGGTTTCATCATATTGGTCAGGCTGGTTTCGAACTCTTGACCTTAGTTAATCCGCCTGCCTCGGCCTCCCAAAGTGCTGGGATTACAGGCATGAGCCACCGCGCCCAGCCTGCTTACCCTACGTTTAAGTTTGTCTATAAGTTTTTCCTGTTTTGCTTTTATATTATATTTATAGATATTCTGAATTTAGACTGGAGAGGGTATATCATGCACTATCTTACCAGGACGTCAATTCCATAGCTTTTCACAGTTGTTCTTTTGTCTACAACAAACTTCAGTACTGGTCTGCTTCCAAATTGTCAAAACTACTCTGAGGCCACCTCCTTGAAAACTCTTTCTAGATAAATCACATTTTCATCATGGACACTGTTCTACCCTAGCTTTCACTGTACTGTAATTATTCGTCTCAGTATCTGTCCCTTTAAGGGCCAGAACCTTGTTTCACCTTGGTACCCTCCAGAACGTAGCAGATTATCTAGCACACAGTAGGTGATCATTAAGTTTTTATTAAACCAAATACAATGGAACAAAGACCCCACACAAATTCAAGAGAGCTGTGTTTTAAGCACTTATATCCAACTTCTTACAGCTATCATATTGCTTTATCGAATATGAACTTAAATTGGAATGGAAATGGCGAGGACAGATTCAGGAGCTCTCTCACCGGGTGAGTGAAACTTGGTGACATATTAGATAAATGGTGGAGAATGAGGGTTCAAGGAAGAAGAAGATACTGAAATTCATTACAAAGTTTCTAATTAGGTGAGTGGGCCCTTGATGATAGTGTTATTCAACATAATCACTGAGGGGGAAGCCGATTTGTAGGAAATATAATGAGTACAGTTTAAGATACATTGAGTTTGACAAACTTTTCATATTTCGTATCTATGCCGAAGATTGACGTAGGGGTTTCATATTTATACCACATTGGAGAAAAATTTCTGACTCCTCAAAATTTCATCTGGAATGTAAATGGTGTCATATTTTGATAAAGTTATTGGAAATTATCCACAACAATTTAGAAAATGTAATAAATAAAAACATCTTGCATAAAATTGTCATTCTCCCCAGAGTTTGCATAATTTCTCTTGATGAGGCATATAACTGTTGAAGCATTTGCTTAATTGATAATTTGTGCATAATTTTCTAAACTTTGGAACATAATTATCATCACTTGTGTCTGAGTTAACACTGAAATGAAACACTTTGGTGGAATGTTTTAGACACTAACAAAGTTTTAAAGACAGCAAATAAGGAATAAGAAAGAGAGAGTTTTTGATTAACATAAGAACAGCAGGCTTCTGTCAAGTACCATACAACTTAGCATGTCTCAGGGTGAATAAATCTGGACATAATCAGGGTATTAATCTAAAGCTAAACTGAGTGAGATTTTATGAGTTAAGCCAAGATCAGAAGACTTTAGTTCGTTTTTGTTTTTGTAGCAATGAGGTCTCACTATGTTGCCTAGGCTGGTCTTGAACTCCTGGGCTCAAGTGATCCTCCTGCCTCAGCCTCCGAAAGTGCTGCAATTACAGGTCTGAGCCACCATGCCCACCCCAGAAGACTTTAGTTTTCATTTCAATTTTTGATTACCTATTTGAATGTGGACCAGACGTTTAAAATCTCCATTTCTCAGTTTCCTTATCTTTCAAAAGGAATTACCATTGAGAATCCTTCCAATTCCCCTAGTCTGTAATTCAAGTATCTGGTCTACATGTAATCTTATTTTTCAATTTCTCATTCATTAATACCCGACCTTGCTTACTTCATAGGTCTGTTGGGAGAATTAGATGAACTAATGAATATAAACGAGTTTTGAAAAGTTAAAAATGCATTGCAAATGTAGAGTATAATAATGATATAGGATTTTAAAATCATGCTGATGAAATTGTTTTGAAACTGAACCAGACTCAACTGGATGCTAGCAGAATCTTATTGCACAAGTGTTAAACAGAGGCATAAAGAAGATGTAATAAAAGAATGTTTGCTCTGCAAGGGACCTTAGACATCACTCAAATCAAGAAACTGAGTTCCAAGCTGGGTGAGGGACTCACACATGTAATCCCAGCACTTTGGGAGGCCAAGGTGTGAGGATCATTTGAGCCCAGGAGTTCAAGGCCAGCCTGGACAACATAGTGAGACCCTGTCTCTACTAAAAATTAAAAAATTAGCCGGGAATGGTGGCACACACATGTAGTCCCAGCTATTCAGGAGGCTCAGGCAAGAAGACTGCTTGAGCCCAGGAGTTCAAGGTTGCAGTGGTCTATGATCACATCACTGCACTACAGCCTGGGCGAGAGAACAGAAACTGAGTTCCAAAGAAGGGATACCAAAATATCACAGAGACACAACACCTTGTGCTATGGTTACTATTGTTTTGTAACATATCACCCCAAACTTAGAGACTTAGAATGACAATAATCATTTTATTATCTCCCATGGTTTCTGTGGGTCAGGAATCTGGGAAGGGCTCATCTGGGAGTCCAATTCAAGGTCTTTTATTGGGTTGCAGTGAGATGGTAGCCGACGCTGGAATGGCAGGGAGCAGGGTGCTGGAGCAGCTGGGCTGATCAGAGTCGGTCTCTTCCCATAAGTTCAGCATCTTGCCCTGTAGACTCTCCAAGTGGACTACTTTGGCTTCCTCACAGCATGGCAGCCTCATGGCAATCAGACTGTTTACTAGCTATGAACAGCTTCAAGAGAGGCTATTGCAGCAAAACAGCCGGGAGCTGTATCGCCTTTCATGACTCAGCCTTGAAAGCCTCACAGACCAGTGCTCTAACTGGTCAAAAACGGTCATAGAAGCCCACTTTCATGGTGGAAGTGTTACTGCTGGAGGGTGTCCAGGTTCTTGGCATCTTGAACAAAGAACTGGACAAAGCACAAACAAAGCAAGGGAAGAAGATGAAGCAACAAAAGCAGAGTTGTATTGAAAAACGAAAGCACACTTCACAGGGCAGGAACGTGCCTGAGCAAGGGGCTCAAGGGGCCCGGTTACAGAATGTTCTGAAGTTTAAATACCCTCTAGAGGTTTCCACTGGTTACTTGGTGTAACCCTATGCAGATAAGAGGCTAAAGTGAGGTCACAAAGTTATTTACTTGGTGTACACCCTGTGCAAATGAAGAGGATGTTTCCTGCCGTAGCTCAAGTAGAGTTTCAAAGTTATATACTTGGGCTTCGAAAGGTTGGGGGTTTTTCCATTTAATTTAATTCTAGGAAGTCCTTAGGATCCCTGCGTCCAGGCCCTATTCTCCTGCCTCAGAATGTTTTAGACACTAACAAAGTTGGTTTGTGTTTTTTTTTTTTTTTTTTGAGACCAGTCTTGCTCTTGTTGCCCAGGCTGGAGTGCAATGGCGCAATTGCCGCTCACTGCAACCTCCACCTACCAGGTTCAAGCGATTCTCCTGCCTCAACTCCCTGAGTAGCTGGGATTATAGGTGCCCCGCTACCATGCCCAGTTAATTTTTTGTATTTTTAGTAGAAATGGGGTTAAACCATGTTAGCCAGGCTGGTCTCAAACTCCTGACCTCAGGTGATCCCCCTGCCTTGGCCTCCCAAAGTGTTGGGATTATAGGTGTGAGCCACCACGCCCGGCCAACACTAACAAAGTTTTAAAGACAGCAAATGAGGAATGCCAACTCCTACAGTTTCTAGGGGATGGGACACAGACCACACCTCTTGATGGGAAGAGTGTCAAGATCATGTTTGAGAAGAGTAGGTGGGATGGTAGCTATTGTGCGGCCTTCTTTGGAAAGTACAATCTGCCATGCCTCGTTCTAAGCTCTTTGGTTCTGCATACTTACATAGCATTTTGCATAAATTTGGTTATCAAATTAAGCTGAATATTAAAATGTTTTCCAATCCTATTTTCTTTTTATTTTTATTTTTTCTGATACGGAGTTTTGCTCTTGTTGCCCAGGCTGGAGTACAATGGCATAATCTTAGCTCACTGCAACCTCTGCCTGCCGAGTTCAGGGTTCAAGTGATTCTTCTGCCTCGGCCTCCCAAGTAGCTGGGATTACAGGCACGTGCCACCATGTCTGGCTAATTTTTGTATTTTTAGTGGAGACCGGGTTTCGCTTTGTTGTGCAGGCTGGTCTCGAACTCCTAACCTCAGGTCATCTGCCCACCTTGGCCTCCCAAAGCGCTGCCGATTACAGGTGTGAGCCACCACACCCAGCCCTTATTTTCTTATATTATTAAAATATATTATTATCAGATTATTTAAACGTAATAATTTGATTATAGCACCAGAGGGAGATCTAATCCCATGCATTTGATTTCCTTCTCTGAACTTACTCATTTTGCAGACAATTGTTAGGCCAAGTGGAGTGGCTCATGCCTATAATCCCAGCACTTCCTTTACCCCCACCGACCCTCCCCTCAATCCCAGCACTTTCCAAGGCTGAGGTGGGTGGATCACCTGAGGCCAGGAATTCAAGACCAGCCTGGCCAACATGGTGAAACCTGTCTCTACTAAAAATACAAAAATTAGCCGGGCATGGTGGCAGGCACCTGTAATCCCAGCTACTTGGGAGGCTTAGGCGGAATTGCTTGAACCTGAGAGGCAGAGGTTGCAGTGAGCCAAGATTGCACCACTACACTCCAGCCTGGGTGACAGAGCAAGACTCCTTCTCAAAAAAAAAAAGAAAGACAATTGTTTTATACTTCAATAAAAAACAAAGCAATACGCCAGGTGTGGTGGCTCATGCCTGTAATCCAAGCACTTTAGGAGGCCGAGGCAAGACAGATTACCTGAGGTCAGGAGTTCGAGACCAGCCTGGCCAACATGGTGAAACCCTGTCTCTACTAAAAATTTAAAAAATTAGCCAAACATCGTGGTGGGTGTCTGTAATCCCAGCTACTCGGGAGGCGGAGGCAGGAGAATTGCTCGAACCCAGGAGGCAGAGGTTACAGTGAGCTGAGATTGCACCACTGCACTCCAGCCTGGGTGACAGAGTGAGACTCCAGCTCAAAAACAAAAACAAAACAAAACAAACAAACAAAAAGACAAAGAAATAGTGATACAAACATGTGATCTAGAGCTTCTCTTGTTAACCAGTAGCCACTAACCATTTATGGTTATTAAGCACTTGAAATACGGGATGAAGAACTGAATTTTCTATTTAAATGTAATTTAACTGAATTTAACTTAGCCTAATTTAAATTTAAAAATTGATATTCAATAGTTATTGGAAAAATTTAAGAATATTGGGAACAACTTTGGTATGTGAATCTACTTTTTCAGTTGTAAATTTTATGAAATCTAAATACAGATCAAGTATTGCCAATGAAAATTTAACATCTAACTTGAAATGTGCTCTAAGTCTAAAATACACAGCAGATTTCAAAGACTTGGTACCAAAAAATGTAAAATATTCTAAATCATTTCTTATATTGATTGCATGCTGAAATGATAAGGTTTTGGTAAATTGAGTTCTATAAAATGTATTGGGCTGGGCATGGTGACCCACGCCTGTAATCCCAGCACTTTGGGAGGCTGAGGCGTGCAGATCACGAGGTCAGGAGATCAACACCATCCTGGCTAACACGATGAAATCCAGTCTCTACTAAAAATACAAAAAATTAGTGGGCGTGGTGACGTGCACCTGTAGTCCCAGCTACTCCAGAGGCTGAGGCAGGAGAATCGCTTGAACCCGGGAGGTGGAGGTTGCAGTGAGCCGAGATCGTGCCACTGCACTCCAGCCTGGGTGACAGAGCTTAGACTCCGTCTCAAAAAAAAAAAAAATGTATTTGCTGGCCAGGCACAGTGGCTCACGCCTGTAATCCCAACACTTTGGAGGGCGAGGCAGCTGGATTACCTGAGGTCAGGAGTTTGAGACCAGCCTGGCCAACATGGCAAAACCCCATCCCTACTAAAAAATGCAAAACTTAGCTAGCTGGGCATGGTGGTGCATGCCTGTAATCCCAGCTACTCGGGAGGCTGAGGCAGAAGCATTGCTTGAACCCAGGGGGCAGAGGCTGCAGTGAACTGAGATCATGCCACTGCACTCCAGCCTTGGTGACAGAGTGAGACACCCTCATCAAAAAAAAAAAAAAAAAAAAAAAGGCCTGGCACAGTGACTCAGGCCTGTAATTCCAGCACTTTGGGAGGCCAAGGTGGGCGGATCACCTGAGACCAGCCTGGCAAACATGGTGAAACCCCATCTCTACTAAAAATACAAAAAAAATAGCCAGATGTGGTGGCAGACACCTGTAATCCCAGCTACTTCCGAGGCTGAGGCAGGAGAATTGCTTGAACCCACGACACAGAGGTTGCAGTGAGCAGAGATCACGCCACTGCACTCCAGCCTGGCTATACAGCCAGACTCCGTCTCAAAAAAAAATAATTATTGCCAAATTGAGTTCGTATTTTCTTTTACTTTTTGATGTGGCTATTAGAAAATTTTTATATTTGTGGCTTGCGTTCTATTTGTTTTAGACAGCTCTGATCTAAGACAGAGAGGTTAAGTACCAAAATAACCATGTAAAAGGTGAAGGTGGTTTTTCATAGCAAAACTTGTAGTTTTGTAGTTTTATTATGAAGTAGTTAACTGTTTAAACTACATGCACATGTAACTTTGATAGAAAAATTCGGAAAAATGGAAGGAAGGAAGGCCCTCCGGTATTAGACCTCCCACTTTGCCTAGGAAGTTACTTTGGTGGCTAGCTTCCATCTGAATACTAAAATAGTATGTGCATATTTACTGATGTGGAAACTGTAAACAGCTTTTCAACCCTGGAGACCTCATCTTTGTCAACATTTGATATATGATTTTGCCATAAAACATTACTTTGGCTTTAAATACAGCTGAGTGAGACCATAAAAATACTCCCATTTTACAGATGAGGACGCTAAGGCTAAGTTTGTTGTTGCTGTTTTGAGACGGAGTCTCACTCTGTGCCCAGGCTGGAATGCAGTGACACGATCTCTGCTCACTGCAACCTCCGCCTCCCAAGTTCAAGCAATTCTCCTGCCTCAGCCTCCCGAGTAGCTGGGACTACAGGCCACCACGTCCGGCTAACTTTTTGTATTTTTAGTAGAGACAGGGTATCACCGTGTTAGCCAGATGGTCTCGATCTCCTGACTTTGTGATCCGCCCACCTCAGCCTCCCAAAATGCTGGGATTACAGGCGTGAGCCACCAGGCCCGGCCAAGGCTAAGATATTTTAAGGTCTGCTCAAGGTCACATAGCTACCCAGTGACAGAACTGTTTTCCTCTCATGGTTTAGGTGAACTTATAAAATATGCCTATATATAAAAAATAGTGTGTGCATTATATTATTCTAAATTATTATAAATTCAATGATTACAGATTTTTGGACAAGAAGTAAAATATTCTCTTTCAATGTTGTCTATCTCCAACTTCTATAGTCAAGAAAATACGCATTTCAAATTTTGTTTTGATTTCCAAAATCTTTTTCTTTCTTTCTTTTTTTGTTTTTAAGATGAAGTCTCATTCTGTGGCCCAGGCCGAGTGCAGTGGCACGGTCTTGGCTCACTGCAACCTCCACCTCCCAAATTCAAGCAATTCTCCTGCCTCAGCCTCCCCGAGTAGCTGGGATTAGAGGAACCTGCCACCAGGCCCAGCTAATTTTTGGTTTTGTTTTTTTGTTTTTTGAGACGGAGTCTTGCTCTGTTGCCCAGGCTGGAGTGCAGTGGCACAATCTTGGCTCACTGCAACCTCAGCATCCCAGGTTCAAGTGATTCTCCTGCCTCAGCCTTCCCAAGAGCTGGGGATTACAGGTGACACGCCACCACACCCAGCTAATTTTTTGTATTTTTAGTAAGACAGGGTTTCTCCTTATTGGTCAGGCTGGTCTTGAACTCCTGACCTCAGGTGATCCGCCTGCCTCGGCCTCCCAAAATGCTGGGATTATAGGTGTGAGCCACTGCACCCAGTCCGGTGGGCTCTCTAGCAGTGTGAGAACAGACAATTATAGTCAACCCCCAAGTTTCTCTTCAAATAATCAGTATGTCAGTATGTTCAACTCTCTTATTCTTTAAATCTCTATTTTAAAGTTTAACTTCCTTGTAATTCCAGTAAACAACCTTCTCCACCACTTCATCAGTAGTTCACATCTGTCCTCCCTCTCCCCACCCCAGCTCCACCTGACTCATCCCGGTCACCTGATCACCCCTGGCTACCCGCTCTGACACTCCTGTAACTGTCCTCTCTGCCAAAACACCCAGCCTGCCACTCAGCTCAGACCCCTGCTCTTTTTTAAAATAGCCAATCAGGATTAGTCTAGTTTGTGCGGTCTAACCCTAGTCAATAGGGGACGACACAGCAGTAGGGATGAACCCCGTCAGGCATAAGTACCCCTCCCCTTTGTCCAAGCATGTGGTGGCCATCATTGCTCTGTCTGTGAGCCCGCACCCTTCTATAGAAGTAAACTGCCTTGCTGAGAGGACATATCTTCGAAGTGCTATTTCTTTTTGCAGAGCATGAAATTTCACTTATAACAGGACAAGTACAGTAAATTGTTACTTGGTAGACTTGGGTGCTGCTATAAAAATACCCAAAAATGTGGAAGCGACTTTGGACCTGAGTAATGGACAGAGGTTGGAACAGTTGGAGGGCTCAGAAGAAGACAGGAAAATGTGGGAAATCCTGGAACTTCCTAGAGACTTGGAGGGCTAGAAGACAGGAGGAATACAGGAAAGTTTGAAACTTCCTAGAGACTTGTTGAATGGCTTTGACCAAAATGCTGATAGTGATAGGGACAATGAAGTCCAGGCTAGGTGGTCTTAGATGGAGATGAGGGACTTATTGTGAACTGGAACAAAGGTGACTTTGCTTACACTTTAGCAAAGAGGCCCTAGAAGTACTTGTAGAACTTTGAACTTGAGAGAAATGGTTTGGAATTGGAACTTAGGTTTGAAAGGGAAAAGCAGAGCATAAAAGTTTGGAAAGTTAGCAGCCTGATGATGATAGAAAACAAAAACACATTTTCTGAGGAGAGATCAAGCTAGGCTGCAGAAATTTGCAGTAAGTAACAAGGAGCCAATGTCAATTGCCAAGACAGTGGGGAAAATATCTCCAGGTCCTGTCAAGATCTTCAAGGCAGCCCCTCCCACCACGCCCAAGGCCTAGGAGGGGAAAGTGGTTTCTCTAGTCTGGGCCCAGGGCCTCTGTGTCTATGCAACCTCAGGACATGGTGCCTTGCATCGCAGCTGCTTCAGCCCCAGCCATGGCTAAAAGGAGCCAAGGTACAGCTCTGGCCATTGCTTCAGAGGGTGCAAGATCCCAAGCCTTGGCAGCTTCCATGTGGTGTTGGTCCTGCAGGTGTGCAGAGACGAGATTTGAGTTTTGGGGAACCTCTGCCTAGATTTGAGGATATATGGAAATGTCTGGATGTCCAGGCAGAAGTTTGCTGCAGGAGTGAAGTCCTCATGAGAACCTATGATAGGGCAGTACAGAAGGGAAAGGTGGTGTCAGAGCCCCCTACACAGAGTCCCACCAGGACATTGCCTGGTGGAGCCCGTGAGAAGAGGGTTATCATCCTCCAGACCCCAGAATGGTAGATCCACTGACAACTTGCACTGTGCACCTGGAAAAGCTGCAGACACTCAATGGCAGCCCATATAAAGCAGCCAGGAGGAGAGCTGTAGCCTGCAAAGTCACAGGGGCGGAGCCTGCCCAAGGCTGCGGGAGTCCACATCTTGCATACAGCATGACCTGGATGTGTGACATGGAGTCAAAGGAGATCATTACAGCGCTTTAAAAGTTGACGACCCCACTGGATTTTGGACTTGCATGGGGTCTGTAGCGCCCTTTGTTTTGGCCAACTTCTCCCATCAGGAACAGGTGTATTTACCTAATACCTATACCCCCATTGTATCTAGGAAGTAACTAACTTGCTTTTGATTTTACAGGCTCGTAGGTGGAAGGGACTTGCCTTGTCTCAGATGAGGCTTTGGACTTGGAATTTTGAGTTAATGCTGGAATGAGTTAAGACTTTGGGGGACTGTTGGAAGGGCATGATTGTGTTTTGGAATATGAGAACGTGAGATTTGGGAGGAGCTGGGGTGGAATGATATGGTTTGGCTGTGTCCCACCCAAGGCATTATCCCCATGTGTTGTGAGAGGGACCTGGTGGGAGGCAATTGAATCATGGGTGGGGGGTTACCTGCATGCTGCTGTTCTCATGATAGTGAGTGAGGTCTCACAAGATCTGATGGTTTTATAAGGGGCTTTTCCCCTTAGGCTCATTCTTCTTCTTATGCTGCCATGTGAAAAGGATGTGTTTGCTTCCCCCGTCTGCCATGATTGTAAATTTTCTGAGGCCTCCCCGGACCCTGCAGAAGTCAATTAAACCTCTTGTATTTATAAATTACCCAGTCTCGAGTATGTCTTTATTAGCAGCATGAGAATGGACTAATACACAGACCTTAACACTTTATTCCAATGTCCAAAATCATAATTTATATATATTTTTAATTAATCGGGAAATTTTTTTCTAAACCTGGAGTTTCTGTCTGGGCCATATTTTATTATAAGTATTAACAAATGAATTGGCGTATTAGCACCAGTGAATCCACTGGATGAGTGGCTTTTGTTTTTCTGCTTCATACCTACCAAGGTCCTTGGCCAAAACTTCCAGTTCTGCCGGCTTACATTTCTGTCACTGATCAGAATAAGAAATGCAGAAGTAGTTTGTATTAGTTAAGGTTTAATTTGTGTTAGCCAAAGAAAGGAAGGAAGGAAGGGATAGAGGGAGGAAGGCATGAAAAGAGATTTCATTCACAGTAGCTGCAAAACCCAGAAAATACTAGAAGTCACCATGAAGAATATGAGTCCTTTGTAAAGAAAAGTATAGGGCTGGGCACAGTGGTTCATGTACCTATAATCCCCAGCAGTTTGGGGAGGCTGAGACAGGAAGATTGCTTGAGCCCAGGAGTCCAAGACCAACCTAGGCAACATAATGAGACTCTGTCTTACAAAAAAAAAAGAAAAAGAAAAAAATTTTGCCGAGCATGGTGAAAAAAAATTAGCCATGAGAGGCTGAAGTAGGAGAGGATCGTTTGAGCCTGGGGGCGGTCAAGATTGCATTCAACCATAATCAAACCCACTACATTCCAGTTGGGGTGACAGAGCAAGACACTGTCTTTAAAAAATAAATAAAACAGCCAGGTGCGGTGGCTCACGCCTGTAATCTCAGCACTTCGGGAGGCCAAGGCGGGTGGATCACTTGAGGTCAGAAGTTCAAAACCAGCCTGGCCAACATGGGTGAAACCCTGTCCCTACTTAAAAATACAAAAAATTTGCGAGGTGTGGTGGTGGGCGCCTGTAATCCCAGCTACTTGGAAGGCTGACGCAGGAGAATCACTTGAACCTGGAAGGCGGAGGCTGCAGTGAGCTGAGATTACCCACTGCACTCCAGCCTGGGTGACAGAGCGAGACTCTGTCTCAATAAATAAATAAATAAATAACAAAAAATTAAAAATATATATCAAAGAGTACATTGCTTATGTGTGTGTGTAAGACTACCAACTTTAAGATGGCGGTTTATGGCCTCTGTTTTACCAAAGACCATCTTAAACATTGCCTCCAATTTTGGCAAAAATGTGTGTGTGTGTGTAAATGTCCAGTATAAGATCTAAAAGGAAACTTACATTATCAGTACTAATTTACCTCTGAGAAAAGCAATGGATTGGTGAGGGGGAGCCCTTCACTTTTTACTCTGTAAAATCATATGGAGGGAGGAGAGGAGCAGAGATGCGATTCTGCAGTTCAAACATTTTCTTTCCTTTTTTTTTTTTGAGAAAGAAACAAAATAGCAAAGAAACAAACTATAAAGTTAAAGAGTAGAATGATATAGATATGTGGATTCTGTATGTAACAAAAAGGCATTTTAGGCATTTTTTAGGTACAATAATGGTATATTGTCATTTATTAAAGCATCTTTATCTTTTGGGGAGAAACATATTAAAACATTTACAAATGAAATAATATGCCTGGGATTTGCTTTAAATTAACATAGGAGTGGGGCAGCGAAGTGAGGTACAGACAAAACGAGACTGGCAGTGAGCTGATAGTTGTTGGTTAGGTAATGGATATATGTGGGGAGTAATTATACTGTTTTTTCTACTTTTGTATTTTTGCAGTTTTCCACAATAAAAAGTTTCTTCTTGAGGGGAAAAAATGTGAACATGAAAAAACAAAACTCTAAAATACTGGAAGTAGGCTGGGCATGGTGACTCACACCTATAATCCCAGCACTTCCGAGAGGCCGAGACAGGTGGATCCCTTGAGGTCAGAAGTCCAAGACCAGCCTGAACAATATAGAACAGGCATGAGCCACAGCCAGGCAGGAGAATCGCTTGAACCTGGGAGGTGCAGGTTGCAGTGAGTGGAGATTGCGCCACTACACTCTGGGCTAGGTGACAGAGTGAAACTGTTCTCAAAAGACAAAAAATACTGGAAGTAAATAAAAAGAATGCATTTATTTAAATCTTGGTGTTGGAAATCAAAAATCCAAAGCTGCAAAGAAAAAAGATGTACAGATTAAGCAACATAATTTTACATTTACATATGGCAAAAAACACTAAAAATAAAATTGAAAAACAAGAACAACAGATTAGGAAAATATGCTTAACACATACAATAGACAAAAGATTAAAATCCCACTATTGTAACAGTTCCCTATAGGTTATTAATTTAAAAAACTAAAAAAAATGAACAAGAGATGTTAACCAGCAACTCAGAAGAGATGATATATAAATGATGAATGCATATACAAGTACAGCTGGCCCTCCATATCCATATCCATATCCAGATCCATGGGTTTCGCATCTGAGATTTCATCCATACATGGATTTGACCAAACAAGGATTAAAAATATTTGGAAAGGGGGAGGATCCAAGTTGGCTGAATAGGAACACTTCCGGATTGCAGTTTCCAGTGAGAACAGCACAGAGGGTAAGTGATCACTGCATTTCCAAACAAGTTTTCACTGCCCACAGACCAGGAGATCTCCCAGGCCGAAAGCGCCACGAGTTTTAGCGTGGCGGTTTCAGCCAGTGCTGGTTAGGCGCACGGAAACTCACACAAGTCTGGGGTGGCCTTTTAGACTGGTGCCTGGAACGCCTGGGAGAGACAGAGCAGCCCATTCAACTGAAAGGGAGGGGGCTGAGACAGGGGAGCCAGGAGATCTGGTTTGGCAGGTACCACCCCCCACAAAACAAGCAATCTGAAACGCTACTGGATTGAGAGTTTTCACAGCAAGTGCAGCTGGACCCAGGACAGTCCAGTTCAGTGGGGGGAAGCGCCTCCCCCACTACGAGGCAGTCCGCCACTACCAAGGCAGTTCACACAGCAGCTGGGCAGAGCCTGCAGCAGCTTAGCAACACCTCTGCTGGCAGACTGTGACTAGACTACTCCGTGAAAGGCAGGGCATCTATGGAAAAAGGCAGCAGCCTGACAGGAACTTAAAAGTAAAGCTGACCTTCCTAGGACAGACCTCCTGGGGAAAAGAGGAGGTTATGAGTTCAGCTGCAGCAGACTTAAAGGTACCTGCCCAGCAGCTCTGCACGGAACAATGGAGCTCCCAGCACAGCACTTGAGCTCCTATAAGGGACAGACTGTCTCCTCAAGCAACTCCCCCGACCACCCTATACCCTAAGAGACACCTCATAAAGGGGAGCTGAGGCGAACATCTGGCAGTACCCTTCTGGGACGAGGACAGCAGAGGAAGAAACTGGTGGCAAAACCCTTGCTGTTCTGCAGCCCCTGTGGGTGATCCCCAGACTAGTGGGGTCTGGAGTGGACCTCCAGCAGTCCTGCAGCAGAGGAGTCTGACTGTTAGAAGGAAAATTAAGAGGCAGAAAGAAATAGCTTCAACATCAACAAAAAGGACGTCCACTCACAGAACCCATCCGAAAGTCACCAACTACAAAGACCACAGGTAGATAAAGCCAGTAAGATGGGGAAGAAACCAGCGCAAAAAGGATGAAAACACCAACAACCAGATCGTCTCTCCTCCCTGCAAGGGATCACAATTCCTCACCAGCTAGTGATCAAAGATGGATGGAGAATGAATCTGATGAATTGACACAAACAGCCTTCAGAAGGTGGGTAATAACAAACTTCTCAGAGCTAAAAGAACATGTGCTACCCCAATGCAAAAGAAACTGAGAACCTAGAAAAAAAGTTAGATGAGATGCTAACTAGAATAAACAGCTTAGAGAAGAATATAAACGACTTGATGGAGCTGAAAAACACAGCATGAGAACTTCGTGAAGCATACACAAGATTCAATAGCCAAATCGACCAAGCAGAAGAAAGGATATCAGAGATTGAAGATCAACTCAATGAAATAAAATGAGAAAGCAAGAATAGAGAAAAAAGAGTGAAAAGAAATAAACAAAGCCTCCAAGAAATATGGGATTATGTGAAAAGACCTAATCTACATTTGATAGGTGTACCTGAATGTGACAGAGAGAATGAATCCAAGCTGGAAAACACTCTTCAGGATATTATCCAGGAGAACTTCCCCAACCTAGCAAAGCAGGCCAACATTCAATTCCAGGAAATAAGAACACCACAAAGATATTCCTCAAGAAAGCAACCCCAAGGCACATAATTATCAGATTCACCAGGGTTGAAATGCAGGAGAAAATGCTAAGGGCAGCCAGAGAGAAAGGTCGGGTTACCCACAAAGGGAAGCCCATCAGACTCACAGCAGATCTCTCTGCAGAAACCCTACAAGCCAGAAGAGAGTGGGGGCCAATATTCAACATCCTTAAAGAAAAGAACTTTCAACCCAGAATTTCATATCCAGCCAAACTAAGCTTCATAAGCGAAGGAGAAAGAAAATCCTTTATGGACAAGCAATTGCTGAGAGATTTTGTCACCACCAGGCCTGCCTTACAAGAGCTCCTGAAAGAAGCACTAAACAAGGAAAGGAACAACCAGTACCAACCACTCCAAAAACGTACCAAATGGTAAAGACCATCGATGCAATGAAGAAAATGTGTCAACTAACAGGCAAAACATCCAGCTAGCATCAAAATGGCAGGATCAAATTCACACATGACAATATTAACCTTAAATGTAAAATGGACTAAATGCCCCAATCAAAAGACACAGACTGGCAAATTGGATAAAAAGTCAAAACCCATCGGTGTGCTGTATTCGGGAAACCCATCTCATGTGCAAGGACACACATAGGCTAAAAATAAAGGGATGGAGGAAGATTTGTCAAGCAAATGGAAAGCAAAAAAAAAAGCAGGAGTTGCAATCCTAGTCTCTGATAAAATGGACTTTAAACCAACAAAGATCAAGAGAGACAAAGAAGGGCATTACATAATGGTAAAAGGATCAACCCATCAAGAAGAACTAATGATCCTAAATATATATGCACCCAATACAGGACCACCCAGGTACATAAAGCAAGTTCTTAACTACCTACAAAGAGACTTAGACTCCCACACAATAATAGTGGGAGACTTTAATACTCCACTGTCAGTATTAGACAGATCAACGAGACAGAAAATTAACAAGGATATCCAGGACTTGAACTCGGATCTGGAGCAAGTGGACAGACATCTACAGAACTCTCCACCCCAAATCCACAGAATATATAATCTTCTCAGCACTGCATGGCACCTACTCTAAAATTGACCACATAAATGGAAGTAAATCACTCCTCAGCAAATGCAAAAAAATGGAAATCATAACAAACAGTCTCTCAGACCACAGGGCAATCAAATTAGAACTCAGAATTAAGAAACTAACTCAGAATCGCACAACTCCATCAAAACTGAACAACTGGCTCTCTGAATGTTGACTGGATAAACAATAAAATGAAGGCAGAAATAAAGATGTTCTTTGAAACCAATGAGAACGAAGACACAACACACCAGAATCTCTGGGATACATTTAAAGCAGTGTCTAGAGGAAAATTTATAGCAATAAATGCCCACCAGAGAAGCGAGGAAAGATCTAAAATTGACACCCTATCATCAAAATTGAAAGAGCTAGAGGAGAAAGATCAAAAAAACTACAAAAGCTAGCAGAAGACAAGAAATAACTAAGATCAGAGCAGAACTGAAGGAGATAGAGACACAAAAAAACCTTCAAAAAATCAATAAATCCAGGAGCTGGGTTTTTGAAAAGATCAACAAAATAGACCGCCAGCCAGATTAATAAAAAAAAGAAAAGGAGAAGAATCAAATAAATGCAATAAAAAACGATATAGGGGATATCACCACTGACCACAGAAATACAAACTACAATCAGAGATCACTAAAACAACTCTATGCACATAAACCGGTAAACCTGGAAGAAATGGATAATTTCCTGGACACCTGCACCCTCCCAAGCCTAAACCAGGAAGAAGTTGATACCTTGAACAGACCAATAACAAGGGCTGAAGTTGAGGCCGCAATTAAGAGCCTACCAACCAAAAAAAGCCCAGGTCAGACGGGTTCACAGCTGAATTCTACCAGACGTACAAAGAGGAGGTGGTACCATTCCTTCTGAAACTATTCCAAATAATACAAAAAGAGGGAATCCTTCCCCAAATCATTTTATGAGACCAACATTATCCTGATACCAAAACCCAGCAGAGACTCAACAAAAAAAGAAAACTTCAGGTCAATATCCATGATGAACATCAATGCAAAAATCTTCAATAAAATACTGGCAAACTTGATTGCAACAGCACATCAAAAAGCTTATCCATCATGATCAAGTAGGCTTCATCCCCGGGGACGCAAGGCTGGTTACAACATACGCAAGGCTATAAACATAATCCACCACATAAACAGAACCAAAGACAGAAACCACAAGATTATCTCAATAGATGCAGAGAAGATCTTCGACAAAATTCAACAGCCCTTTATGCTAAAACCTCTCAAACCACATTGCCATGTGTGTAGTTTCGCGACAATCCTGCATGATCAGCACATGTACCCCAGAACCTAAAATGCAACAAAATATATATATGTAAATATATATATATGGAAAAAACAATAAAAAATAACAATACAACATTACAAAAACCCAAATTTTAAAAACTCCTCTATAAAAGCCATTTACATTGTATTGCATTGTATTATAAGTAATCTAAAGATCAAGACACAGGAGGATGTATGAGTTATATGCAAGCTACTACAGCATTTTATATAAGGACTTAAGCAATCCGTAGATTTTGGTATCTGTGTGGGTCCCTGGAATCAATTCCTCATGGATACTGAGGAATGATGGTATAAAAGTAAGCTTAGGCCGGGCGCTGGGCTCACGCCTGTAATCCAACACTCCGGGAGGATGAGGCGGGTAAGATCACTAGGTCAAGTAGTCGAGTCCAGCCTGACCAACATGGTGAAACCCCGTCTCTACTTAAAAATACAAAATTAGCTGGGCTCGGTGGTATGACCTGTAATCCCAGCTACTGAGAAGACCGAGGCACCGAGAATTTGCTTGAAGCCAGGAGGCAGAGGTTGCAGTGAGCCAAGATATCGTCCCACTGCACTCCAGCCTGGGCATCTCAAAAAAAAAAAAAGCTCCACGCCTGTAATGTCAGCACTTTGGGGAGGCCAAGGCAGGCAATACTTGGAGGTCAGAGATGAAGACCATCCCAGCCAACATGGTAAACTCCTGCCTCTACTAAAAATACAAAAATTAGCCGGGCGTGGTGGCTTGCGCCTGTAGTCCCAGCTACTCCAGAGGCTGAGGCAGGAGAATCGCTTGAACCAGGGAGGCGGAGGTTGCAGTGAGCCAAGAGGCAGCCACTTTACTCCAGCCTGGGTGACAGAGGGAGAGTCCATCTCAAAAAAAAAAAAACAGCTCTGAGCCCAGGCGTGGTGCCTCACACCTGTAATCCTAGAATTTGGGAGGCCGAGGCAGGTGGATTGTCTCAGCTCAGGAGTTCGAAATCAGCCTGGCAACATGATGAAACCCCATCTCTACTAAAAATACAAAAAATTAGCTAGGGTGTGTTGGCGTGCACCTGTAATCCCAGCTACTCAGGAGGCTGAGGCTGAGGTAGGAGAATCACTTGAACTCAGGAGGCAGAGGTTGCAGTGAGCCGAGATCAAGCCACTGCACTCCAGCCTGGGCGACAGAGCAAGACTCTGTCTCAAAAATAATAATAATAATAAAAGTAAAATTAAAATAAAGATAAGATCTAATGTAGTAATATATAATTAAGCAAAAAAAATGAGGAGCACTTTTCCCATTCAGTTGGTGAAAATGGGGCGGGCACGGTGGCTCATGCCTGTAATCCCAGCACTTTGGGAGGCCGAGGCGGATAGATTACCTGAGCTCAGGAGTTTGAGACCAGCCTGGGCAATACGGTGAAACTGGTCTCTGCTAAATACAAAAAACTAGCTGGGCATGGCGCGGTGGCCTGTAACCCCAGCTACTTGGGAGGCTGAGACAGGAGAATCACTTGGACCTGGAAGGCGGAGGTTGCAGTGGAGCCGAGATCACGCCACTCCGCCTCCAGCCTGGGATGACAAGAGCGAGACTCTGTCTCAAAAATAAGTAAATTAATTAATAAATAAAAAATTGGTTGGTGAAATATGAAAAGGATTACTAATGTACAAGGTCTGAGGAAGGTATGAAGATGTATGCTCTTACATACTTTTGGTAGAAATACCATTTGATACTGGGCTTTTTGGTGGGCAATTCTAAATGATAATTAAAATATAAAGTATACAGACCCCTTGACCCAGGCAATTTTACATCTGAGCAATCTACCACACTGGAACAGTCACACATATGTACAAAAGTATATATGCAAGGATGTTCTCATCACATCATTTTTGCTAATAATAAATAACTTGAGGTTGGGCGTGGTGGCTCACGCCTGGTTAATCACAGCACTTTGGGAGGCCCAGGTGGGACAAATCACCTGAGATCAGGAGTTCCAGACCAGCCTGGTCAACATGGTAAAACCCCATCTCTACTCCACCAAAAAGTACAAAAATTAGCTGGGTGTGGTGGCCAGCGCCTGTAATCCCAGCTATTCAGGAGGCTGAGGCTGCAGAATCGCTTGAGCCCGGGAGGCAGAGGTTACAGTGAGCTGAGATCATGCCATTGCACTCCAGCCTCAGCAACAAAGAGCAAAAACTCCGTCTAAAAAATAAACAAATAAATAAATACATAGACTGAAAATATCTCAAGTATCAGTTCAAGTAGTAATGGTTAAAATAAAATGGTGGGATGGTGGCTCATGCCTATAATCCCAGTACCTTCCGGGGTCCAGAGGTGGGCGAATTCCCAGCTGAAGTTGAGAGTTCGAGACCAAGCCTGACCAACATGGCAAGCCCCCTGTCTCTACTAAAAATTCAAAATTAGCCAGGTATGTGTGGTACCGCCTATAACCCCAGCTACTTGGGAGGCTGAGGCGGGATACGCTTGAACCCGGGAGGCGACAGGTTGCAGTGAGCCAAGATCATGGCCATTACACTCTTAGCCTGGGCAACAGAGTGAAATTCCCCTCAAAGAATAAATAAATAAATAAAGTATGGTGCATTCGTACTATGAAATACCACACAGCTTGTGTAAAAAATGAGTTCAACATGAACAGAGCTCCGAAATATATTGTTCTATTTAAATAATTTAGACTAACAAAAAGAAGGGAGAATAAAATAAAAAGAGCAAATAATAATAATTTTGAGACTAACATATATAGTGGTGATTTTTATACAATATGAAAACTCCTTAATTTCCCCAGCATTACCCGTCTTACACAAGATCGATTATTATTCATCCTTACACAAATAAATCCTGCTATTGCTACACATCATGGAAACTCTTGGCACAGTGCTCCAGAATGACTCCTCCTAGAGCACTGTTGCATTACTGAGATGGCCCACATGACAAACGTCTGTCATCTTAGTCCAATGCCTGCGATTGAAGGGTTGTGTCTATAAGACTTCTGACTTTAATATCTTTGTTTTTCTCTGAACACACTCTGTGAATACATATGTATGTTCTTTCTTTGTTGCCCATTATCTCTCACAGGACCACTGACATATTATTTCAGCTATTCTGAAAGATGACTGCTTATATCTTTTTAAGGTACCAGTGCTCTCTACCAAGATTTACAGGTATGCTCCATGGCCTGTGTTTGACCTTACCGTCCATCTTCCTTTCTTTTTCCTTCCACAGGACTGCCTAAGTCCACATTCTAAGACCATCTTAGATTTCCTTCCATTTTTTAGGTAAAAATGTGTGTATGTGTAGCTTAAAAATGCTCATAAAATATCTGAAGGGTGACAGTCATATTATTATCAGCAGTTAATTACTTCTGATTTAAAAAATGGAATTAGTGGGTGAATGAGAAGTGAGAACTTTCACTTTTTTCACCCTATAAACTTCTATATATAAACTTACACATTTTTTTTTAATTTTATTTTTGAGACAGAGCCTTGCTCTGTTGCCCAGGCTGTAGTGCAGTGGTGCGATCTCAGCTCACTGCAAACTCTGCCTCCTGGGTTCAAGCAATTCTCCTGCCTCAGCCTCCTGAGTAGCTGGGATTACAGGCATATGCCACCACACCTGGCTAATTTTGTATTTTTAGTAGAGAGGAGTTTCACCATGTTGGCCAGGCTGGTCTCAAACTCCTGGCCTCATGTGATCTGCCAGCCTCGGCCTCCCAAAGTCCTGGGATTACAGGCATGAGCCACTGCGACCGGCCTAAACTTCTGTATTATTATATTAAAAATAAGCATTCACTCATATAAATAATACATAATATATTTATAATAAAATAAGCAGCTAGGCAAGGTGGCTCATGCCTGTAATTCCAGTGTTTTAGGAAATCGAGGCAGGTGGATCACTTGAGGTCAGGAATCTGAGACCCAGCCTGACCAACATGGTGAAACCCGGGCTCTACTAAAAATACAAAAGTAGCTGGGCATGGTGGCGGGCACCTGTAATACCAGCTACTCGGGAGGCTGAGGCAGGAGAATCGCTTGAACCCGGGATGTGGAGGCTGCAGTGAGCCGAGATCGTGCCATTGCACTGCAGCCTGGGCAACAAGAGGAAACTGTCTCAAAAAATAAAATAAAAAAATAAAATAAGCATACACTTATATAAATAGAATATAACATATAATATTATAGAATTGTACTAGCTTTACAATTGTAAGACAATTTAAAAACACAAGCCGGGCGCGGTGGCTCACGCCTGTAATCCCAGCACTTTGGGAGGCCGAGGAGGGCAGATCACGAGATCAAGAGATCGAGACCATCCTCGTCAACATGGTGAAACCCCGTCTCTACTAAAAATACAAAAATTAGCTGGGCGTGGTGGTGTGCTCCTGTAGTCCCAGCTATTCGGAAGCCTGAGGCAGGAGAATCGCTTGGACCTGGGAGGCAGAGGCTACAGTGAGCCGAGATGGCACCACTGCACTCCAGCCTGGTGACAGAGTGAGACTCTGTCTCAAAAAAAAAAAAAACGGCCAAACAGGCCAGGGGCTGTGGCTCATGCCTATAATCCCAGAACTTTGGGAGGCTGAGGCTGGAGGATCACTTGAGCCCAGGAGTTTGAGGCCAGCATGGACAACATAGTGAAACCCCATCTCTACAAAATATACAAAAATTAGACAGGTATGGTGGGTGCGTGCCTGTAGTCCCAGCTACTGGGGAGGGTGAGGTGGGAGAATCACTTGAGTCTGGGAGGTCGAGGCTCCAATGAGCCGTGATTGCACCACTGCAGTTCAGCCTGGGTGATCCTGTCTCAAAATGAAATAAAATAAAACCCACCAAACAACTTACCCGCGATTGTAAAATAGGATTAGGACTCTGCTACTTTTGAGCTTCGGGCAAGTCTTCCTCTCAAAAGCCTTTGTTCTACCCTCTGGACATCTCCACAGAATTGCCCATGTTACTTTAGATAAATGTTGCAAGCCACAGAACATCCTGACTCAAAACACATAAGCAATAAGGGTTTATTATGCCCCATAACAAGGAGTCTGGAGATAAGCAAGTTCTGGGGTTAGTTAATAAATAAATTCTGTCAACACTGTCAAGGACACATGGTCTTCCCACCTCTCCCTTCTGCTGGCTTTGCCCTCAGGTTACCTCACCACAGGGCTGCAGGATAGCTACCAACATCTGGGTATCACACCCAGAAATGATATGTTCAGAGGACGAAAGAGGGGCATCTAGTACTCTTGTCTTTTTCTTAGGAGCCAGGAAACCTTTCCCAGGAACTTCCAGTAGACTTCCCCTAGTATATCATTTGACAGATTTTGAATAGCTGCCCATTCTTAAGCCAGGTGCTCCTGTTAAGAGGTAGACAGGAGAGAGTGAGTACAGGATAGAAGCTCCACGCTGTTTGCCACAATATCCTGGGACCTCTTGATCTCATCCTGTTCCAAACTGTACTCCTCATTCATCTTTCATGCTGGATCTGATCTCCCTTGTGCATTTCTTATTTCAGGAAATGGTATGATTACCTGTCCAGGTGCCCAAGTCAGAAACCAGCAAGTGATTATGATAGTTCTCCTTTCCCCTCCTTTCTTTTTTTCTTTCTTTCTTTTTCTTTTTTCTTTTTTTTTTTTTTAAGATGGAGTTTCACTCTGTTGTCCAGGCTGGAGTGCAGGAGTACAGTGGCAGAAACTCGGCTCTCTGCAACCTCCGCCTCCCGGGTTCAAGCAATTCTCCTGCCTCAGCCTCTCGAGTAGCTGGGATTACAGGCATGTGCCACCATGCCTGGTTAACTTTTTTGTATTTTTAGTACAGACAGGGTTTCACTATATTGGCCAGGCTGGTCTTGAACTCCTGACCTTGTGATCCGCCCACCTTGACCTCTCAAAGTGCTGGGATTACAGGCATGAGCCACCGCGGCTGGCCCTCCCCCTCCCTTCTTAATCTGTTAGAAATTCTTGTCGATTACACCTTCTTCATCACTCTTGATTTTCTCTCTTTTTTCTTCATCCTGTGGCTGCTGCTTTTTTGTCTTATTCCATATTATCTCCCACCAAAACCACCTTATGAGTATCTTTTTTAAAACATATAGTTTTCTAATTATAAAATTGTCACAGATCTATTATATAAATGTTGGAGAAATCCAGAAGATATAAAATTTTTACAATAACACTGCTCAGAGGCAATGATTGTGAACATTTTTGTGTATTTCCTTCTTTGCTTTCTTCTATTCATGAATCTATATATAGAGATAAATAGATATTACTTTATTGTATAAATTGAGATTAAACCCTTTTATAGTATTTTTATTGACAAAATAGTATAAATTTTTTTGTATCCATAAATATTCTTCTAGGTTATCATCTTTAAGATCTGCATTATAGTTTACTGTATGGAGATGTTGTAGTTAAAGAAGCCCTTATTGCTGGATTAGGTTTTTTCCAATTTTTTATATCATAAATAATACCTACAATAAACATCTTGGTAGGTAAATCTCTTGTACACATTTGTAAGGGTTTCCCTAGAATTAATAAATTACCAGCAGAGAAATTGCTAGCCCAAAGCATATGTGCATTTTTCCCCCATTCATTTTTATTAAGAAATGTTTTAAGCAATCCTAACAGTCTACTGGATATGATAATAAATACCTATATACCCAACATGCAGCTTGTTAGACCTTAACATTTTGCCATATTTGCTTTAGATGTATTTCCTTAATGAAATAAAGTATTAAGACATACTGAAACAGCCTATCTAGTCTTCCCAGAGCCTCTCTTTCCCTGGAGGAATCATATCCTCAATTTGGTGTTTCTCAGACCCGTGAAGGGTTTTTAACTTTTGCTATATATAATATATGTATATGCATATGCATGCATAAACAATATATAGTACTGTTCTTCTTGTCTTTAAACTTCGTACTGCACATATTCTCCTATGATTTGCTCTTTTTTCTTTCTGTCTTTCTTTTTTTACTCGGAGTCTCACTTTGTCACCAGGCTGGAGTGCAGTGGCACCATCTCGGCTCACTGCAACCTCTGCCTCCCGGGTTCCAGCGATTCCCCTGCCACAGCCCCAGGGTAGCTGGGACTACAGGTGAGCAACACCATGCCCAGCTAATTTTTTGTATTTTTAGTAGAGACGGGGTTTCACCATGTTAGCCAGGATGGTCTCAATCTCCTGACCTCGTGATCTGCCCGCCTTGGCCTCCCAAACTGCTGGGATTACAGGCATGAGCCACTGTGCCCGGCTCATTTGCTCTTTTTCTACAGCATCATATTTTTAAGGCTTACAGATTTACACATGTAGCTCTAGTTCATTTATTTTCATAGCTGTTTGTGTGGTGTTCATAATATGACTATGCCATCACATTTTAATTTTCTTCTTGGTGAACATTTATATTGTTTCCATTTTTTCACTATTATAAGCTTTCTTGTAAATGTCTTCTTGTGTATATGAGCAAGAGTTTCTGCCTGGGGTGAAGTTGCTGGGGGATAGAGTATGTGCACTGTCAGTTTACTGGATATTGCCAAACTGGTAGTACCCTCCTTATTCTCCAGGGCCATAGAGGTTTTTCTCATTTACATCACCATCACATGGTTTGGCCATGTGATGCTTGGCCAGTGTTGCTCTACACCACCTCCAAATCTGACAGTTCCTGAGCATACCCATTTCTCTAAATTCTTGTCACCACCATGTATTATCAGTTTTTCAACTTTGCTAATCTCATTTTATTTATTTGTTTATTTTTTTGAGATAGAGTCTCACTCTGTTGCCCAGGCTGGAGTGCAGTGGCATGATCTCAGCTTCCTGCAACCTCCGACTCCCGGGTTCAAGTAATTCTCCTGCCTCAGTCTCCTGAGTAGCTGGGATTACAGGCATGCACCACTATGCCCAGCTAATTTTTGTATTTTTAGTAGAGACGGGGTTTTGCCATGTTGCCCAGGCTGGTCTCAAACTCCTGAGCTTACGTGATCAGCCTGTCTCGCCTCCCAAAGTGCTGGGATTACAGGTGTGAGCCCCGTGCCCGGCCCAACTTTGCTAATTTTTGTTTGTTTCTTTCTTTCTTTTTTGAGATGGAGTCTCACTCTGTTGCCCAGGCTGGAGTGTAGTGGCACGATCTTGGCTCACTGCAACCTCCACCTCCTGGGTTCAAGCGAGTCTCCTGCCTCAGCCTCCCAAGTAGCTGGGACTACAGGCGCATTCCACCACCCCTGACTAATTTTTTGTATTTTTAGTAGAGACGGGGTTTTACACGTGTTAGCCAGGATGGTCTCGATCTTCTGACCTCGTGATCCACCCGCCTCAGCCTCTCAAAGTGCTGGGATTAAAGGCGTGAGCCACCGCGCCCGGCCAACTTTGCTAATTTTATTGGCAAAAAAGAAAAGGGTATTTGTTGATAACGTTTAAGAACAGTTTGTATTCTCTTTTTTCTCATTACAAAATAACACACATTATTTTAGAAAATTTCAAAGTATAGACAAGTGAGAAAGCAAAGGAGAATCCCCTTGAATCTCACCACTCAAATATAATACTAGATAATATCTAGCATTCACAAAAATGATATGTGAGGTGATAGATACATTAATTAGCATGCTTTAATCATTCCATAATGTTTATATATATCACAACAATGTTATACAGCATAAATATATACAATTTGTTATTTGTTTTTTTGTGGGTTGTTTTTTTTTTTTTTTTTGAGATGGACTCTGTCACCCAGGCTGGAGTGCAGTGTTGCGATCTCGGTTCCTGCAACCTCCACCTCCCGGGTTCGAGCGATTCTCCTGCCTCAGCCTCCCAAGTAGCTGGGATTACAGGTGCCCGCCACCACACCCAGCTAATTTTTGTATTTTTAGTAGAGACAGGGTTTTCCCATGTTGGCCAGGCTGGTTTTGAACTACTGACCTCAAGTGATCCGCCCACCTCAGCCTCCCAAAGTACTGGGTGTGAGGTTTTCTTTTTTGAGACAGTCTTACTCTTCGCCCCGGCTGGAGTGTGGTGGCACGATCATGGCTCATGGAAGCTTTGACTTCCTGGGCTCAAGTGATCCTCCACCTCAGCCTCCCAAACTAGCTGGGACCACAGGTGCATGCCACCACACTCACCTAATTTTTTTTTAATTTTTTAAAAAGTTTTTTGTAGAGACAGGGTCTCCCTATGTTACCCACCACGCTCAGCTCAATTTGTCATTTGTCAATTTAAATAAATAAAATTCTCTGTCTTAATTTGAATGATTCATGTAGATTACCGTTAAAACCGACAATGAAAAAGACTTTAACAAATTGAATTCTTACTCCATAACTAGAGCTGCTTCAAATACTTAATATTTCCATAAATAGGATTCATAAGTAGGTGTTTAGTATATATGATATGTACACGTAATGACAAATATCCACATATATATTTTGCCTTTACAAAAATGTATCTAGTCTTTTATAAACTGTTTTTTTTTCACCTAACAAATAAGCAACAATCATTTTCTCATGTTATTTGTATTCAGGACTAGAGGGTGTTATTTAAAGACTTCCATATTCATATCCATCTGTCCCTCCCCACTCACCGTCCATAAACCAAGGACCAGGCTGAGCCCAGCAACAAGTCCTAGAAGGAACTGGCTTCCTGCTGGTTGTATATCGTGTTGCAACCGACCCAGCCCCCACATGCTCATTACTCAGGTAGGCCAACTGCCACCTCTGCCTTAGGGCCTTCTGCTGGGGAATTCCCATCTCACCTGCCTGCTGGACAGCATAACATGCAACTCCTTTTAGCTACAGGGCTCTCCTCTGCCCCTCATTCTATACTCCTTCAGGTTTTCTCCCTACTGCCACCCTCCAACTTAAGCATATTACCTGCAACCTCAACCTCTTGCCTTACTCTCTCCTTTCAGGTCGTCAAACTCTCCAGAGCCTGATCCATAGGAAGTTTGGTATTCCATCCTCTTATGTCGCCTAGCCCATGTGTACATTTGATTAGATGAAATATATTTGGATTTGATCCAGCTTCCATGCAGGAAAGAGTCTATATAGATGTATCTCATTGCTCACCTAGACTACTGCAATAGTTCTTACTCCTGCTAGTGTTGCCATTCTTCCCACTTCGCCCCTTCTCTCTACAAATTCATCCACACAGCTTTAAGTGAGCTCCTAAAATTCTATTCTGATAATGCAGTTTCCCTGCACAAAATACTTGTGTATCACCTGACCTACAGGATCAAGCCCAAGCCCCTGCTTTAAGGCCCTCTGGGGCCTCTAGCCATCCTTCCTACAACTTCTACAGCTTCACTCTGTATACTCTAGCAATTCTGAGTTGCTCTTTGTCCTTCTGACACTATTTCATACCTATACACGTTTGCATATGCTTCCCTTTCTGTCTAGAATATCCTTTCCTCTTTGTCTGACTGGTAAACTATTCATTCTTCAGTCTATTCCAAGGATAGTCCCACAAACTCAAAGCACCACCCCACATACTCTTTATTCATTATAAATACAAAGAGGGTCAGGTTCGGTAGCTCACGCCTGTAATCCCAGCACTTTGGGAGGCCGAGGTGGGTGGATCACTTGAGGTGAGTAGTTCAAAACCAGCCTGGCCAACATGGGAAAATCCCGTCTCTACTAAAAATACAAAAATTAGCTGGGCATGATGGCAAGCACCTGTAATCCCAGCTACTTGAGAGGCTGAGGTGGGAGAATTGCTTGAACTCGGGAGACGGAGGCTGCAGTGAGCTGAGATCATGCCACTGCACTCCAGCCTGAGTGACAGAGCAAGACTCTGTCTCAATAACAATAATAATAATAGGCTGGTCACGGTGGCTCACGCCTGTAATCCCAGCATTTTGGGAGGCCCAGGCAGGCAGATCACCTGAGGTCAGAAGTTCAAGACCAGCCTGACCAACATGGAGAAACCCCATCTCTACTAAAAATACAAAATGAATCCCAGCTACTTGGGAGGCTGACACAGGAGAATCACTTGAGCTCGGGAGACAGAGGTTGCGGTGAACCGAGATTGCGCCGTTGCACTCCAGCCTGGGCAACACGAGCAAAACTCCATCTCAAAATAATAATAATAATAAAATTGCTAATATAAACAATTTAAAACAAAAATCGTAAGATTATCTCAATTGATGCAAAAAAAAAGCACTTGATAAAATCCAGCATCCCTTTATGATAAAAACCCTAAACAAACTAGGCATAGAAGGAACATACCTCAAAATAATAAAAGCCATATATGACAGACGGACAGCCAACATCATACTGAATGGGGAAAAGCTGAAAATATTCCCTCTGAGAATAGGAACAAGACAAGGATGCCCACTTTCACCACTGTTATTCAGCATAGTACTGGAAGTCCTAGCCAGAGCAATGAGACAAGAGAAAGAAAGAAAGGGCATCCAAACTGGGAAAGAAAGCCAGGTGCGGTGGCTAACACCTGTAACCTCAGCACTTCGGGAGGCTGAGGTGGGTGGATCACCTGAGGTCAGGAGTTCAAGACCAGCCTGGCCAACATGGTGAAACCCTGCCTCTACTAAAAATACAAAAAAAAAAAAAAAAAAAAAAAAAAAAATTAGCCAGGCATGGTGGCGCATGCCTGTAATCCCAGCTACTCGGGAGGCTGAGGCAGGAGAATTGCTTGAAGGTGAAAGGAGGTGAAAGATCTCAAGGAGAACTGCAAAATACTGCTGAAAAAAATTGTAGATGCCACAAACAAATGGAAATACATCCCATGCTCATGAATTAGAAGAATCAATATCTCCAGGTGAGGTGCCTCATGCCTGTAATCCCAGCATTTTGGAAGGCTGAAGAGGGTGGATCACCTGAGGTCAGGAGTTCAAGACCAACCTGGCCAATATGGTGAAACCCTGCCTCTACCAAAAATACACACACAAAAATTTACCAGGCTTGGTGGTGGCTCATGTCTGTAATCCCAGCTACTCGGGAGGCTGAGACAGCAGAATTGCTTGAACCTGGGAGGTGGAGGTTGCAGTGAGCTGAGATTGTGCCACTGCACTCCAGCATGGGCAACAGAGCAAGACTCCATCTCAAAAAAAAAAAAAAAAAAAAAGAATAAGTATCATGAAAATGACCATACTGCCCAAAGCAATCTATAAACTCACTGCAATTCCTATCAAAACACCAACATCATTTTTTCACAGAATTAGAGAAAATGATCCTGAAATTTTCATATAGAACCAAAAAAGAGCCCAAATAGCTAAAGCAATCCTAAGCAAAAAAAGAAAAAAATCTGAAGGCATCACATTACCACACTTCAAATTATACTGCAAGGCTATCATGGTACAGTATGAAAGTAAAAACACAGATCAACGGAATAGAATGGCAAACCCAGAAATAGTGCAAAATACTTACAACCAACTGATTTTGCACACAAAAACATAAACTGGGGAAAGAACACCCTATTCAATAAACAGTGTTGGGAAAACTGGATCCCACATGTAGAAGAATGAAACTAGATTCATTTCTCTCACCATATACGAAAATCAACTCAAGAAGAATTAAAGACTTAAACGTAAGACCTGAAGCCATAAAAATTCTAGAAGAAAACCTAAGAAAGCTTTTCTGGACATTGGCCTAGGCAAAGAATTCATGACTAAGACTCCAAAAGCAAATGCAACAAAACAAAAATAAACAAATGGGACATAATTAAATTTAAAAGCTTATGCACAGCAAAAGCAACAATCGCCAGAGTAAACAGACAACCCACAGAATGGAAGAAAATATTTGCAAACTATGCATTCGACAAAGGACTAATATCCAAAGTCCACATGAAACTCAAACAAATCAGCAGGAAAAAAAAAATAATCTCAGTAAAAAGTGAGCAAATTCCTGTGTTCAAATCCCCCCCCCCCCAAAAAAGTGAGCAAATGATATGAATAGATATTTCTCAAAAGAAGATATACAAATGCCCAACAAGCATGAAAAAATGCTCAACATTACTAATCATCAGGGAAATGCAAATTAAAACCGCAATGACATGCCGTCTTACCCCAGCTAGAATGGCCATTATTAAAAAGTAAAGGCCGGGCATTTTGGGAGGCCAAGGTGGGCAGATCACATGAGGTCGGGAGTTCAAGACCCGCCTGGCCAAAACGGTGAAACCCCACTTCTACTAAAATACAAAAATTAGCCAGGCGTGGTGGCGGGCGCCTGTAATCTCAGCTACATGGGAAGCTGAAGCATGAGAATTGCTTGAACTGGGGAAGTGGAGGTTGCAGTGAGCTGAGATGGCACCGCTGCGCTCCAGCCTGGGCAACAGAGCAAGACTCTGTCTCAAAAATAAATAAATAAAATAAATAAAGAAAGAAAAAAGTAAAAAAAAAAAAAAAAAAGATATTTGTTAAAAGGTAACACTGCTGGGGGAATGTAAATCGGTGCAATCTTTACAGAAAGCAGTATGGAGATTCTTTAAAGAACTAAAAGCAGATCGAGCATTTGATCTAGCAGTCCCACTACTGGGTATCTACCCAAAGGAAAAGAAGTCATTATATCAAAAAGACACCTACACGCATATATTTATTACAGCACAATTCACAATTGCAGAGATACGGAGCAAAACTAAATGCCTATCAACTGATAAGTGGATAAAGAAAACGTGATATACATACACCATGGAATACTACTCAGCTATAAAAAAGAAGAAAGTAATGTCCTTCACAGCAACTTGGATGGAACTGGAGAACATTATTCTTTTTTTTAAAATTTTTTTTTATAGATAGGGTTTCACCATGTTGCCCAGGCTGGTCTCGAACTCCTGAGCTCAGGCAATCTGCCCGCCTCAGCCTCTCAAAGTGCTAGGATTACAGGCGTGAGCCACCGAGCCCAGCCTGGAGAACATTATTCTAAGTGAAGCAACTCAGGAATGAAAAACAAAATACCATATGTTCTCACTTTTTTTTTTTTTTTTTTTTGAGATAAGTCTCATTCTCTTGCCGAGGCTGGAGTGCAATAACGCGATCTTGGCTCACTGGAACCTCTGCCTCCCGGGTTCAAGCGATCCTCCCGCATTCAAGCCATCCTCCTGCCTCAGTCTCCCAAGTAGCTAGGAGTACAAGCGCGCACCACCACACCCAGCTAATTTTGTATTTTTAGTAGAGATAGGGTTTTACCATGTTGGCCAGACTGGTCTCAAACTCCTGACCTCAGGTGATCTGCCTGCCTCAGCCTCCCAAAATGCTGGGATTATTGGTGTGAGCCACCACACCTGGCCTCATGTTCTCACTTATAAGTGGGAGCTAAGCTATGGGTACACAAAGACATACAGAGTGGTATAATGGACATTGGAGACGCATAATGGAGGAGTATGGGAAGGGAGAGAGATTTAAAAACTACATATTGGAAAGAATGTACACTACTCGGGTGATGGATGCACTAAATTTCAGACTTTGCCATTATACAATTCATCCATGTAACCCAAAACCACTAGTACCCCTAAAGCTATTGAAAGAGAAAATAAAATTTCTCATCACCATTAATGGAACAAACAAATAACATATGCCCCCTGGTACGAGGTACTGAGAATCACACATTCTGGTGGTATTCGTGCCAAAAATATTTCACCTGAATCTAATCCCAAGGGAATAATCAAGCAAATACACATTGAAAGATGTTCTGCAAAACTGCCCTGAACTCTTAAACATGGCAATGTCCAGCAAGACCGAACAAAATAAAAGGCTCAGCAACAGCTCCAAATTTAAAGACGCTAAAGAAATGTGACAACTAAATGCAATGTGTGTTCACATTGATTCAATCCTGGATCAAAAGAAACAAACACCTATAAATAATATTATTAAGAGACTTAGTGAAATTTGAATATGGATCACATATTAAATAATAATATGAGGTCCATGTTAAATTTCCTGGGTGTGGTCATTGTACTGTGGTTATGGAAGAGAATGTACCCGTTCTTTGGAGATACGTGCTGAAGGGCTAAATTGTTGCTATAGCTGCAAGAAATTCGCAATGATTCAGCAAAAAGAAACAAGCAAATAAATATGTGTGTTTATCGAAATAGAGAGATAAAGCAGATGTGGTGAATGTTAACAATAGATGAACTGGCCGGGCGTGGTGGCTCACGCCTGTAATCTAAGCACTTTGCAGGCCAAGGCAGGCGGATCACCTGAGGTCGGGAGATCAAGACCAGCCTGACCAACATGGTGAAACGTCGTCTTTATAAAAAAAAAAAAAAAGAATAAAGAAAAAAAAAAATAGATGAACTATAGGTGAAGAAACAGATGCCCATTGTTCCATTCTTGCAGCTTTTACATAGTTTTGATATTTTTCAAAACACAAATTTGGACACATTAAATAATGAGTAATAAAAACAAAAGATTTTTCCCAGTCATATTTTCTGTTAAGCCTTCCATGACATACCCCTACTGGCCCTGGCCCCCAAACACTCACCTAAAACAATGCATCATACCCTCTCTTCCGGACTCTTCTAAGATTATCTATTTCTCTGACCAAACTATAAGTTCTTGGAAATTAGGGCCTGTGTTGTGATAGATCTACACTGCTAGGACTGTACCTGACACAGATTGGATGCTCAGCTGATCCTCTTTTAAATTAATCCAGCTGAGTCTCGAAGCTTGGATGGAGTTCACGAAGCATAGAGGACTCAGGTTTGTCAAGAGAGAGGAATGGCACGAGCAAAGGTAAGGAAACAGAAACGTACATTTTGTATTTACCAAAAGCATTTGATTTGTTTGGTCACAACTTAGGATTTGTATAGGTGAAAATGCTTAACACACAATAGATTCTTAATAAAAATCTGATGAATAAATGAATGAATAAGATTTGAAGGCAGGCTTAGATCAGATTAGAAAGGGCTTTGACTACCGATTCAGAAATCTGAACATTAACTAGTTGTTAATATCCAGGGTGTTTTCCCAGCGGTAAGAGAGTATGTTCTTGGGCAAGTCCCTCATACATTTTCTTCACTAAGTAACAAGGAAAATTGCCTCCATGAGTGTGTTTAAAAAAAAAGGGAAAGTAGAGACAAGTGGGATCTGAAAGTGACCTGTTTCCAAACTCAAGGGGAGAAAATGTTATCTATCCAGGAAAACGGGCCATACTGGAATTTTAAAACATCCAACATCCCTCAGACTAATGGATATCACAGAATATGAAAGAATAAATAAGGCCTGGTGCGGTGGCTTACGCCTGTAATCCCAGCACTTTGGGAGACTGAGGCGGGTGGATCACGAGGTCAGGAGCTCAAGACCAGCCTGGCCAAGATGGTGAAACCTCGTCTCTACTAAAAATACAAAAATTGGCTGGGCATGGTGGCAGGCTCCTGTAATCCCAGCTACTCGGGAGGCTGAGGCAGAGAATTGCTTGAACCCAGGAGGCGGAGGTTGCAGGCAGCCGAGATTGCACCACTGCACTCCAGCCTGAGTGACAGAGTGAGACTCTGTCTCAATAAATAAATAAATAAATAAATCTATTTAATACGGGTCATGCTTGTTTTTGAACATAGTGTCTGAGGCCAGGCGCAATGGCTCATGCCTGTAATCACTGCACTTTGGGAGGCCAAGCAGGAGTATCACCTGAGGTCAGGAGTTCGAGACCAGCCTGGCCAACATGATGAAATCCCGTCTCTACTAAAAATGCAAAAAATTAGCTGGGCATGGTGGCGCAAGCCTGTAATCCCAGCTACCCAAGAGGCTGAGGCAGGAGAATCGCTTGAACCTGGGAGGCGGAGGTTGCAGTGAGCTGAGATCGTGCCACTGCACTCCAGCCTGGGCAACAACAACAAAACTCCATCTCAAAAAAAAAAAAAAAAAAAAAAAGAAGAAAGAAAATAGTGTCCGAAATTATTTTATTAATTTTACTATAGTTTTAAAGTTTGAGGAGTGTATACTTAGGAAGTAAGCAGACTCCAATACTAGTTTAGGGTCTCCACATTACTACATAGATTACAAAGCTTCTCCTTTAGCCCAGTTGAGCTATCTTCAATAGACAGTTTTCATATTTATTTAGTATTTTCATATTTATGTTCTATTTTCTTCCAGATAGAGTTGTGGAGACTGATCATTTAAGTAATTGCAAAATAATTTAATTATGAGAACTGAGAAAGAGAAAAGTGTGTTGTGTTTTGAGGTTATCATTTCCTTGACCATCATAAGCAGCCTGACATCTATTTCATCTTTGTTCACAATCACAGCACACCTTTGAACACATACTAAAATGACAATGGAATCAGAGCAAAGTATGTGAGCCAACTGGCTGCTCTGTGAAACAATTTGTTAGTTTTAAGCTATAGTTCTTTTCAATTTTCAGCCAAATTCTACAAAAATCTTAGCTGGAAGGAAATGAAAATGTCAGGTCGCATTTTAGAAATCAATTTTTGGGCTGGCTGCAGTACCTCATGCCTATAATCCAGCACTTTGGGAGGCCAAGGTGGGAGAGGATCACCTGAGGTCAGGAGTTCGAGACCAGCCTGGCCAACATGGTGAAACCCTGTCTCTACTAAAAATACAAAAATTAGCCGGGCCCGGTGGTGCACACCTGTAATCCCAGCTACTTGGTAGGCTGAGGCACAAGCATCGCTTGAAACCTGGAGGCAGAGGCCTGGGCCTCTCCAGCCTGGGTGACAGAGCATGACTCTATCTCAATTTTTAGCCCAATTACCATATAGCATTAACTTGTTCCAGAATGTTTAATATTACTGGGAAGACAGCATCGGTAGGGGTCAAAGTGATTTGTAGTTCACAAAGCATGTGGGCATTCTTTTTGAAGAAAATACACAAAATAATTTGAACTGTTGTTTCAGGTAATAAACTGGACTTATTCGATAAGTCATTTGAGCTGTACGTACAAATGCACTATCACACAGCTAAATTAGTGGAAACTGTCCACCCCAGGCCAACTTCAAGATAAAAGCTATATGTCAGTCAGCAATGCTCATTTACAACCAACCCTGATGTGTTTGTAAGCAGGAGAATAATTTTACGGTTACAATCAACAAAGAGGTATCAGACCAGTCCACCAAGCCCAGCCAAATCCCATAACTCGCTCCAGTTTTATAGAGATTAGCATATCACACGAGCCAAATGCTGTTCCCCAACTGAGAATATGATATTGCTATTTTTCAGGGAAAGTGTAAGCCCTGTTCTGCAACACTGATGGAATAGAAGCATTCATAGATACTGTGTTTAATGTGGTCCAATAATTGAAACATGGATATCTTGTAAAAGAACATTTTTAAAAGTCAAGAAAGATAAGAATTAAGCTTTGAACAGTAAATGACTATGAAGAAAGATAAAGAGACTGGGGGTCTCTGAAGACCCTGCTTAGAGGCCCTGCCCTCCTTGCGGCAAGCGGCCATTGCCATGGAAACCGGAACCACCGGGCAATCTGTCCGCGATTGTGACGCCCAGATGGGAGTGGTGGAAGGGAGACAGGAAGAGGGCGGTGACCCATCGCAGGTCCTCTTTCTTCAAGCCCTAGCCTGAGACTTCGCGGCACGGCTGCTATCCTGAACTAGCTTGATAAGGATTGTGCCCCAAACCATCGCAGTGAGACCTCGGACCAGCAGCCTTAATGACAACATCCGCGTCTTCTTTTCCTTCTCAGGCTGTTCAGCAGCCTCCCATCTTCAGCCTCTCTCCGATAACCAGCAGCCTCTTTCTCAGCAATGGCGTGGCCGCCAACAGCAAACTCCTGCTTACCAGCCATCGCATCACCACCGTTATCAATGTTTCGATAGAAGTGGTCAACGTGTTCTTCGAGGGCATTCAGTACATAAAGGTGCCTGTTACTGACGCTCCTGACTCTAGTCTCTGCGACTTTTTGACCCAATTGCTGATCACATTCACAGCGTGGAAATGAGGCAAGGTCGCACGCTGCTGCACTGCGTGGCTGGAGTGAGCCGCTCCGCCTCACTGTGCCTTGCTTACCTCATGAAATACCACTCCATGTCGCTGCTGGACGCCTACCTATGGACCAAGTCACGCCGCCCATCATCCGGCCCAACAACGGCTTCTGGGAACAGCTCATCGATTACGAATTCAAGCTGTTTAACAACAACACCGTGCGCATGATCAGCTCGCCGGTAGGTGATATCCCTGACATCTATGAGGAGGAAGTACTTACGATGATGTCAGTGTAAGCCATCCCCCTCATCCCTGACATGTACCATCGATCTTGCACCAAGACTGAACTTGAACACTGACGTTTTGTTGATAAAGAAAACCGGATGATGCCTTGTTAAAGGGCAAGAAAAAAGGAAGGGGGTTGGAGTTTGAACGTAGTCACTCTTACCTTAAACGAATTAAATTCATGAAACGTAATTTTGGTGAAAATGTCTTTTATCTTGTGAGGTCAAGCTATTGGGGCCTGGCTGGAACCAGGGTGGGGTAAGTGATGCCCAGCTCACATAGACCTGCCAGCAGCACCCAACACATGTGGCAGGCCTGGAATCCTGAGCCCTGCCAGAGGCTGACTAACCCAGGAGTGAATCCCCTAGAATCCCATCTGGTTCTTTCCAACCCAAAGTCAAAGCCTTAGACATCCTGGTGTCCCTTGCACTTCTCCTGGTCAGTGTCAACCAAGTGGCTTTCATTGAGGCTGTGCTCCAGGAGCTCTGGAGGAGTCTCAGGCTACCCTTGCCCACCTTCAATCACAGTGGCCCATCTCTGGTTTTCTAGATTGGATTTATACATTAATTTTAAAAATACACTAGTTTTTTAAAAGACCATTCCACCCCATAAAGTTTAAAAATACTGGTTGTTTTTTTTTTTTGAGTGCTGTACTAGATGGCAAGGTCTCACTCAGTGTCCTCGGTGATCTCCCACCAGCCTTTGTGAAAAGGGACATTAGTCCTTTTCCCAGGGCATATACTGAGAGAGAAGAGGCCTGACACCAGGCACAGGAGTTCCTCTCGTGAGCCTGGGCTTAGGAGGCTGGAACTGCCGGCCATGACCCAGCCCCGTCACCTCTAACGTCTCCTTTGATTGTGACCTGGTCCTCTCAGAGCTTCACTTTCCTCACCTGTAAAAACAACTCTCTCCCACAGAGCTGTCATGAGGACTAGGTTCCTTAGCACAGTACCTGGCACATGAATGGTTTCATGCTGGGAGTAAAGGGCAATGATACTCTTTGGCCCTGGTTTGAGGTCAGCACACTCATCCTCATAATGGCTTTTCCCCCATCTGTGCACAGTCCTTTTTTGTTTACAAAAAAATCATCAAGTGTGTAAACACAAATGGCTTAAGGTCCTTTTGGACCTTACCTTAGAATGGACCTAGATTCGGGCATGGTGGGGGGCACCTGTAGTCCCAGCTACTTGGGAGGCCGAGGCAGGAGAATCGTTTGGACCCGGGAGGTGGAGGTTGTGGTAAGCCAATATTGCACCATTGCACTCCAGCACAGATGACAGAGTGAGACTCCGAAGAAAAAAAAAGGTTGGTGGGGGGTGGCTAGATTTAGAGCCTTTACAGAGGTCCCATTGTGTTTAATCCGTGTGCATCCATCCAAGGGGTCCTGTAGAAGCATAATTCCAGCTTCCCTGAAACACTTGTTTAGAGTCAGTAACCGTTAGAGCCAGAACCCTGGTTTTGCTAATTACCAGGGCATTCGCCAAAGGGATGAACAACTGAGCCCCACACGTAGACTCTGGAATCCAGGATCATTCTAACTTCCTGGGAACCTGGGGCTCTGGCTTGTGTTCAGTTATTCTAATCCAGAGGTTTTTAGACAAAAAAAAAAAAAAGGGGAGAGACAAAAGTACAACTGCTCCATTTGAAGAAGAACTATGTGTCCAAAGCCCAGTGACAGCCAAATGTTTTTTCTCTCCAGACCCGAGACACCACCACTGCCACAAAGGGAGTGCCTAGGGTGCAGTTTGAGGAAAGGGGGATAAAATCACTGCTCTAGGCAGATCCACTCCTTTTACAGATGGAAAAACAGGCCCACAGAATGCAAGAGTTGCGGCAGAGCCCCCACAAAGCAGCCTTTCTGGCAGGGACCCAGATGGAAAATTTCTTTTAAAGTATTTTTTAGAAGAAAATTATTTGTGTGTGTGTGTGTGTGTGTGCATTTTCATTTTTAAAAATAGCTAAATTGGCTGGGCGTGGTGGCTCACACCTATAATCCCAGCACTTTGGGAGGCTGAGGCCGGCGGATCACTTGAGGTCGGGAATTCAAGACCAGCCTGACCAACATGGAGAAACCCCATCTCTACTAAAATTACAAAATTAGCCAGGTGTGGTGGTGGGCACCTGTAGTCACAGCTACTCGGGACACTGAGACAGGAGAATGGCTTGAACCCGGGAGGCAGAGGTTGCAGTGAATCGAGACTGTACCACTGCACTCCAGCCTGGGCAACGAGAGCAAAACTCCGTCAAAAAAAAAAAAAAAAAAAATCTAAATTAACACACCACAAAATTACTCTTTGTGGATAAACAGTTCCATGAGTTTTAACACATGCATAGATTTAGGTAACCATCACCACAATCCCAAAATTTCCCTCATGCTTCCCCTTTCTAATTAAACCATCAACCCATCCCAACCTCTGGCAAACACTGATCAGTTTTTCCTTCCCTATAGATTTGCCTTTTTTTTGACACTGAGTCTCGCACTGTTGCCCAGGCTGGAGTGCAGTGGCATGATCTCGGCTCAATGCAGCCTCCACCTCCGGGGTTCAAACGATTCTCCTGCCTTAGCCTCTGGAGTAGCTGGGATTACAGGAGCCCACCACCACACCCAGCTAACTTTTTGTATTTTTAGTAGAGATGGGGTTTCACTATTTTGGCCAAGCTGGTCTCGAACTCCTGACCTCGTGATTCGCCCTCCTCGGCCTCCCAAAGTGCTGGGATTACAGGCGTGAGCCACCGCACCTGGCCAGATTTACCTTTAACTGAATGTCATGTAAATGGAATCATACAGGATGTAACCTCTGGAGACTGGCTTCTTTCACTCAGCATAATATCTTTCAGATTCACCTGTGGTATAGTTTGTTGTATGGATGTACCACAGTTTGTTCTACATGCACGTATTGAAAAATGTTAGGGTTCATATTAATTTCCTAGGAAATACTGTAACAAATACCAAAAACTGGGTGGCTTAAAACAATAGAAATGTATTTTCTCATAGTTATGGAGGTCAGAAGTCCTAAATCGAAATGTCAGCAGGGTCATGCTCCCTCTGAAACCTGTAGAGGAGAAACCTCCTTGACTTTTTCTTTTTTGAGACAGAGTCTTGCTCTGTCACCCAGGCTGGAGTACAGTGGCATGATCTCGGCTCACTGCAATCTCTGCCTCCCGGGTTCAAGTGATTCTCCTGCCTCAGCCTCCCAAGTAGCTGGGATGACAGGCATACGCCACCATGCCCAGCTAATTTTTGTAGTTTTAGTAGAGACAGAGTTTCACCATGTTGGCCAGGCTGGTCTTGAACTCCTGACCTCAGATGATCTTCCTGCCTCAGCCTCCTAAAGTGATGGGATTACAGGCGTGAGCCACTGCGGCTGGCCTTCCTCTTTCTAGCATCTAGTGTTAGCTGACACTCCTTGGCATTCCTTAGTTTGTAGATGCATCACTCTAATCTCTGCCTCTGGAGTCACAGGGCTATCTTCCTTAGTGTGTCTTCACATCTGTCTTCCCTCTGTGTGAATCTATGTCCAAATCTTCCTCTTCTTTTTTTGTTTTTTGAGACAGAGTCTCGCTCTGTTGCCCAGGCTGGAGTGCAGTGGCGCCATCTCGGCTCACTGCAACCTCCGCCTCCGGGGTTCAAGCGATTCTCCTGCCTCAGCCTCCTGAGTAGCTGGGATTACAGGCACCTGCCACCACGCCCAGCTAATATTTTTTGATATTTTTAGTAGAGACGGAGTTTCACCATGTTGGCCCGGCTGATTTCGAACTCCTGACCTCATGATCTGCCCACCTCGGCCTCCCAAAGGGATTACAGGTGTAAACCACCTCACCTGGCCTCTTCCTCTTGTTATAAGGACACCAATCATATTAGATTAGGGGCCCACTCTACTCCTGTATGAGTAATTATTAATACATCAAATGACCCTATGTTCAAATAAGGTTATATTCTGAGGTTGTGGGGGTTAGGATTTCCACATATTTTGTGGGGATACAACTCAACCCATAACAAAGTTATTTCCAGTTTTAAGCAATTATGCATAAAGCACAATAACACACACACACACACACACACACGAAGAAAAGGATCATGTCACCTGAAAAAAGAACGGTAGCAGTTTAAAACTAGTGAAAAATGAGTTAGAGTGAAAAGTTACAATAACTACCATATATTAAGAAGCTATTAAATGCCTAACACAGTACTGGGCACTTTACACTGTCTCTACTCCTTCCAACAGCCCTTCAAGGTAGTTACTATTCCCATTGTACTAATGTATTTAAGGAATTTGCCTATGGTAGCACATAGGCCAGGAATGAAGAAGAGACATACAGACGAAACTCTATTTTGCTGCATTTCTTTTGAGACAAAGGTAAGTAGATTGAAAGGAGACTTTTTAGTCACACCCTTACTTCCCAAATAGTATGATTACAAGTCATTAAGGGAGTTGTTTTTTATTTTTGTTTGTTTGTTTGTTTTTGAGACAGTCTCACTCTGTCGCCCAGGCTGGAGTGCAGTGGCACGACCGCCACTCACTGCAGCCTCCACCTCATGGGTTCAAGCAATTCTCCTGCCTCAGCCTCCCAAGTAGCTGGGATTATAGGCATGTGCCACCACGTCCAGCTAATTTTTGTATTTTTAGAAGAGACAGGGTTTCTCCATGTTGGTCAGGCTGGTCTTGAACTCTGAATCTCAGGTGATCCGCCATCCTCAGCCTCCCAAAGAGCTGGGATTACAGGTGTGAGCCACTGCGCCCAGCTTTTTCTCTTTCAATTGTAAAAACTGAAATATGGAATTAAGGATATTTAGTTTTTCTTGTCAAATATATTTCATTTATTTTTCCCCGGTTTATCTTATATCATTTGTCCATGGTCCTTGTTTGTGATTCAAAAGTCTAAATTTGTATGCAATTAAATCTATGAGTCTTAAACTGTATTTATTTTAATCTAGAGCAGTACCTCTAGTCTTATTTTCCCCAACATTGTCTTTTTGGTGAGTCCAGAATAATTTTGTGGCATAACATCCAGTATGCTGGATTTGTCCAATTATTTCTTCATGCTATTGTTTAACTTGTTCCTCTATTCCCTGTATTTTCTTTAAACTGGAAGCTACATCTAGATGTTTGATTAGATTTGGGTTTATATATATTTATTTTTGTAGAGATGGGGTTTCACCATGTTGACCAGGCTGGTCTTGAACTCCTGACCTCAGGTGATCCACCCGCCTTGGCCTCCCAAAGTACTGGGATTACAGGCGTGAGTCACTGCACCCAGCCACACTTCAATTCTTAAAAAGTTTTGTCTGCTAAAACATTTACAACATATCTGTTATGTTACCAATGAGACATCTGTGACATCCATGACTATTCTTATCTAAGGTATTACGGTAAAGAGGTAAAGATATCCAATACAGCTAATAAGAGCATTGCATTTACCTGTGGATACTTGAGAGCCCATTTCCAGCTATGTTGGCATCTCTTTCCCATACACTCACTATTCCCCTAATAATGAGATACAGGGAGGTGGGGGAAATGACCTTTTGGTCATCTTTTGGGAACTGCCTGATAAGCGGGGGAAAGGCAGTGAAAACGCATCGTGGGGCAATCTTTTGGTACTTAGGCTCCTTGCTGAGTTCTCTCCATCTGGAACAATGGATCACGGCCTCAGTCACATAGTTGTGTTTGAAAAGTGTATTGTAACAAGATTTTCTCAAATGGGGCTCTTAAGAGTATTGGAGCCAGGCGCGGTGGCTCAAGCCTGTGATCCCAGCACTTTGGGAGGCCAAGGCGAGCAGATCACAAGGTCAGGAGATCAGGACCATTCTGGCCAACATGGTTAAACCCCGTCTTTACTAAAAACACAAATATTAGCTGGGTGTGGTGGCACGTGCCTGTAGTCCCAGCTACTCGGGAGGCTGAGGTAGGAGAATCGCTTGAACCCGGAAGGTGGAGGTTGCAGTGAGCCAAGATCACATGACTGCAGTCCAGCCTGGGCGACGTTATTAAATAAATAAATAAATAAATGCATACATACGTAGTATTGGAATCTGAACTTGCAATTAGTCTCTTGCCTCAACAGACTTCATAGTGAGAGAATAAAAAGAGCATGGGACTTGACCAAGTTAAGAAGGCCTCTGTGATCAATTTGGTTGACTTCTGGAGACTCCAAGTTAAGGCAGGACTGGGGCCTGTGCTAGAGACAGGGAAAGGTCGCATTCATTTGTAGCTTTATTGCACAGTGGTCAAAAAATGTGACCTGCATAAATTTTGCTTCACAGAATTGAGATTTTCTTGTTAACTGTCTCTTGAGCAGTAAAACAGGTGTATTACCTATTCGTAGGATTCTAAGTTTATAAGTTTTACAATTTTTCTTTTTTTTTTTCTTGAGACAAAGTCTTGCTCTTGTCCCCCAGGCTGGAGTGCAATGGTGCCATCTTGGCTCACTGCAACCTCTGCCTTCTGGGTTAAAGCAATTCTCTTCCCTCAGCCTCTCGAGTAGCTGGGATTACAGGCATGTGCCACCACGCCCAGCTAATTTTTGTATTTTTTAGTAGAGACAGGGTTTCATCATGTTAGCCAGGCTGGTCTCGAACTCCTGACCTCAGGTGATCTGCCCACCTCAGCCTCCCAAAGTGCTGAGATTACAGGTGTGAGCCACCACATCCAGCCATAAGTTTTACAATATTTTATTATTTAAAAAATTTATAGCCAGGCATGGTGGCATGCACTTGTATTCCCAGCTACTTGGGAGGCTGAGACAGGAGAATCGCTTGAATTCAGGAGGCGGAGGTTGCAGTGAGCCAAGATCGTGCTGCTGCACTCCAGCCTAGGTGACAGAGTGAGACTCCATCTAAAAAAATTAAAAAAATTTTGATGTTGAATAGGTAATATAGTCGTGATTCAACATTCAAAGGGTATATAAGGGTATATAGAGTGAAAGGCTCCTCACATCTGTTCTCTACCCCAACCAGTTCCCCTCCAAACGCAGCCAATATTATCAGTTCCTCAGGTATGTGTCCATGGTATTATTTTACGAATATATAAGAAATTACATTTGTATACATATCTTTTTCATTTTTCAACAAGTGGTAGAAGACTTCATGCTGTTCTCTACCTTGTTTCTTTTGTTTACTAATATACATTACAGATCATGCTAAGCCAGTAAAAGAGAATATCTTCATTTTTTTAACAACTGCATAGTATTCCATTGTATGGAAGTATCGTAATTCATTTAATCTGTTCCTATTGGTGGACGTTTAGGTTTGTTGCCAAAATTTTGCTACTACAAATAATACAGCAGTATATAAACTTGTAGTTAGTTAGGTTTAGGTATATAAATTATTTTATACATGTGCAAATATAGTTATAGGATGTTATTAGAAATAAAATTGGTGGATCTAATTTCATTATTTTAAATTTTCATAAACATTGCCAAATTAATTCCTGTGGATGTCATCAAAACCTGTCAGCAATATATGAAAGTGCCTGTCCCTCTACAGAATCAACAGCACATTATAACATTGCGCTTTTATATCTTTGCCATTCTGACCAGTGAAAAATGCTGTCTCAGTTTACTTTTGTGTGTCTTTTATTATGAGTAAGTTCTAGTTTCTTTTCATTCATCTAAAAATAATTTGTAGCTGGGTGCGGTGGCTCACGCCTGTAATCCTAGCACTTTGGGAGGCCGAGGCGGGTGGATCATAAGATCAGGAGTTCAAGACCAGACTGGCCAACATGGTGAAACCCCGTCTCTACTTAAAAAATACAAAAATTAGCTGGGTGTGGTGGCTCGTGCCTGTAATCTCAGCTACTTGGGAGGCTGAGGTAGGAGAATTGCTTGAACCCAGGAGGCAGAGGTTGCAGTGAGCCGAGATCACGCCATTGCACTCCAGCCTGGGCTACAGAGCGAGACTCCATCTCAAAAAAAAAAAAAAAAGAATAATTTGTATTTTTCTCTCTATGAATTGGCTGCTTATATCAATATTTTATTAGGTTGTTAGTCTTTTTTAAAAAATTGATTTGTAAGAACTCTATTAGGGAAATGAGGCATTCATTTATGATAAAAATTTCAAATATTTTCCACAATTTTTCATTTATCTTTTGACTTTGCTTACAGTGGTTTTGCCAGGCAGATTATTTAGTCAAATTTATTGTTTATTTTTAAGGCTTTAGGATTTTATGTCATTCTCAGAAAGGCTTTCTGCACTCTAAAATTATACTTTAAAACTATCCCACAGCTGTTCAAATGCTTTTTTTTAAATATATATATGGAGTTTTGCTCTTGTTGCCCAGGCTAGAGTGCAATGGTAAGATCTCGGCTTATCGCAACCTCTGCCTCCCAAGTTCAAGCAATTCTAGTACCTCAGTAGCTGGGATTACAGGTGCCCACCACCATGACTTGCTAATTTTGTATTTTTAGTAGAGATGAGGTTTCTCCATGTTAGTCAGGCTGGTCTCGAACTCCCAACCTCAAGTGATTCACCCCCCCTCAGCCTCCCAAAGTGCTAGGATTACAGGCGTGAGCCACAGCGCCCGGCCCAAATACTTTTATTTCTTTTATTATTATTATTTTTGTAGAGATGGGGTTTCACTATATTGGCCAGGCTGGTCTCGAACTCCTGACCTCAAGTAATCCACCTGCCTCAGCCTCCCAAAATGCTGGGATTACAGGCATGAGCCACCACGCCTGGCCTATCCGGCCTCTCCAAGTACTTTTTTTTTTTTTTTTTTTTTTTTTTGGAGATGGAGTCTCACTCTATCGCCCAGGCTAGAGTGCAATGGCACAATCTCGGCTCACTGCAACCTCCGCCTTCCGGTTTCAAGCATGCCTCAGCGTCCCGAGTAGCTGGATTACAGGCGCCTGCCGCCATGCTCATTTAATTTTTGTATTTTTAGTAGAGACGGGTTTCACCATATTGGCCAGGCTGGTCTCAAACTCCTGACCTCGTGATCCGCCTGCCTCGGCATCCCAAAGTGCTGAGATTACAGTTATGAGCCACTGCGCCTGGCCTCGAGCACTTGTATATTTCAATTTTAACATGTAAATGTTTGATCCATTTGGAATATATCCTGGAATTTATGTTCAGATTGCTACCACCATTCTCATCTATTTATATAACTTATATATAGTCATTACTATATTAATATTGTATATAGTCTTAATAGTATTCAAATTCTCTGTATTCATATTTATTTTTTGGTCTGCTTGGTATGTCCAAGACTTAGTCTTTTTTTTTTTTTTCTGAGACAGAGGTTTGCTCTTGTTGTTCAGGCTGGAGTGCAATGGCTCCATCTTCGCTCACTGCAACCTCCACCTACAAGGTTCAAGCAATTCTCCTGCCTCAGCTTCCCAAGTAGCTGGGATTACAGGCGCCCGGCTAATTTTTCGTATTTTTAGTAGAGACAGGGTTTCACCGTGTTGGCCAGGCTAGTCTGGAACTCCTGACCTCAGGTGATCCGCCTGACTCGGCCTCCCAAAGTGCTGGGATTAAAGGTGTGAGCCACCACGCCCGCCCGAGTTATGTTAGTCTTATATTGCTTTGTTTGTCTGTCAGTTTCTCCTTATATTTCTGTGATGGTTAATTTTATGTGTCAACTTAGCTACCCTACGGTGCCCCCAGGTGCTTGGTCAAACACCAGTCTAGAAGTTGCTGTGAAGGTATTTTGTAGAGGTGATTAACATTTACTATAAATTGATTTTATTTTTTTCTTTTTATTCTTTTTTTATGTTTTATTTTTTTAGAGACGGGGGTCTCGGCATGTTGCCCAGGCTGGAGTGCAGTGGCTATTCACAGGCGTGATCCCACTGCTGATCAGCACCCGGGTTTTGACCTGCTCCGTTTCCGACCTGGGCGGGTTCACCCCTCCTTAGGCAACCTGGTGGTCCCCCCCGCTCCCGGAAGGTCACCATATTGAACTTAGTACAGACACCGGATCGGCATAGCGCACTACAGCTCAGAACTCCTGGGCTCAAGCGATCCTCCCACCTTAGCCTCCCGAGTAGCTGGGACTACAGGCACGCGCCACAGTGCCTGGCTATAAATTGATTTTAAATAAAGCAGACTGTTCTCCCTAATCCGGGTGGGGCCCATCCAACAAATTGAACACTGTCTTTACAAACAAAATGCAATTCTGCCAAACAACTCAGAAGTAGTCCCTGGTGGTCTAGTGGTTATGATTTGGCGTTCTCACCGCCACGACCCGGGTTCGATTCCCGGTCAGGGAGCTCACTTTTAAAAAGGGAGAGGGGCGGGAAAACGTAATAAACCTTACCTGAAAAACGTTAGAAACCTTACCTGAATTTCCGCTGGCCTGCCCTGCAGATTTCGGACCCAAGACTGCAACAACTACTCTCACCTGAGTTCCCAGCATGTTTGCCCACCCTAGGAATTTCAAACTTGCCAGTCCCCCACACTGGCATAAGTCAACTACATAAAATCTCAATTTCTTTATTGTTGTTTTTTTTTTGAGATGGAGTTTCGGTCTTGTTGCTCAGGCTGGAGTACAATGGCATGATCTCGGCTCACTGCAATTTCCGCCTTCCGGGTTCAAGCGAGTCTCCTGCCTCAGTCTCCTGAGTAGCTGGGATTATAGGCATGCACCACGCTCCACTAATTTTGTATTTTTAGTAGAGATGAGGTTTCTCCACGTTGGTCGGGCTGATCTTGAACTCCCTACCTCAGGTGATCCGCCCACCTCGACCTCCCAAAGTGCTAGGATTACAGGCGTGAGTCACCGAAGGCTTCTTTCTTTATTTATTTAATTAACTTATTTTTTGAGACGGAGTCTCTCTCTGTTGCCACGCTGGAGTGCAGTGGCGCGATCTCAGCTCACTGCAAACTCCGTCTCCCGGGTTCAAGCGATTCTACTGTCTCATCCTCCCGAGTAGCTGGGAATACAGGGGCGCGACACCATGCCCTGCTATTTTGTTGTTGTTGTTGTTGTTCGCCCAGGCTGGAGTGCAGTGGTGCAATCTCGGCTCACTGCAACCTCCACCTCCCGGGTTCAAGTTATTCTCCTGCCTCAACCTCCCTAGTAGCTGGGACTACAGGCGCGTGCCACCATGCCCAGCTAATTTTTTGTATTTTAAGTAGAGACGGGGTTTCACCGAGTTATTCAGGAGGGTCTCAATCTTCTGACCTCATGATTCGCCGCCTTGGCCTCCCAAAGTGCTGGGATTATGGTGTGAGCCACCGTGCCCGGCCTAATTTTTGTATTTTTAGTAGAGACGGGGTTTCACCATATTGGCCAGGATGGTGTCGATCTCTTCACCTCGTGATCTGCCCCCTCGGCCTCCCAAAATGCTGGGATTACAGGCCTGAGCCACCGTGCCCAGCCAAAAGCTTTCTTTAACTTAATCTTTATGTAATCGATAAATCCAGAGTTAAATGACTTTTTTTTTTTTTTTTTTTTTTTTTTTTTTTTTTTTGAGACATAGTCTCAATGTCACTCAGGTTGGAGTGCAGTGGCATGAACATGGCTCATTGCAGCCTTGACCTCCCAGGCTCAAGGGATCCTCCCGCCTCAGCCTCCCGAGTAGCCAGGACCAATGGCATACACACCACATCTGGCTAATGTTTTGATGTTCGGTAGAGATGGGGTTTCACTGCTGGGCTCAAGTGATCCTCCTGCCTTGGCCTCTTAAAGTGCTGGGATTACAGGAGTGAGCCATCCTGCCTGACCAATGGCTTTTTTTTTTTTTTTTTTTTTTTTGAGACGAAGTTTTGCTCTAATTGCCCACGCTGGAGTGCAATGGCGGGATCTTGGCTCACCGCAACCTCCACCTCCCGGGTTTAAGCAATTCTCCTGCCTCAGCCTCCAGAGTAGCTGGGATTACAAGCATGCGCCACCATGCCCAGCTAATTTTGTATTTTTAGTAGAGACGGGGTTTCTCCATGTTGGTCAGGCTGGTCTCCAACTCCCGACCTCAGGTGATCTGCCCGCATCAGCCTCCCAAAGTGCTGGGATTACAGGTGTGAGTCACCATGCCCCACCATGGTGGGCTCTTTCAATCAATATATGATGTTCTTCAATAAAGGAAAACTTTTCGACTGGGCGCGGTGGCTCAGGCCTGTAATCCCAGCACTTTGGGAGGCCAAGGCGGGCAGATCACTTGAGGTCAGGAGTTCAAGACCAGCCTGGCCAACATGGTGAAACTCCGTCTCTACCAAAAATACAAAAGTTAGCCCGGCATGGTGGTAGGCACTTGTAATCACAGCTACTCGGGAGGCTGAGGCAGGAGAACAGCTTGAACCTGGGAGGAGGCGGTTGCAGTGAGCCAAGATCACAACACTGTACTCCAGCCTGGGCAACAGTGTGAGACTCCGTCTCAAAAAAAAGAAGAAAGGAAAACTTTTCTGTTTTAGTTTACTTTCATTATTTCTCTTCCGTTTGCCTTTGTTCCTCTTTTAGGAACACAATTATCCATATGTTGGTTCTTCAGATTCTCCATTTTTCTTTCTCCACAACTATCATGTTCTCTCTGTTTCTGTCTCTTTGTTCTTCAGATTCCGTTCAATCTGTTAGCATCAGCTTTGTTCTTGATATCAAATTCAATTTTCTTTTGCTATATGAATATTGCTCTTTGCTGTCTCCAATGTGTACTTTAGTTTTGTTCCTTCTGTTTTAGAGTACTTACTAATTTTCCTTACCCTGTCGGTTTCTCATTTCATTCCGTTGAATTGTCATCCTAGTCCCCCACCTCTTCCTTCCATTTACAGAAGGAATCCTTAGGGCTGCTAACAGGTTTCTAAACTTTTTTTCTGGGCCCTGGTGAAGAAGAGTTTTCATTTCCTCCAATGTTTCTGAATGCTATGTTCTTCCCCTAGTTCTGTACTGGTTATTCTCTTCACCCTCAAATAAAACAAGGTTTCTCTCTTTTGTCTGTCCACAGGTAAGTGAGCTGGTTAATCTGCCCATGGAACTCATGGCAGAATCACCATCTCAAGTCTGTAGCTGGAGAGCACATTAATGTACACATAGTTTGATTTCACTTTTTGTACCGCTTATTTACTAATGTGATACACAACAAAATATAGTTCCCAGTACAGACTTCTCTAAGCCCTTCAAGTAGTTGACTTCTTCCTAAAGTTTTGGGCAGAACCCACTACATAATTTACAGGAAAATTGCATGTAAAATGAGAATGTGGGGCCTCTTGTTTAAAAATTAAGAATTTCAAGACAGTGACAGCAAAGCATTAAAGCAAGCATGGGGCCTTCTTTCTTGGGGCCCTGGGTGACTGCACAGTGCAAACGCTCATGAAACCAGCCGTGTATGGAGACTGTACCTCCCTAAATGTGTTCCTCCCTTTTTCTCCCAATTTCTCCCTTATTTCCTGCCCACTTATTTGATCTATCTGCCTAGATGAACAATAGGAAATAGAAGGGTACAGGGGGATGTGGAGTGGAGGCAGAGGTGGGGATCAGTATTCTGGTGAGAAGCTTTGAAAGGCAAAGAAACTGATGTTTCTTGTTGGTTTAGGTACCAAGTCTTTGAGATGGGAGACAGATTGTGGGTCATCAGGGAATGGCGGTAGGAGCTTTAAATAAGTGGCTTCCTACCTTTTTCAGTGTCTGAGGAAATAAAGCCAAAGTAAAGCAGGACTGGGATTCTATCAGTCCAGCCCTTTAGGGCCATCCGCCTTATAACTAACACCTATTTCACCCAGATCCAAGCCTTGAGTTACCTGTTTTAGTCCTTAATGTTGTGAAATCTTGTCCTTTTTTTTTTTTTTTTTTCTGTATTTGAAGGAATTTTTGTGAAAAGTTAGGCCAGGATGCATTTGGGGACAGATAGCAGTACTTTTTTTTTTTTTTTTTTTTTTTTGAGATGGAGTCTCACCCTTTGGCCAAGCTGGAATGCAGTGGTGCAATCTCAGCTCGCTGCAACCTCCATCTCCTAGATTCAGCGTATTCCCGGCCTCAGCCTCTCGAGTAGCTGGGACTACAGGCGGGTGCTACCACACCCAGCTAATTTTTGTATTTTTAGTAGAGATGGGGTTTCACCATGTTGGCCTCGTGATTCACCGGCCTCAGCCTCCCAAAGCGCTGGGATTACAGGCTTGAGCCACTGCCCCCGGCCCATTATTTTGAATTGGAAGCCCCAGGGAACCAATTAGTTAGGTCAGGGATTGGCAAACTTTTTCTGTATAGGGCCAGATGGTAAATATTTCAGGTTTTGCTGACAGGCTAAAGGCAGAATCAAAGATATGATGTAAGTACTTATATAACAATAGAGAAAACAAATTTCCACAAATACTATATTGATGAAATTCAAAATCTAATAGTAGTTAATTGGGTACAGTTTTGGTAATAAAGGTCTACTAGTGAGAAGAATAAAATTCTATGCTTTTGGAAAACATTTTACTTAATCGAGGTTCAAAGTTAGTGTTCCCTATCATCAGATTACATTGTAAATGTTCATTTGTTAATGCTAATCTATAATAAGATTTTATGTATTTCACTTTTGAAAATGTCTTCTCACACAGCCAGGCACAGTGGCTCATGCCTGTAATCCTAACACTTCGGGTGGCCAAGACTGGCGGATCACCTGAGGTCAGGGGTTCGAGACCAGCCTGGCCAACACGGTGAAACCCCATCTCTACTAAAAATATAAAAATTAGTCAAGCATAGTGGCACATGCATGTAATCCCATTTACTTGGGAGGCTGAGGCAGGAGAATTGCTTGAACCCAGGAGGCAGAGTTTGCAGTGAGCTGAGATTGTGTCACTGCACTCCAGTCTGGGTGATAAAGTGAGACTCCACCAAAAAAAAAAAAGTCTTTTCACACAGAAAGACACTGCCAAACATTGAATCAATCTATGTGCATGTGATTTTAACTGAGCATATTCATCACATGAAAGGCATTTATAGAATTCTAGTAGATTCTTCTCTTGATATTTGCCTTTTAGTATGTCATTACACTGCAGATTCATCATTTCCAATTGATGATTAGGCAGAGACTCCTCAATTGCACAGTTAAATGAATTTTGAAATATGGAAATTTTCTTTGGATTTTACATTGAGGTCTAAAAATGCTGCTTGGAACCATAGTTTGAGCTTGGAAAATATATCTGCTGCAAATTTATATGAGAATGAATAAATCACTTGAAATTTTTTTTGACAATTCACTTCTTGTTTTAAATTTGACAGCATGAAAGTGTAAAAAGTGGCTTGACATTACTTGTAATTCAAACAATGTTAGTTGTCATCAAAATGACTTTACTATGATATAAATTTCACATATAAGTACTATTTTGCCTTATAATTGGTAAAATTCATGAAGACACATCAAGTCTGCAGCAAAAACTAATTTCCAAAGCCATTCATTGTTTGATAATAGTGGTAGAGGAAAGCTCTTATAATTAAAACATTTTCAATTTTGGTCTTAAGCTCAAAAGAATCACAATAGAAATTTGCCACTGCTAAGACATCAAAATCAAACTGCTATGTGATAGGGCTAACCAGGATATTCATTTCTACTTCTGACAAAAATTCACCAAACTGATGATGGTTAAATCCATGAGACTCAATGAAGTTATCACTAACACTACTGGTTCGATAACACATGATAGATTCAAATATAACTGCAAAGTAACTACTGACAAATAATACTCTAAATAGCCATAGGGTTTAAACACCTTACATTCTCACAACTTTTGTTCAACTAAGCACTTTTCTTCTCCACATATATTTTTACTACCATCAGTTGTAACACATCTTAGAAGATTCCACTTCATGTTGTCCTGAACCAGTGCATGCTCAGCTTTTTTGAAAATGTCCCCACCCCAGTTGTTCCATGCAGACTATTCACAGAGGTTAATTCTTTAGTTGCTTGAAACACAGCATTGATTCCTCTAATAAACAACAACTAAATAGTATCAGTAATATCTGTTAACTCATGAAGAGCCAACGAAAACCACTCAAAGTTAATTGCCTTGTCTTTGACTATTCATGTTGCCCCTAACGTCCTCACTCTTCAAGCAAACTGTTCTAGCTGAAAGGCCAAGAGCCTTCAGCTATTAGCTAAAAGCCTTCAGTTTGTTTTCTCCGGACATATTTCTTTGGCCATTGTAATCAAACACAATTCAACTGAACAGCTTTCCTGTTTGGCTAAGAAATGAGCCATTTAGAAAATTACTTTGGTTGCAGCCTCATTTTCATTTGTTATTTTTGTGAAGAAATTCTGCCGTGATGAAATATTCTGTTTTAAATCCTCTAATTGTTCTCACTGTTGCTTTTCTGTCAGTTGGAAACACTGTGATGAGTGCTTAGTTTAATAACGTTGACATATCTTGTATTCTTTTAGCAAAGCTATAGTGTTATGGCATAATAAATGCTTTGCCATGAAATTTAATAACAAAATAATCCATACTCCACTATACCTTAAAAGCATGACATCTGAAGTCCATATTTCTCTCTTTGCTTGTTTTGACATGATAGGTATGCACTGGTAATTTTAAAAAGTCTCAGTGTTGTATGTATGGCACTGAAAACACTGCCAAGTTATAACAGTATCACTGTGATTTTTAGGGAACTAAGCAGCAGTGCAAAATGATGTGAGTGCCATGTATATTTTCTGTTGCAACTATTCAATTCTATATTGTTGTATGAAAGCAGCCATAGATAATACTTAAGTAAATAACCATGACTGTGTTTCAATGAAACCATTTTTATGGAGACCAAAAATTGAATTTCATGTAGTTTTCATGTGGGATGAAATGGCTATATGAAGACAGGTAGTGGGCTAGATTTGGCCTATAGGGTATAGTTTTCTGAACCCTGGTCTAGCAAAAGGGTCAGGCTGCCAGCCAACTAGTCAGTATTCACTGAACTTGGTGCCAAGTGCAAAGCCCAGGTGAAAACAAATCTGTTTAAAGCAACAACATTAACACCAGTAGCAACCCTACAATTATTATTTCTCTCTCTAAAATTTTTTAATAGTTCACTGTAAACTTTGGCATGATTCTTTAGCATTCCATTCTAGATTCTTCATGGTGCTGCCTGATTTCTGAATCTCAGCTCCTGATTTTTCTCTTATCCTCTTGGCCGAAACCACACTCAACTTCTTGAATTTATCAGAAGTCCCATATTCTTAGCCTTCTGTGGGCTTGCAGGTATGGTGCTGTCTTTGCCTGGAATGTAAACACCCCCATACCAGACTCCTCTCCCAGTTCCTATCAATGTATCTTCTTCTTTTTTTTTTTGAGATAGAGTTTTGCTCTTGTCACCTAGGCTGGAGTGCAATGGCACAATCTCAGTTCACTGTAACCTCTGCCTCCCGGGTTCCAGCGGTTCTCCTACCTCAGCCTCCTGAGTAGCTGGGAATAGATGCACCTGCCACCATGCCCGGCTAATTTGTGTATTTTTAGTAGAGACGGGGCTTCAACATGTTTCCAGGCTGGTCTCGAACTCCTGACCTCAGATAACCCACCTGCCTCGGCCTTCCAAAGTGCTGGGACTATAGGCATGTGCCACCATGCCCCGCCTATCTTCTCATCTCTAGGATACTTCCCTGGTCCCTCCATGCTGACAAAGATGCCTCTTCTGTGTGCTCCCACAGAAATTTGGGCATAGGACACGGCACTCATCACTGTATTATAGTATAGAATTTATTTATACACCTGTTCAAGTAAGAGTAGCTTCAGGACAAGGATCATGCCAATTTTAAATGTTTTCAGCTACTGTGTCTTGGCATACTTTTTTTGGCCATGCCCTATTTCTCCTCTCCTTCTGAGACTTGAGGACAGAGGTGTTGTGTCTTTCGTTACAGTGCCACACATCCTTGAGGCTCTATTTGTTTTTTCCATCTATTCTTTCTCTGTTTTTCAGATTGGCTACTTTTTTTTTAATATAACAGGCATGTGCCACCATGCCTGGCTAATTTTTGTATTTTTAGTAGAGACGGGGTTTCATGATGTTGGCCAGGCTAGTCTTGAACTCCCGATCTCAAGTGATCCACCCACCTCGGCCTCCCCAACTGCTGGGATTATAGGCGCCAGCCACTGTGCCCAGTCGGGGTACTTCCTTTTGTTCTGTCTTGAGGTTCAAGCATTCTGTTCCCACCATTCTGCTCTTGAGCCCATATGTGGAGTTTATTTGATCATTGTATTTTTTGGTTCTAAGATTTTCATTTGATTCCATGGGAGCAGTCTTTTGACTCCCTCTCAGCCACATGAGAAGAGGCCTTGAGCCTGGAACACTTCCTTACTAAGGGATGGAGAGTCCTCACAGCCTGTACTAGACTTGTTACCTTGTGTGGGAATATCTGTCCTTGTTTCAGACTCAGTGTGTGCTCCTTTGTTCTGCTTAAGTGTGTGTGTCCTGTGGCATCTGGGCCACACCATTACTCATCTGTCCCCTGCAGGGAGGGGATGAGATCTTTCTGCTGCAGCACAAGAAGAGCGTGTTGGCTGACAGAGGGACTTGTTGGCCAGAGAGGACGAACGTCCACTATCGAAGCTGATCTTGCTCTATGTGTTCTCTATGTGAGTAAAGTTATTCTACCCCAGGGCTCAAATGAACTGTATTTTCCTTGGAGATTCTGGTACCAAGATGCAGTGGGCAGAACTGCTTGGACATCTCCTCCTCAACAATTCTTTTTCTTGTCTTTGTCGTTGTTGCTGAAACTTCCTCCTGCTCTGCTGAGGCCTACTAAATTTTTTATATTTTTGAAACAGAGTCTCACTCTGTTGTCCAGGCTGGAGTGCAGTGGCGCAATCTTGGCTTACTGCAACCTCAAGTCTCCCGGGTTTAAGCAATTCTCCTGCCTCAGCCTCCCAAGTAGTAGCTGGGAATACAGGCGTGCGCTATGAAGCCAAGCTAATTTTTGTATTTTTAGTAGACACAGGGTTTCACCAAGTTGGCCAGGCTGGTCTCAAACCCCTGACCTCAGGTGATCTGCCCGTCTTGGCCTTGAAAACTGCTGGAATTACAGGTGTGAGTCACCGCACCTGGCTCTTGTCAGACAATGTAAACATCTGATTCACCTTAGTGTTTCCATCTGTTGATCTTTTCTCATTTGAAATTATCCTGGTTCTTGTTATGATGAGTGATTTTTTGATTGAAACCTGGATATTTTTGGCATTGTTCTGAGACTCTAGATGTTTTCTTTTCTTTTCTTTTTTTGAGATGGAGTTTCACTCTGTTGCTCCCGCTGGAATGCAATGGCGCAATCTTGGTTCATTGCAACCTCTGCCTCCAGGGTTCAAGGGATTCTGCTTCCTCAGCCTCCCAAGTAGCTGGGATTACAGGCATGCACTACCACACCAGACACATTTTTTTGTATTTAGTAGATACAGGGTTATACCATGTTGGTAAGGCTGGTCCAGAACTCCTGACTTCAGATGATCCACCCCTCTACCCACCAAAGTGTTGGGATTACAGGCGTGAGCCACTCCCTCCTTACTGCCAGGTGTGGGTGGAAGTCCAGGTTTCCCACTCACTCTTGGTTGACAATGAGTGTAATGGCTCCTTGCTACTGCTTTGTGGGGGATGGGAGTTGTGGCTCTCTACTAGGCCTAGATTGAGGCCTCCATTCACCCAAGCTGGGAGGTTACAGGAGTCCCTCGTTATTGCTCCCTACATTATTGCTCCCTACATTGCTCCCCCTCCACTGATACAATGGGGGGTGGTAGTATACCTCTGTGCAGTGATGAAAGTTTTGACGACTCTGACATTAACTCAGCAGGGAGAGGGACTGACCCTTCATAACTGCTGCGTGGAAGTCCAGGCTGCCTAGTGCAGTTGTGTGTGTGTGTGTGTGTGTGTGTGTGTGTGTGTCTATGTGTGTAGGGGGGGGATTTGAGGTGCCTCATTGCAGCCTGGTGAAGGTAGGAGTCCAGGCATCTGCTAGAAGTCCTCACACTATTCTGACAACTAAAGTTTTTGGAATAACTGAAAGTCCATTTATACTTGGCTCCCTCTCTCTCCTCAACCCTCACCCGATACTGATTTCTGTCATTTTTGTGTTCTGGCGTCAATTGGATAGTCTCTATGACAATGGGAAGTATGGGAGAACTGGTAATTGTTCTTGAACTTATTTTTGATCGTGACATTTATGTATTGTTCTGAGACTAGATAAACTATGACAGTTATGTACCTTTTTTTTTTTTTTTTGAGACAGAGTCTTGCCCTTTTGCCCAGGGTAGAGTGCAACAGTGCAATCTCGGCTCACTGCAACCTCCGCCTCCTGGGTTCAAGCAATTCTCCTGCCTCAGCCTCCCAAGTAGGTGGGATTACAGGCGCCCACCACCACGCCTGGCTAATTTCTGTATTTTTAGTAGAGATGGGGTTTCACCATCTTGGCCAGGCTGGTCTTGAACTCCATACTTCATGATCCACCTGCCTCGGCTCCCCAAAGTGCTGGGATTATAGGCGTGAGCCACCGTGGCTGGTCCACTTTTTATTATCTGTATAGGTTATATGGCACTAACATTATCAACACACTAGATATTCCTAAATGCTTTAGGTTAAATATTTAGTTGTTTAAAAGAAAGTTACATTATTTTCCTATAATTTAATAAGTTTCTTCTCTAATTAGTTGATGGTATTTACATAAGTATTAATAGAATATTGCTACAAAGTATGCACTTAGTACAAAATGTGACTTAGCCACTAGATTTTATGTAATTTTATAATACTTATCTGTATTAGTCGTATCAATTTGCTAAATTTAGATTAGACTTTCCCCAGCTCCTGTTGTATTTAGAATTATGATAAGGAATCAGTACTAAGTGATATAAGGCTGAATTTTTTTTTTTTCATGTGGAGTCTTGTTCTTGTCATCCAGGCTGGAGTGCAATGAGACATTCTTGGGTTCAATCGATTCTCCTATGTCAGCCTTTCCAGTAGCTGGGATTACAGGCACCTGCCACCATGGCTCAGTTAATTTTTGTATTTTTCGTAGAGTTGGGTTTTGCCACGTTGGTCAGGCTGGTCTTGAACTTTTGACTTCGTGATCTGTCCGCCTCGGCCTCCAAAAGTGTTGGGATTACAGGCATGAGCCACCACATCCGGCTTATAAGGCTGAATTTTAGAATAAATGAGACATGTAGCAATACTGGGGTCATATGCCTCAAGTACAGAGTAGGTTAGGACTGCTGATGTGTAAGGTTGTGGAGGGATAAGGAAGAAGTGATGGGTAGAGCAATAATAAATTTAGAACCCAGATTGTGAAAGCAAAAAAATTTGATAATTCCAATCTTCCTATTGAGGTTTTTCAATCTATGTGTCTGGCCCTTTACCTACCTTATGGCATCTAAAATAATGTTGTAAAGTGGCTGCATTTTCTCTTTTTCACAGATGAGAGAACTGAAGCTCAAATTAGACTAACTTGTTCAAGTCTGCCTATCAAGTGGTAGAGTTAGGATTTGAACCTAGATCTCTATGATTCCACAATTCATGCTCCTTTGGCTGCACTACTCTGCCTTCTACAGGAGTTTTCAGATTCACTTTTCATGGAAATTTATCGTAAAATCATTTATTTCTATGTCCCTATTTCTGTCTCTAGTGAAAGACAGTGAAAGATCTAAACCTTAGAGGCTCCATATATATTTCACATACATTTGACAGATAATACACTACTTAAACATATGTATGATGTAAGGACTTACGTTACCATATAAAATTTGCCCCATGCTTGATGATGGAGGATAGATCTTGTAGTTGAAATAGACATGTGCTGGCCTAGAGGACAGGTAACTTTCTCAAGGTTGCGCAGCCTGTCTGCCTCACTCCAACTACCACCCATTGCATCCACTCTTTGTAGTTCTATTACCTAGTAATAGAGGGAAGAAAGGTGTTGAAGAGTGAGGAGTGGGCACCCTTATAATCCTTGAAAAAGATGTGAGTCAGGACTGCCAACTTCAGGGAGATGGTCAAATACCAGCAGAATATCTATCTCTGCTCGTCCAAGTCTCTGTGTGTGTATGCGTATGAGAGAAAGAGTGCGAGAGTGAGTTAGTGGGGTGAAAATTCCCTTGGCTTTGAATGTCACCATTTGCGACAACGTTAATGTATTAATTTAGCCGTAGAAAAGATTTGGCCCTCTGTACACACTCATTCAAGCAAAATGGAATATCATTAAGAATGGGAAAGGTGTTTCAGAGGAAGTAATTAAACATGAAATATAATCTATACAAAACTACAGTTTGTTCATCTAGTTACTAGTCCCAGGGGAACAATTTAAAACACTGTGTGCAAAATCAGTTGGGATTCCCATAGCTTCCTGCTGAATACTGGAATTACTGGGTCAGCACTAAATTGTCCTCATATTTTGAAATCCAAGTTTAAATATATCTTTTTTATTGGTTACAGGTGGAAAACCTACTGAAAACATACAAAACTCCGTTTATAAAGAGAATCTTGTCTTTATATGTCCATTAACTTTTTCCTATCCCTGTTATAAGACATAGCTTAGCAAATTTGCCTTTTGAGAAGAGTAGTCGAAAGAAGGCCTGTTTTTTTTTCTCACTTATACTAAAGATTAAAAGCCAGATGAAAGCCTTTCCCCTGCACCTGAGAGAGAATGAACTGTTACTGTTGTCTAAGGGTTACAAACCTGCAGATTTTGAGGGACAGAAAGGCTTTCCTGGGCTACCAGCTGTGATGAGAATGTAATTATGTCTTCTCCCAGGTCTGTCCACAAGCAGCCCCTACTTTTTAAGAAGGCTCCACTGAAATCACGGCAATAGAACCCAACACTCTGGAGATCCCGCGTAACAATTTCTGATTGCTTTTTCTTGTAAGACTGTGATGAATTACTTATAAGACACAGGGTAAACACAGCACGAAAATTTGGCCCCTAAGTGCCGCCAACAGACAGACCTTTGGCGGTGGGGAGCCATGGTCCGCGACCCAGGCCCCGCGGGCGACTCTTCATTCCCTCCAGCCTGGGGCGTATGGGTGGGGGTCAAGAGAGCCTTTCCCCCTTCACTTTCGCCGCGGGTGAGGTGATCGGGGGCTGCCAGCGCAGGTCTGGCCTAGGGCGGCACCCGGGCTGCGGGGCACGGGGCCGAGAGCCGCTCCCCGAGCGCACTCCTTGAGGAGGCCATTATTTCCAGCTGTGCCAAAAGTCTGCGCCTTCTTCGGAGGGCAGAGGTCTAGGGCCGTGCGCCGCCTCCCGGCTACGCGACCTGTACCAGGCCCTGTGGGGTCCCGGGACCCCTGGAGCGCGCGCAGGACGGCCGGAGCCGCAGTCTGGGCCCATCTCAAAGCTTTCGGGCAGGCAAAGGCCGTCCCTGGAGTCTTAGCCAGCTGCTCGCGCCCGCCGCGGGCGGTGCCGGACCTCGCCCTTCCCCACTACTCCCCTCCCCCCTCCCGAGCCCGCCGCGGTTCCCGAGGTGACACGGCCCGGACCCTCCATTCTCTGCCCCAGTGTATTTAACCTGCACAACCTAACAGGAAGCTCCCTCTAGGTGACAACCCTTCCCCCGACAGACGCGCCCAGCAGCCAACCACCGGCCAGAATTGGCCTGCGTCCCGCTCCCCTCTCGGTGGCGGCCTCGGTGGGCGGGGCTCGGGCCGCTAGCAAGTTAAGTGGAGCCACGGCTGACGTGAGTCAACAAAGGTCACGTGAGGTGTGCAGGCCGCGCGGATTGGTGGCGCCAGCCGGGCGGGGAGGGGGGGTCACGGCGGCGGCGTGGGGTTCGCTGTGTGACACAATTACAACAACTTTGTGCTGGTGCCGGGGAAGTTTGTGTCTCCAACGAATCCCCCCCCGTGCTCCCCAGCCCCGCGCGCTCCGGCCGCTCCCGTCGTCCCCGCCCGTGGCTGCCCCTTGCCCAACCCCGCGATGTGACCCTACAGCCTATAGCCGCAGCTGCCGACCCGGGGGCTCCGCAGCCCCCTGCCGCCGCCGCCTTCACCGCCGCCGCGTTGGGATTTTTCGTCGCCGCCGCCCGCGGCGGAGGAGGAGGCGGTGATAAAGTTGGTGTGCTGGTCCCGCGCGCAGATTGGGGGCGTCGTTGCGGGCCCTGGTCCGGGGGGGGGGGTGTCGGCGTTGGAGTTGTGAATTCGCTGCGTTTCCATGAAATCCTGCGGAGTGTCGCTCGCTACCGCCGCCGCTGCCGCCGCCGCTTTCGGTGATGAGGAAAAGAAAATGGCGGCGGGAAAAGCGAGCGGCGAGAGCGAGGAGGCGTCCCCCAGCCTGACAGCCGAGGAGAGGGAGGCGCTCGGCGGACTGGACAGGTACGGGCCGCCGTCACTTGCCCAGTCGGCTCTGGACGGGCAGTAGCCGCTCTCCCGGGGGGCCCGAGCGCAGCTTGTCTCTGGCGGCGGCGGGGCGGGCACCTCGGTTTGGCGCTCTCCGCGCCGCCTCCGCCGGGGCTTCGGGTTCGGGCAGTGACGGGTCGGTGGTGTTCCCGGAGCGTTAACAAGCAGCCTGTGTCTCTCCCCACAGCCGCCTCTTCGGGTTCGTGAGGTTTCGTGAAGATGGCGCCAGGACGAAGGCCCTACTGGGCAAGGTAAGGCAGCCGCGAGTCGGAGCGCGGACACGGTCTCCCCGGCCGGCGCCGCGCTCGCCCCGGGCCCCGTGGCCGGGTCTGCGCTCTTTGTGACCGCGGACGATGGCCGAGGGGCTTCCGGAAAACGATTTCCTGCCTCTGCTCTCCCCCCCCACCCCCCGGGTACCCCGCTTGCTCCCTTGCGAAATCGCTCGCTCTTTTCCTCTTGTAGCTGGAGGAACTGAGACGGGATCGCTTTGGGGCCGGGCTCCACCGAGTCGACAAAACTGCTTGCTATTTTCCAGCTTTTTGCGGGTAGGCCAGTGATCGTCGAGGTGCCTATTTAGGGTCAAGGGATCCTGACTGTGCTCAGATCTCTCCAAATTTCGAACTTAAGTTGCCTCTCACGGGTTTAAAAAAATTCTTTTCCTTCAAGCAGGCTGTTCGTGATGTCTACTGTTAACCAAATGTTTTAGGCTTTCTTGTGTCCCCGCTCCCAGAAGGGGAAGTTGCACGGAGTTTAGGTCGGTGAAGAGTTTGCATTGGGCTGTTGACATGCATCTCGATTGAAATGTGTGTTACCTGAAGTTAGGTGACTTGTTTACTTTTTGGATCTTTTTGGCATAGAAATACCGTAATTATTTGTGAATGTGTTCTCTTCCTAGAGCCGCATTTCCTGTGTGTCTTTCAGGGGAGACTGGGGAGGATTCGGGGTGTAGTCTCTGTTTATTTGTGTGGAAAGTTGTTGGCACTGTCATTTAGTTAAGTAATGGCTGCTCCTATCGGCCCAAGATGGCGGGACAGGGTGGGAGGAGAAAGTGAAGGGGGGGGGGGTTTGGGGGAGGGAGTAGAGGTAAACATGGAAATAAATAGTAGCAGTGAATAAGCCTTTCCTTCGGAGTGTGTAGCTCAGTGGTGTTTAAAAAATATTACCCAAGATTATTTGCATATAGAGTTCTTGTACCTTTCACAAGCTTGGAAGAAGCATGCATAAGCCTGGTAAATGCTTATCAACCTGTAGCACATTTAGTTATCCATCCGTAAGCTATTGAACAAAGGCTGGAGTCTCAATCTGTATGCATCAGTTTATATTTCCTGACCAAAATCTGATTGCGATGATATTTGCATACTTTCTTCGTAATTGGGACCATGAAAGTTGGAGTGTGTGCTATAGGTGTTGTGTCCGTTAGACATTTTCTTTTCTAGCTGAAATCGTAGCTTTGCATTTGACACCTAGCTTTATTGTTGCCATTGAGAGGGAAGTTGGGAATAAGTCTAACATTTTATTCTTAAGTTGATTTTTTTTGTTTAGTTCTGAATTTTTACCTGTAGCCTGGTTTAGCAGAGTCGTTAATTCCTGTTTATCTGTAATTACACTTTTGTTTTTACTTAAAAGTGATTATAAGGAGTTTTATTGCATATAATGATTAGAAATCTAAATGGAAATAATGCTTTTTAGTAAGCCCGGCCCCTTTGACCGATACAGAAAAACTTGAATTAAACTTTGACTACGTAGGTTTTAATTGGCTTCATCACAATTATTGCTGTAAAAATGAACAGTGACTAGCTCTGGAAAGATTTAAGTGTCAGTAATTGTTGGTCTCCTGCCTTAAAGGTTTTTTTTTCTTTTCCCAATCTGAGTATTTAAGAAAACATTTTATTTAAAAATATTTGACTACTGTCAAAGTTGTCATTCTAAAAGATTAAACAAATGATTTAAATTTAAAGAGCTTGTTTTGGAGGGATTATTGCTGGTCTGACATGGGCTGATAAAATTGCTTGCAAAGATAATTCACTTGGAAAAGTTTGGCCAAATTGATTGCTTTTGGTTATGGTGATGAAAAAATAAATGGAATTTGATGTTTTATGTTGAGAATGTGTAAAATGCTAGTTAATGATTTTATGTCTTAGAACGCTCGTATTCAGACAGATTCATGGTGAATAGTGCTTAACGTTGGATTTCAGATTATAATATTAAACCCTGCGGTTAATGCACTAACGAGTTTAAATTTTAAAAAATTAACCATTTTCAAATATTTTTGGGAAGTTGTGCATTACTTGATGTTTGAATACAACATCTTAAACATGAAAAACTTGTGAAGCTTCACTATGTTTTGGGGGCTTCATGATATATAGGGTAATTTGATAAACGATTAAGTAGTTTGTTGAACTAAAGAAAAAAAATCTTCATTGCTTCAGACTCAGTGCTTGTGAGGTCCTACCTGCTTAGGTCAAGATTCATCAGCCTTAACATTAAAATAAAGCATTCTGTAATATGTGCTTGCAACCGCATGTAGCACTTGCTTGCATCTTTGTGAGCCTGAGCATACCAGTGGAGTGTGTAATGTAAAGCTTGACATTACATAACTTAGTACTCTCTGTTTGAATTGGATTCTGAATGAAATGAATGAGCTGGAGTCCTGCTATAGGATATATTGAATTATTTAGTTTCATCATCTTTTAACAATCCTCGAAGCAGTATTTCTTTATTTTTTATGGAATGTTGAGCTATGTTGGTTTCAGAATTCTTATTCTCTGAAAGTCTTAAGAGTTGGCTTTTCTTTACTGGGCAGGTTCAGGCTACTTACCTGAGGGCAGATAATGGAATTGAGTAACTCCCAGAACTCCCTATTTAGCTTTGGTTTTTGTCAGGCCCCCCTCCCCAATCCAATTTAGTCTGCACTTTTTATAACTTTTTTCCTTTCCGGCAGAAATTTAGCAATTACTGCTTGTTTTCAAAAATTCTTATTCCTATGTATTGATTTTCTTTCAAGTTTTTAAAATTCACATTTGTACGTTAAGAAAAAATAACTCTTGACCTAAAAGCTTTAGAAAGTTTAAAGCATTAAATATGTGTCTCTTTACTTGCCGTTTAACATATATACACATACATGTATATTCCTTTTCCAGATGTGAGGATAGTTTATCCAAACCACTGATTTTTGTCATCTCCCGAATGTTTTTGTCAGATTCAATTATATTAGAGTCGTTGAAAGAATTTTTTGTTTGTAGGATGGCCATTTGACATACAATGCCTGGGGTTTTGGATTAAAAAAAGTAGTTAATACAATGTATTTTTTGTTGGTAATGTCTTTAAGGTTGTAAACAGCTAGAGCTTGCGTAATCAGAGTTCTTGTAATATAGTGTGATCTCTAACAGTTTGTTTTTGAATGCTGACGCTTAATCTTCTGGTAGTGTAATAATTCAAGATTCTTATTTTTTCAATTTCAATGGAGTTACTTGAAAACTAAGAGAAATATTTTAACAGAAATTAACTTGTGACTTTTTTAGTACATTTTTGAAGACCTTTTGGGTTAATTTTTTTTTTTTAAGTAGGGTAAGGATTTGAGTTAAAGTAGGATGTATAAGAATATATACCATAAATGTAGTAAGTATAAATATAGTAGTACTACCAAGTATAGTTATAGTAATAACATAATACTAGAGGACTGGGGAATCTTACCTGTGTCAGGGAACTATTACTAAAATACGCAGTTTCGAAGTGTCTTATTTTTAAGTTTTTCTTAAATATCTTACTGGAAATGTTTTTTGTGGTTCTATTAATAGAAGATTATACAAAATCCTTAAGTTATGGATTTTATATCACTTAAAAATGTATGCTCTTTTTTTTCTAGGATATATTAGCATTAAAACAGTTGGTGTTTTTAATTTTTTTGATAACGGAAGTAGTTTAAGATCCATTGAAACATATTTTCTTTTTTTTTTTTTTTTTTTGAAATGGAGTCTTGCTCTGTTGCCCAGGCTTGAGTACAGTGGCACCATCTCGGCTCACTGCAGCCTCTGTCTCCTGTGTTCAAGCAGTTCTTTGCCTCCCAAGTAGCTGGGATTACAGGCGCCTGCCACACGTCCGGCTAATTTTTGCATTTTTAGCAGAGACTGGGTTTCATCATCTTGGCCAGGCTGGTCTTGAACTTCTGACCTCGTGATCTGCCTGCCTCAGCCTCCCAAAGTGCTGGGATTACAGGCGTGAGCTACCACGCCCGGCCAAAGAATATTTTCTTAAATTTGGTTTGCTGGCATGTATGGTAGGGGGAAATTAGTAGGTCAGTTCTTGAGGTGGCTTTCTTATACTGTAATATTTGGATGTTGATTAAAAACATTCTGGGGTGGGGGGATTGGGGAGGGATAGCATTAGGTGAAATACCTCATGTGATGATGGGTAATGGATACAGTAAACCACCATGGCACGTGTATACCTATGTAGCAAACCTGCACGTTCTGCACATGTACCCCAGAACTTAAAGTATGATAAATGAAGAAAAGAAAAAAAATCTGGAATATTATAACACCCCCCCCCCAAAAAAAAAATTCTAATTTATGTGTGTCTTTGCTTGCTGGCATGTAAAGGCATACAGGTTGAGTATCATTATCCAAAATGCTTGGAACCAGATGTGTTTTGGATTTGTGATTTTTTCTGGATTTCAGGATATTTGCAGAATACATACCAGTTGAGCATCCCTAATCCGAAAAATCTGAATTCCAAAATGCTCCAATGATCATTTCCTTTGAGCATGTCATGTTGATACCCAGAAAGTTTCGGTATTTAGGTTTTCAAATTAGGGATGCGCAACCTGTAAATTCATTTGCAGTGCTAAAGATGGTTAGTGTTTTGGTTAGAAAGTAATGAGACCCTGTCTCCAAAAAAGAAACAACACACACACACACAAAACCCAAAAGAAAGTAACCTTAGAAATAACGTCATGCTTTGTGTTTGAAAACTAGGTCTTCAATTTAATGTGTTTTCAGGAGTTCTCTAGTTTGGAAGATTGTCTTTCTGAACAATTGTAGTCTTAATTTTTTACATGGACAAAGTCTTATATGCTTGGTATTTCCTAAAGTTTTGATACATCCCTGGTAATAAAGATATTCTAAGAGACTATAGACATGTTTGCATATTTGGGTACAAAATAGAACTGCAGCAATACATAAACAGATACTTTTAAAGTTCTAGATACTTTTTTTTTTTTTTGGTGACAGAGTCTCATGCTGTCCCCAGGCTGGAGTGCAGTAGAGCTATCTTGGCTTACTGTAACCTCCTCGGCCTCCCAGGTTCAGGCGATTCTCCTGCCTCAGCCTCCTGAGTAGCAGGAATTACAGGTGCCTGCTACTACACCTGGCTAATTTTTGTATTTTTAGTAGAGGCGGGGTTTCACCATGTTGGCCAGGTGGGTCTCAAACTCCTGACCCCATGTGATCCACCTGCCATGGCCTCCCAAAGTGCTGGGATTATAGGTGTGAGCCACCACACCTGGCCAATATCTTAAGTTGTTAAGAAAAACTGCCTGAGAGATGAATTTCTGTGACTTAGGTGAAGTGATGGGTTGTATACTTTAAACCAAAGTGAAAGTTCATTGCTTAGCTAGCTGCAGAGTAAGTCTTTTTCTGACTTAAATTATGTAACATTTAGTTTTTGTTTACATAGTACCAATATTCTTATTCTTTGAAAGGATTTGTTTATTTTTACTTTGAAATTCATTGTGATGCTTTGAACTCTTTGAAATTGATGTTAATGACTGATAACACTGCATTATTAATAATATTTTTGAAATGTGGTATCTAGAGAGCTAATTTATGTTAAGAAAAATCGTCACCAGTTTGTCCAAGAATTGAAATGGTGGTTAGGCTGTTTAGGACTCACATGTATTATTTGTAGGTTAGTTAATTAATGAAGTTTATTTAATGAATGCATAATTGACAGTTTTAAGTACTTATCCTGAAACTTCACATATAATTTTATCAGTTTTCCACATTGGTTTGTAAATTATCGTGACAGTAAATTAAAACAGTATTTTTTTTTTTTTTATATGGAGTCTCGCACTGTCACCTCGGCTGGAGTGCAGTGGTGCAATCTTGGCTCGCTGCAGCCTCCGTCTCCCAGGTTCAAGCGATTCTCCTGCCTCAGCCTCCTGAGTAGCTAGGATTACAGGGGCCCACCACCATACCCGGCTACTTTTTTTGTATTTTTAGTAGAGACAGGGTTTCACTATGTTGACCAGTCTGGTCTCGAACTCCTGACCTTGTGATTCACCCACCTAGGCCTCCCAAAGTGCTGGGATTACAGGCGTGAGCCACCACGCCTAGCCTAGAACAGTATTTTAATGTACACTAAGTGCAAGTCTTCTATGCAGACAGTATGAAGATAACATGGATATTCCTTGCCCGTGTTGAACTTAAGTTCTTTAAGAGGGGGTGAGATAAGGTTAAGGATGACTAACACCGGAACATCTTTGGGAGAAGAAAAATGTGAATACTTCTGAAAGTTTATGATAAAGGTAAATTTAACAAGGTACAAGTTAGAATGGCTCTTAAAGATGAGGATTGTTGATTGTGTTTCTCAGAGATGGTATTTCTTGATTTAGATGTTAGCAAGGCATCTTATAATTTTGTTTAGGAAAACATGATTTAAAAATCACATGTAGCTTTTAGCAGATGTTCAAAGGATGATCTGCTGTGCATTCTGTCCTTTGATCTCATTTTGTAGTAATATTTACCTTGTTATGAGTTCTTGAGATCCTTAAATGAGTGTTCACAGGTCAATTAAAATTTTCTGACAGTTTGGAAGGACACTCAAGAAGTACTTAATGGTCATCTTGGATTACAAGACGCCTTTGGGGTGAGAAGGAGGGGAGATTTTAAACTTTTTATTGTATAGATTTCTGTACTGCCCCCCCCCACCCTTTTTTTTTTTTTTTTTTTTTAACACCGTAGATGTGTATTACCTAGAAAGAAAAAAGAGAGAGAAAAAGAAAGGAAAAGGGAAAAAAACCCAAAAAAACAGAAAAAAAAGACATGTATTACCTTAAAAATAATACAATAGGCCAGGGCGCAGTGGCTCACGATTGTAATCCCAGCCCTTTGGGAGGCCAAGGTGGGTGGATCACGAGGTCAAGAGATGGAGACCATCCTGGCCAGCATGGTGAAACCCTGTCTCTACTAAAAATACAAAAATTAGCTGGATGTGGTGGTGCGCGCCTGTTAGTCCTAGCTGCTTGGGAGGTTGAGGCAGGAGAATCACTTGAACCAGGGAAGTGGAGGTTGCAATGAGCTGAGATCGCGCCACTGCACTCCAGCCTGGCGACAGAACAAGACTGTCTAAAAAACAAAACAATAAGGCCAGGCATGGTGACTCACGTCTGTAATCCCATCACTTTGGGAGGCCGAGTTGGGTGGATCAACTGAGGTCAGGAGTTCAAGACCAGCCTGGCCAACGTGAGGAAACCCCCTCTCTACTAAAAACACAAAAAATTAGCTGGATGTGGTAGCTGGCGCCTATAAGCCCAGCTACTTGGGAGGCTGAGGCAGGAGAATGCTTGAACCCCGGAGGTGGAGGTTGCAGTGAGCCGAGATCATCCCATTGCACTCCAGCCTGGGCGACAGAGCGAGACTCTGTCTCAAAAAAAAAAAAATAATAATAAGCACTCTGATAGTATACCAGAATATTGTATTTTGGTTGACTAAAAATGGATTTACACTACCATGTCTGCAGTTAGAAGAGATAATTTTGAAGGCCTTATTGCATTTTATTAGTCTCAAGTTGGGATGCTTTTGAACTTGATGGTCCTTCAGTGAGGGTAGGAGTGAATGGAGTAGAGATGTACCCAATTAGGTCCTATTTCTTCGTGTTTTAGATGGCTTTGTGATAGTCACTGCACTCATTCTTCATTTTGATCTTTAGCATCTGCTTCATTGCTGACTTTACTTTTGGGTCTGATTTGGCACAGGCTGCTACTTGGGACCTGATTAAAAACTGTAACCTGGAAAGGTGGGAGTAATCCCCTTGTTAGACAGTTTTAGGTTTCTGAACCAATTTGTAGACTGCTTGGAACTTGGAACTTTCTTCTATGTAAACTTTTATTAAAACTGTTGGTATCATTTCATTGTGGATGTATTTTTGTATGCTTTTTGTAATCTTCTCTGTGGTAGTGTTTTTTTTTTTTTTGGAAAGGCTAGAACAGCCATTTTTTTTTTTTTTTTTTTTTTTTTTGAGATGGAGCTTTGCTCTTGTTGCCCAGGCTACAGTGCAGTGGCGCCATCTCGGCTCACTGCAACCTCCGCCTCCTGGGTTCTAGCGATTCTCTTGCTTCAAAGTAGCTGAGTTTACAGGTATGCACCACCATGCCTGGCTAATTTTTGTATTATTAGTAGAGCCAGGGTTTCACTGTGTTGGCCAGGCTGGTCTTGAACTCCTGACTTCAGTTGATCTACCCACCTCGGACTCCCAAAGTGCTGGGATTAAAAGTGTGAGCCACTGTACCTGGCTGAGAATTTTGTCTTTGTTAGAATGAATAGAAGATACTGCTGCTAAGTTTATTCTCAGGAAGAAAGTTGGGCTTTGTTATAGTGAAGGTTATTATATAAGGTCATCTAATTCATTTTAGTTTAGAATGGTGGAAGAAGTTGTTTTAGATAAAGGGTTGTTTTCAGACTGTAGATTTATTACTTGTTCATTAGATCTTTGTCTTTTTTTGAAAAAAAAGTTTATTAGGAAAAATTTTCAGTGTTTTCAAAAGTAGTGAAAATCAGCCATCACCTAGCTTCAACAGTTTTCAACTCATGACCAGCCCTGTTTCATCTATATATATCTTGCCCCTCACCCATGCTATTTTGAAGCACATCTCAGCAATCAGTCACATCATTTAATCCGTATTTGTTTCTGAAACATAACCATGATGCCCTCTACTACATGTAAAATAATTTCTTAATCTCAAATATCTATGGACCTTGTTTTTTGCTATAAGGAAGTCGAGAAATAGTTGCTTGGAAAATGAGTAGAAAACATTTAGGTGAGTATATGAGGTGAATTTTGTTTGTATTTAGATATTGTGATAGGGTTCTATGATGGAATGTTACGTAATATGAGACACAAGAGGTAATCTGTCCTAAGAACTTTATGAATCGTAATTGCTTGAGTCTGGATAGTTTTTACTTTTAGAGAAAATTTGTTTTCAAGATACTGTAGTTAAATATTTTAAGTTTTTGAATTTCAGATATCAGAATGAGAACTACAAAAGCTTCTTTCTGCTTTGCTTGATTGATTTGTGAAACATTTGTTGACCTGCTGTGGTTGAGGGACTCTGTCAAGTTTTGGGGCAACCAGTAAGACCTGGCCTCTGCCCCTGCAGTCAGTCTGTTGGGGGAGAGGCTGACAGACTGAGTGATCATATGATGTAGTAAATATAATAATAAAGACATATGCAAAGTACTGTGAGCTGTGAAATGATTGAGTAATTAAAATATTTAAAACTTTTTATTATGGATCATTTAAAGTATGCACAGGTGTTGAAGATAGTTTAATGAACTCCTGCTTTCAACAGTTCTCCACATTTTGGAGCAGTTAGTTTAGTTTGTTTTTTTTTTTTTTTTTTTTGAGACATGGTCTCACTCTGTCAGCTGTTACCCAGGCTGAGTACAGCCATGCTATCTGGGCTCACTGCAACCTCTGCCTCCCAGGCTCAAGTTATTCTCCTGTCTCAGCCTTCTGAGTAGCTGGGACTATAGGCGTGAGCCACTAAGCCTGGCTACTTTTTGTATTTTTTTGTAGAGACAGGGTTTCACTGTGTTACCCAGGCTGATCTCCAACTCCTAGGCTCAAGGTACATGCCTACTTCAGCCTCCCTAAGTGCTAGGATTACAGGCGTGAGCCACTGTGCCAGCTGGAGCGGTTAGTTTTTTGAGACAGAGTCTTACTCTGTCACCCAGGCTGGAGTGCAGTGGTGTGATCTTGGCTCACTGCAACCTCCACCTCCTAGGTTCAAATGATCCTCCTGCCTCAGCCTCCTGAGCAGCTAGGATTACAGGCTCGTGCCACCATGCCCAGCTAATTTTTTTGATTTTTAATAGAGATGGGGTTTCACCATGTTGGCCAGGCTGGTCTGGAACTCTTGGCCTCAAGTAATCCTCTTGTCTTTGCCTGCCAAAGTGCTGGGATTACAGGCATGAGCCACCGTGCCTGGCCTGGAGCAGTTAGTTTTGACTGGAGAAGTGACTGAGAGAAACTACACAAAGGTTCAGCATTTAGCCTTGGTTATGAAAAATGAGTAGAAATTTACCAGGTATGTAGATGTAGATTTAGCAAGAGTAAAAAGAGGGTAAAGAGTTAAAGGTGTAAGGCCGGGCACGGTGGCTCATGCCTGTAATCCCAGCACTTTGGGAGGCTGAGGCGGGCAGATCACCTGAGGTCGGGAGTTGGAGACCAGCCTGACCAACATGGAGAAACCCTGTCTCTACTAAAAATACAAAATTATCTGGGTGTGGTGGTACATGCCTGTATCCCAGCTGCTCAGGAGGCTGAGACAGAGAGAATCACTTGAACCTGGGAAGCGGAGGTTGTGGTGAGCTGAGATTGTGCCTTTGCGCTCCATTCTGGGCAACAAGAGTGGAACTCCATCCTGGAAAAAAAAAAAAGAGTTAGAGGTATAAAGTTAAATGGTGTTTGAGGAATTGTGAATAGTAGAGTTTTTCAGTGAGATTGGGAAAAGATAACTGAGTGTGTGAGGAGCCCCATTACTATAGGCCGTAGGATGTTTTGGGGCATTGTTAACTCAACTCCTTAATCAGGTGAAGTGACATGACCAGAAGTAGGTTTTATGGGAGTATTTACTGGCCACTCTAAGAAGAATACGGTGTAAAGGGAAAGGAGCTTCAGTACCGATGGATAGAGAGGAAGGGATCAATTTTAGGATGGAATTCTGTTCCTAGCAATTACTAGATGTGTGATCCTTGGGGCAAGCAAGCATCTTCAGAGGCTCAGTTTTCTCTGTAAAGTAGAAGTAGTAATACATTTCCTGCAGGGCTATTGCATTTTGTGTTAGGGAAAAAAAATGCAAAGTGTGTGACGTTGGACTTGGTGCATGGAAGGTGATCAGTATGAGATAATATCTTGGATAATGATAACATCTTGGAAAAGACAAGTTTAAACTAAGGCTGTGGTTTAGGAATGGGGTGAGGTGGAGGTAGACTTAGGAGCTCTTGAAAAGGCCTTTCTTGGCTTTCATAATGTACTTTCTACTTTTGCTTTGTAGCTGACAACATCTCAGTCTTTGCAAGGAGGCTGTGTTTTAGGTCCTCTTTACTCACCCTCTCCCCAGTTTACATAAGATGTTTCACCGCCTGCTTGACTACCTTGGTATCTTGAAGGCGCTCTCAAACTGAACATATGCAAACTAAATTTATAATTGTCTTTAATGTTCATTATCTTAGTAAATGTCACTTACCACTGCCCATGCCACAAACCTTGGAATAGTGGTTAACACCTCTTTTCTCAACTCCTAATCATCAGCACCTCATCATTTCTACTTTTTTTTTTTTTAATGGAAGAATCCTCACTTTGTTACCCAGATGAGTGCTTTGGCATCATCACTGCTCACTACACGCGTGACCTTCCAGGCTCAAGAGCAATCTTCCACCTTAGCCTCTCAAGTAACTGGGACTACAGGCATGTGGCAGCACGTCTTGGCTAATTTTTTTTTGACAATTTTTTGTAGAGATGAGCTCTTGCTATGTTGCCTGGGCTCAGTTTGAACTGTTGAACACAAGTGATCTTCTAGTCTTGGCTTCCAAAGTGCTGGGATTAGAGGTATGAGCCACTGTGCCTGGCCTACATTTTAAATCTTAAATCCGTTTCCTTCCATCCCCACTTCTCCCATCCTAATTGCAGCCATGATACTGTCTTTGACTTTTGAAATACCCTTCATGCAATTTTTTGAATATAGTATACTTCCACATAGTACAAAATTGAAAAGTTATAGAAGGATGTTACAGTGAAGATCACCCCCTGTGCTTGCTTTGGCAGCACGTATACTAGAACTGGAACGATACAGAGAAGAGTAGTATGGCCAAAAAATTAAAAAAAAATTCTAGCAGGGCACTGCAGCTCACGCATGTAATCCCAGCCACTTTGGGAGGCCAAGGTGGGTGTATCACGAGGTCAGGAGTTTGAGACGAGCCTGGCAAACACGGTGAAATCCTATCTCTACTAAAAATACCAAATAATATTAGCCGGGCGCTGGTGGTGGAGCCTGTAGTCCCAACTACTTGGAATGCTGAGGCAGGAGAATCGCTTGAACCCAGGAGGCAGAGGTGGGCAGTGAGCCAAGATTGCACCACTGCACTCCAGCCTGGATGACAGAGTAAGACTCTGTCTCAAAATAATAATAATTCCTACATTGTCTCTTCACTTACTTCTGTTTTTTTAAGAGGCAGCCACTTGATAAAGTTTATTGGGTAGCTTTTCACATTTCAAGCATATTCTGTTAGATATTTTTATCATAACAATGAGATCATACTGTATATTGTTAAAATGCTTTGTTAATTTTACCGCTTGCTATATGAAAATACTGGTATTTTTTTTTTTTTTTTGAGACGGAGTCTCGCTCTGTCGCCCAGGCTGAAGTGCAGTGGCACGATCTTGGCTCACTGCAACCCGCGCCTCCCGGGTTCAAGTAATTTCCTGCCTCAGCCTCCCCTGTAGCAGGGACTACAGGTGTGCGCCACCATGCCTGTTTTTTTTTTTTTCTTTTCTTTCTTAAAATTTTTTTTTTTTTTTTTCTTTTTCTCTTTTTTTTTAAAATGGGATTTCACCATGATGGCCAGGCTGGTCTTGAACTCCTGACCTCAGGTGATCCACCCACCTCGGCCTCCCAGAGTGCTAGGATTACAGGCGTGAGCCACTGCACCTGGCCCTGGCTAAGTTTTTGTATAGTTTTTAGTAAAGACAGGGTTTCACCTTGTTGGTCAGGCTGGTCTCGAACTCCTTTGTGATACGCCCGCCTCGGCCTCCCAAAGTGCTGGGATTACAGGCGTGAGCCACCATGCTCAGCCCTGGTAGTTTTTTATATCCAGTTGTCTTGGGTTCAAATAGTGAGATACTGGTGAGGGGATTGATTTGGGTAGTACAAGTTTTTTGATTTTGAGGTTCTGTTACTCCTTTTATACATGGTATCGAATGTAGAAATTATTCATCATGTGAAGGTCTTAATGGAAAGTGTGTTCACATGTATTTTCCTAAGATAGTAGTTACTTAATTTTATATACTGTGAACCCTTTTTTTTTTTTTTTTGAAATGAGCGTCTCGCTCTGCCGCCCAGGCTGGAGTGCAGTGGCATGATCTCTGCTGACTGCAACCTCCGTCTCCTGGGTTCAAGCAATTCTCCTGCCTCAGTCTCCCAAGTAGCTGGGATTACAGGTTTGTGCCACCACACCTGGCTAATTTTTTGTATTTTTAGTAGAGATGAGGTTTCACTATGTTGGCCAGGCTGGTCTTAAATTCCTGACCTTGTGATCTGCCTGCATCAGCCTCCCAAAGTGCTGGCATTACAAGCGTGAGCCACCGTGCCCGCCTACTCTGAATTCTTGATTGGAATAATTGGCAAATTTTGCCTTCATTGCTCTGACTGATTACTAGGCCCCATGAATACTAACTGAATTCATTCCCTAATGTGTATAGAAGTAGCCACAGTTATACTACTTGCTATCTTTTTTTTTGAGATGGAGTCTTGCTCTGTTGCCCAGGCTGGAGTACAGTGGCACAGTCTTGGCTCACTGCAACCTCCGCCTCCCGGGTTGAATCCTCCCAGGTTCAAGCCATTCTCCTGCATCAGCCTCGTGAGTAGCTGCGATTACAGGTGCCTGAGACCATGCCGTGCTAATTTTTTGTGTTTTCAGTAGAGACGGGGTTTCACCCTCTTGGCCAGGCTGCTCTCGAACTCCTGACCTTGTGATCTGCTGCCTCGGCCTCGCAAAGTGCTGGGATTACAGGCGTGAGCCACCGCGCCCGGACTACTTACTGTCTTGTAATTGTAAGATTCATTTATTTTCATTGTTTATTCTTGGTTTTTATTATAGAAAAGATAAAATAGGTAAGTTTGCATTCTTGATTAGTTAAAAAAAAGTACAGCCTTTAGTGTGTTAACTTATTTTATAGATGAATATCTTTTTTTTTTTTTTTTTTTTTTTCCTGGAGACAGGGTCTCACTGCCCCCCCAGGCTGCAGTGCAGTAGAGTGACCTTGGCTCACTGCAGCCTCTGCTTCCTGGATTCAGGTGATTCTTTCACCTTAGCCTCCTGAGTAGCTGGGACTACAGGTGCACACCACCACTCTCAGTTTTTGTATTTTTTGGTAGAGAGGGTTTCACCATGTAGGCCAGGCTGGTCTCGAACTCCTAACCTCAAGCGATCTGCCTGCCTCGGCCTCTGAAAGTTCTGGAATTACAGACAAGAGCCACCATGCCCAGCCCCAGAGTATCTTTATTTTTGTTATAAAGATGAAAAATTTGGTGATCGTGCTCGGACAATAGTGCTTTTCTGGAGTCATGTTCCCCTTGAGTGTCGGTAACCCTTTAGCTACATACATATATGATTTCAGAGCATATAGGGAATCTTGCTTGAAGCTCAACTGTGGATATTGGTTCAATATTTTCTTTTTTTTTGGAGACGGAGTCTCACTCTGTCGCCCGGGCTGGAGTGGAGTGGTGCGATGTTGGCTCACTGCAGCCTCTACCTCCTGGGTTCAGGTGATTCTTCTGCCTCAGCCTCCTGAGTAGCTGGGACTACAGGTGCGTGCCACCACGCCTGGCTATTTATTTTTATTTTTATTTTTAGTAGAGACAGGGTTTCACCGTCTTGGCCAGGCTTGTCTCAAACCTCCTGACCTCGTGATCCACCCACCTTGGCCTCCCAAAGTGCTGGGATTACAGGCATGAGTCACCGCACCTGGCCTAGCCTCTAGCTTTTAAGACCAGAAACGGAATGCACATAATGAAATTGAGATTTGTATGCTTTTGTTAATCTAAAGTTGCATGTTTTTGTTAATCTAAGATTAACCATTTAATTAGTTTTAGACTGGTTTGAAAGTTTTTCTTTAGTGTTTTGACAGTCCCAAACCACTTCTTTCTTACATTTGGGATTGTTATTACTTAGGTCAGGTCTGATGTTTAATTCTGGGCATAATCACTGTATATTCCTGCTTGCTAGGAACTCATGTGATGGCAAGGTTAAGTGAATTCTCAGGTATGAATGGATAAGAAATATCACATTGAATAAATATATATTAGGTACTGGGTATGTGGATATTACAAAGATGAGTAAGGATCTTTAGTTTCCCAAAGAGTAGCAAGAGTCACTTGGCATTAGTTAAGGCACTTTCTGATCTATTGAAAGTAAGCATTTATTTATTTATTTATTTATGAGACGGAGACTTGCTCTGTTGCCCAGACTGGAGTGCAGTGGTGCAATCTTGGCTCACTGCAACCTCCGCCTCCTGAGTTCAAGTGATTTGCTCATCTCAGCCTCCCAAGTAGCTGGAATTTTAAGTGCCTGCCACCACCATGTCCGGCTAAGTTTTTTTTTTTTTGACTGAGTTTTGCTCTTGCTGCCCCAGGCTGCAGTATAGTGGCACCATCTTGGCTTACCACAACCTCTGCCTCCCAGGTTCAAGCAATTCTCCTGCCTCAGCCTCTCAAGTAGCTGGGATTACAGGCGCATGCCACCATGCTTAGCTAATTTTTGTATTTTCAGTAGAGACAGGGTTTCACCATGTTGGCCAGGATGGTCTTGATCTCTTGACTTTGTGATCCGCCCTCCTCAGCCTCTCAAAGGGCTGGGATTACAGGCGTGAGCCACTGTGCCCAGTCTACTTTTTGTATCTTTATTAGAGACAGGATTTCACCATGTTGGCCAACCTGGTCTTGAACTGACCTCAGGTGATCCACCCACCTTGGCCTCTCAAAGTGCTGGAATTACAGGTGTAAACCACTCCACCCAGCCAAAAGTAAGCTTTTATCGTTGGATTTTGCTGTCTGCGTGTGTCTCTGTGTGTATATGATTATACTTTTGTTACAAGTCTATCAGTTAAAAAGAGTTGGAGCTTGTAAGTTAGATTCAGTATAACTCATAACTCCTAAGGAAAAGCTTTTTAAAAAGTGTTTTTTTTTTTAAATCAGCTTTTCAAAGATGATGAATGAATAGATAAAATTAAGTGTCTATCTGTCCTTGAGGGGTGCTCAGGTTTGTGCATTGACACTCATTGGCCAGGATGTTGTAAACAGCATTGAGACATTCAGAGAATAACTTTTAATAGACTATCTATATAGATTATCCAGTCCTTAAATAGTCATGATTCTATGAAAGAGGTAAGTGGGGTCCTGACTATCTGAAGGAAAGCTGGAGTCCTTAACAATCTAATGTAAGTTTTTTTGGCTCTTTGTTTTGTTGGATTGGTTGTCCTTATTTACAGAAGTGGACATCACATGATAGATTGGATATCATGGATATATTTCTGTAAATGGCAACACTTATCTATTAGCTTATTTAAAAATCTGACTTTTTATTTTGAGATAATTGTAGATTTATATGCATTTGTAAGAAATAATAGAGCTAGTGTGTACTTTACCCCAGTTTCCCCCAATTGTAGCATCTTGCAAAACTGTGGTATAATATTACAACTAGGATGCTGATACTGAAATATAGTCAAGGGACAGAGAAGTTCCACACCAAAATATATATCTTGTTCCCCTTTTATAGCCATATCTACTTCCTTCTTTCATCTCTTCCCACCCCCTGGCAGCTACTAACCCATTTATCCATGAATTCATTTGTATAGTTTTGTCATTTTAGGAATGTTATGTAAGTGGCATCATACAGTATATATCCCTTTTGGATTTCCCTTTTTCATTAAGCAGATATCCCTGGAGAGTTATCTAAGTTGTATTTGTATCAATAGTTTGTTCCTTTTTGATGCATCACAGTTTCTTTAATCATTTACCCTTTGAAAGACATCTAGTTATTTCCCGGTTTTTGGCTGTTGTGAATAAAACTGCTATGAACATTTGTGTACAGGTTTTTGTGTGAACATAAGTTTTCTCTGGGCTACATGCCCAAGAGTACAATTGCTGGTAGTTGCATATTTAGTTTTATAAAAGCCATCAAACTGTTCTGCAGAGCTTCTCTACCATTTTACATTTCCACCAGCAATGTATTGAGTGTTGTAGTTGCACTGCATACCTTGCCCGCATCTGATATTTTTGCTGTTTTTATTTTTGACATTCTTGATAGGGTGTGTAGTGATAAGGCATTATGGTTTTAATGTGTGTTTCCCTAATGGCTAGTGATTTTGAACATCTTTCATGTTCTTATTTTCCATCTGTATATCGTCTTCGGTAAAATATCTGTTCGTGTCTTTTGCACATTTTCTAGTTGGGATTGTTTGGTTTTTATTTCATTTTATTTTTTACTGTTCAATTTCTGAGATTTCTTTATATTTTCTAGATTTTAGTCCTTGTTGGGTATGTGGTTGGAAATATTTTCTCCTGCTCTATAACTGTAAGTGATTTTACAATCTTTGCAGAGCAAAGTTTTTAATTTGTTGTGTTCCAGTATATTAATTTTTATCTTGTGGATCTTGTGTTGATGTGAAATATAAAAACACATTGCTTGGCCCTAGGTCCCTAAGGTTTATTTTTTTTCTCCTAAAAGTTTTACAGTTTTAGGCCGGGTGCGGTGGCTCATGCCCGTAATCCCAGCACTTTGGAAGGTGAAGGCGGGTGGATCACAAGATCAGGAGTTCGAGACCAGCCTGGTGAACATGGTGAAATCCTGTCTGTACTAAAAATACAAAAATTTGCCAAGCATGGTGATGTGCACCTATAATCCCAGCTACTCAGGAGGTTGGATGCAGGACAATTGCTGAACCCGGGAGGTGGAGGTTGCAGTGAGCCTGAGATCACACCTATGTCTTAGTCATAGCTTATTCCTCTTCCTTATTTCTGGAAATGTTACTGCTTTCTAAGCATTCCTCAAGTTACTTCCTCTTCCTTTGTTTTCCCCTGCCTTTACCTCTTAAAAATCTCCAAGTTTTTAGCCAGTATCGGGCCAAGCATAGAATGTGAGGTCCTGTTCTGGTCAATGGAACTGGACACAGCAGTAGGGCGATTGTGTCGGGTTATGGAAGTTTTAAATGTCCCTGTTTCCTTTGTTAGGTGTGCTCTCCTGGCAACACTGCCTGAGGAGCTACACCCTTCCTGCAGGAAGTAAACTAGCCTTGCTGAGTTATCCATTGTCTTGGTGTACATTTTTGCTACATAATAAACCCGTTTCCAACGCTACACTGAGCCTTCCAGTTCATGAACATGGGGATGTCTCTTTGTTTACTTAGGTCGTCTTTGATTTGTTCCATGAGCATTTGTTAACTCTATACCTCGATATTCATTTCCTTTTTGAGCAATTGCAAATGATGATGCATTTTAATGCAAATTTCTAGGTCTTTATTGTTAGCATGTAAATTTTTGTGTGTTGATTTTGTATCCTGCAACCTTAGTGAATTCATTTATTATAGGAGGTTTTTTTTTTTTTTTTTGAGATGGTGTCTTGCTCTGTCGCCCAGGCTGGAGTGCAGAGGTGGGATCTTGCTGGCTCACTGCAACCTTTGCTGCCCAAGTTCAAGCAATTCTCCGCCTCAGCCTCCCAGAAGTTGGGATTACAGGCGTGACCACCGTGCCTGGCTAAGTTTTGTATTTTTAGTAGAGACAGGGTTTTACCATGTTGGTGAGGCTGGTCTCGAACTCCTGAGCTCAGGGGATCCACCCACCTCAGCCTCCCAAAGTGCTGGGATTACAGGTGTGAGCCACTGCACCTGGTGGCAGGTTTTTTTTTTTTTTTTTTTTTTTTGTAGATTGCTTGTTGTGAGATTTTCTAGGTAGATAATCATGTCACCTGTGGGTAGGAAAAGTTTTATTTCTTCCTTTGAGACCTGTAGGCTAGAACTGCCATTACTGTGTTAAAGAAGAGTAGTGGAAAAGCACTCAATATTTTGTCCTAAAGTTATAGCATTTTTGTAGATGCTATTTATTGAGTTGAGGAAGTCCATTGCCACCCCACTCCTTCCTCAGTTGCTGAGATTTTTAATCTTGAATAGAGGTTGGATTTTGTTAAATGCTTTTTTCTGAGTCAACTATGTGATTATATAAATTTTTTGGTTCAGCCTATTGATATGATAACATTGATTTTTGAATGCTAAACCAGCTTTGCATACCTGAGTAAAACCCAGTTGGTCATGGCGTATACTTCTTTGTGTACGTTGTTGGATTACATTTGCTAATACTTTGTTGAGAAATTTTTGTGTATAAGATCATGACAAGTATATGGATGAGTATATTCTCATATATAATAATAGAGTATGAGGATGCTAATATTTCGTTGAGGATTTCTGCCTCTAAGTATGAGTAGAGAGATACTGGTTTGTAAGTAACATTTTTTTGTACAGTGCTATGTTTTTGGTATCAGGATGACTACCAGCCCTCCGATAAAATGAGTTCCCTTCTATTTCTGGGATCAAGATATGAAAATTGGTTTTCCAATTCATCCTTTAACGTGTTTGTGTACGAATTGCTTAATAAATTGTTTGTTAGAATCGTTTGTTAGAATTGTTCAGTAAAACCATATGAGCTTTATTTTTTTTGGAGCTTTTGATTAGAAAATCAGTTTCTTTAGTGGTTATAGGACTCTTCAGATTGTTATCTTGACTGAGTTTTGGTAGTTTGTTAGGTTTTGAGGAGTTGATCTGTCTTTTCCAAGTTGAATTTATGAACGCAGAATTGTTCATAGTATTATCTCCATGTTATTCTTTTAATGGCAGCAAAATCTTAGTGTTCTCTTTGTTTCGTCTCCTACACAATGATTGGTGTTTTAATGTCTGTCTAACTTTGTGAATTTTACTGATCTTTAATATTTACTTATTTTGAGATGTAAGTATAATCTCACTCTTTCCCTTCAGGCTGGAGTGCAGTGGCAACATCTCGGCTCACCATAACCTCTGCCTCTCACAGGTGCAAGCGAATTCTCCTGCCTCAGCCTCCCAAGTAGCTGGGATTATGGGCACCTACCATCATGCCCAGCTAATTTTAGTATTTTTAGTAGAGACGGGTGTTTTGCCATGTTGTCTAGGCTGGTTTTCAACTCCTGACCTGAGGTGATCTGCCTGACTCCCGACTTCCCAATAGTACTGGGATTACAGGCGTGAGCCACCACGCCAGTCCTAATTTTTATTTTTCTTTTTACTTTTATTTTTGAGACAGAAGTCTTCCTCTGTTGCCAGGTTGGAGTGCAGTGGCGTGATCTCAGCTCACTGCAACCTCTGTCTCCCAGGTTCAAGCGATTCTCCTGCCTCAGCCTACCTGAGTACTGGGACTATAGGTGCGCACCACCACACCCGGCTAATTTTTTGTATTTTAGTAGAGACAGGGTTTCACCATGTTGGCCAGGATGGTCTTGATCTCCTGACCTCGTGTCCGTCCACCTCAGCCTCCCAAAGTGCTGGGATTGCAGGCGTGAGCCACCGTGCCCAGCCTAATTTATATTTTTTTAAGAACCAACTTTTGTTTTATTCTGATTTTTTTATTCTGTTCTCCTGTTTTCAAATTTATTGATTTCTTCTCTCATCTTTACTATTTCCTTCTTTCTACTTGCTTTGGGTTTAATTACTCTTTGTTTTCTAGTTTCTTAAGCTTGGAACTTGGATTATTACTTTGAGTAATTTCCTTTTCTCTGATGTAACAATTTGGTGCTATGAGTTTACCTTTCAGCACTACTTTAGCTGTATCTCACATATTCTTGTATTAGTATTTCATTTTGATTCAGTTCTGTGCATTTTAAAATTTCTTCTTTGATCCAGGGAGTATTTAGTAGTGTGTTGTTAAGTTTCTAAGTATTTGGATGTTGTCCTGTTTTCTGTCTTATTACTTGCATTTTTTTTCTGTGTTTCTTGTTAGCTGTTTTTTCTTACCTTCTTATTGGTTATCTTAATATATTTTAGGATTCCATCTTGATTTTTAATATTTTTGAATATATTTCTTTGTATAGATTCCTTAATGGTTGCTGTGAGATATTGCAGTATTCATATGTAACTTACCACTGTCTGTCTACTGGTATTGGTGTTTTACCACTTTCAGTTAAGTACAGAAAGTTTGTTTCCATTTAGGCCCCTTTGCCTTCTTTACTTTGAAAATAAATTTTCTGGATGATGCCGTGGCTCACGCCTGTAATCCCAGCACTTTGGGAGGCTGAGGCAGGTAGGTCAGGAGTTCTCAAACAGCCTGGCCAGCATGGTGAAACCCAGTCTCTACTAAAAATACAAAAAAAAATTAGCTGGGTGTGGTGGTGAGCGCCTGTAATCCCAGCTACTAGGGAGGCTGAGGCAGGAGAATTGTTTGAATCCGGGAGGGTGGTTGCGGTGAGCTGAGGTTGCACCATTGCGCTCCAGCCTGGGCAATAAGGGCGAAACTCTGTCTCAAAAAAAAAAAAAAAATTTTTTTTTCTTAAGTGTACTTACATTCTCTCCATACATTGAACAACACATCAGATGGTGTGACAAATTTTGCTTCAACCAGCAAAAATTATTAAGACTCTTCCTTAGTAAGCAGAACTAAAAAAAGGTAAAAATAAAAAGAAACATATGAGTAGTATGATAGTCTGTTATATTTACCCCTATTTTTACCTGTTGCAAAGGTTCCCTGAAGTTTCAGCATTTGTCCATTATCATTTTCTTTCTTTCTTTTTTTTTTTAGAGAGCTTCTTTAGCCATTCTTTCGGAGTAGGTTTGCTAGCAAAAAATTCTTAGTTTTTCTGAGATTGTCTCATTTTCCTTCATTCCTGAAGTATATTTTTGCTGTATATAAAATTCACAGTGGACAGTTATTTTCTTTCAATACTTGACAAGTGTTGTGCTATTTTTTTTTTTTTTCTGTTCTTTATGGTTTCAGATGAGAAATTTGCTGTCATTTGAATTAGTGTTCCCTTATAAAGTAATGTATCATTTTTCTCTAGCTGCTGTCAGGATTTTTTTGTCTTTAGTTTTCAGAAGTTTAATTGTGATGTATTGGTGTGGATGTCTTTTTTTATTTGGGGTTTACTCACCTTTTTGTATCTTTGTTTAGTGTGTTTCACCAAATTTGGCAAGTTTTCAGCCATCATATCTTTGAATACTTTTTCAGTCCTATTATCTCTCATCTTCTGGGACTCTGAGAAGAATCTTAGCTTTTTCCATTTTTGTCCCATAGGCCCCTGAGACATTGTTCGTTTTTTTTTTTTTTTTCAGTCTGTTTTCTCTCTTGTTTAAATTGACTTAATTCTATAGATCTGTTCATCTACTCTGTCACCTATCGTTTCCACTCTTTTATTGAGCTCATCCAAAGAGTTTTTATTTTAGGTTTTTCTTTTTTTGGTTTTATAATTTCCTTTGGCTCTTTTAAAATGTTTGTTTGCTGAGATTTCTGTTTATTTGTTTCAAGAGCAGTTGCAATTGCTTGTTGAAGCATTTCGTTGACTGCTTTAAAAATCTTTATTTTTGTCAAATAATTCAAAAATCTTATTTACCTCACTATCGTGTGTGTTGGTTGTTTCTCCTCATTCATTTTATACTTTCCTGGTTTTTGCTATGGTATGTGATTTTCAGTTGTACCTTGGACATTAGGATATCATACATATTTTGAGAACTGTGCATCTTGTTCGTGTTCTTTTTTTTTTTTTTTTGAGACAAGGTCTTGCTCTGTCATCCAGGCTGGAGTGCAGTGATGTCATTATAGCTTGCTGTAACCTCAAACTCCTGAGTTCAAGTGATTCTCCCACCTTGGCCTCCTGAGTAACTAGGACAACAGGTGTGCGCCAACATGTGTGGCTTCTTTCCCCCTTTTTTTGAGATGGAGTCTTACTCTGTTGACCAGGCTGGTCTTGAACTCTAGGACTCAAGTAATCCTCCTGCCTCAGCCTCTTGAGTAGCTGGAGTCATAGGTGTGCACCACAGTTCCTGGCCTATTCTTTTTTATAGTAGGCAGTTTCCCTGTTGAAGTGTAGCGCAAGGGCTAGGTGGGTGTTTGTTCAGCTTCTTGCTGGATCCTGCTGACAATTACTCTGGAAAACGTGGGGCACTAAGTCATACTGCCTTAATGCAGACTGGTGGGATGGAAGTTCAATTCCTCCCTTACCCTCACATCTTCCTGACAAAAGTTGGGCACCATTTATGCCACCTTGTTGCCTCTGAGTAGGGGGTATAAGATGAACTTTCGGATGGGCCATGCTGCCTCAGCAAGAGAGAAGTAGGGAGGCTAACTCACACTGCTCTGATGCTGCAGGATGAAGAAAAAGCTCCTTACCTCATACCACTTTCCCGGAGTTGATGCCAGGTGGGAATAGAAGCTCAGCCCCCCTCTGGGTATCACTGGTGTTTGAGAATGGCTGAAATGGTCATCAGCTACTCTGCCTTACACTGCTTCATTTAGCCTTGATGCTGGGTGAATGTGGAGGTTCAGCTCTTCATTGGTTACCACTGACACCAGGGTTGGGGCGGGGAGTAGAAAGCCAACTGACTCTAACTCACATCTCCTTATTTAGTCTTGTTAATGGCTGGGTAGGGGTGCAGGTTCAGGTTCTTGCTAGGTCCTGTTGATACCAGGCCTGTGTGTGCGGGGAGGAGGTGGGGAATGGAGTGGTGAAAGATAGTGGTCACTAACTGCCTCACACAGCTTCATTAAGCCTCCTTGCTAATGGGTGATGGTGGAAACCCAGCTTGCCCCTAGACTTCACTGACACTATCTTATTAAGGGTGAGTCTGAACACCACTTGCTTTACTGGATGGAGTATGGAAGATCAGCTCCTCTTTAGCCTTGCCACTAACCCCAGCAGAGGAACTGGAGCACCCCTGTGTGGGGGATAGAAGATCAGTTCCCTGTTTGGTCTTGCCAACACAACCTTGGTAGGGACTCCAATCCCACAGCCTGCTTTTGCTGGGCGGAGGGTGTACTCTGCCCTGCCAGTACCACCTGGTGCAAAGTACCACCTGCTTCTTCTGTTTGGTGGTGGGGGGTGTTTTGTGTTATATTAGCTGTATGCTTGGCTCCACTGAAACTGCAGAAGAGGGAGGGAGGGAGGTGTGTGTGTGTGTGTGTGTGTGTGTGTGTGTGTATGTATGTATGTATGTGTGTGTTTTCTGTTGGTATTTAGCTTGAGTAAGATGGGTTTTGCCAGAAAAGTTTCTTTTGGTAAGCTTACCCTTTCACCTGCTGCTCTGCTTGGTGGTGGGGGTTTGTGTGTTAGATTAGCTGTATGCTTGGCTCCACTGGAATTGTGGAGGGAGGGAGGGTGTCTGTGTGTGTGTGTGTGTGTGTGTGTGTGTGTGTGTGTTTTTCTGTTGGTACTTAGCTGGAGTAGGATGAGTTTTGCCAGAAAGGTCTCTTTTGTTAAGCTTACCTTTTTCCCAGCCCTTTGACTAGGAGGAACAGGCTTTTCTTGGGATTTTTTTTTTTTTTTCCTCTGTTACAGTTGGTGATACTGGATTGGGGCCTTCTGAAGCAGCATCCTGTCTTGGAAATATGGGTAGCAATATTAAAAACCCAAGGACCTCATTGCCTTGTTACTCCTCAAATCATGAAGTCTTCTAGGAAGTCTGCGTTCTTTCCACTTTTAGCTGCTTTCTATGCTTGCTTGTTGTATTATGTTCAGGGTTTTTTAGTTGTAAGAGGGGAGGATCTGGGAAGAATGAAGCTATGGTACTCCATTTTGGTGGAACTGGAAGTCTTATAGTAATTCAAGTTTGAATTATCAAAGTTTTGTCTAAAGATACTATGTCATGTGAACAAAGTAAATCTTAAAAATCAAATTTAGGAAAATCTTGTGACAAAATCACAACATATGATTCTCATTTTAAAGCTGTTTCAATTAGGGCTTGACCCATAACTGTTATTTTGGTGATATGGTTTAAATAACTACAAGGCTTACTGTTGAATATAAAATGCTTCCTGTCATATTCTTTAAAGGAAGTACATATTTACATGCAAAGAAAGAAACTGAAAGATAAGCTGGGTTATAGCAGAATGTCACTGTTATGGTTTGCCGTCAAACAGCAGTTACTCTTTAGTTTCCTATGCCAAATATACCAGTATAACATAACATTCTGCTCCTTTCAACATATTAAGGCCAGCCAAACAAAATTTTATTCCCCATAATTCTCAAATGCTTAAAATAGACAAAGTGATTCAGAAGTTTTTAGGATAGAAAGGAGAGGCTGGCGGTACATACAGATATGTTTCTGTATGAATTTCAAATGATTAGGCAAGGGAAAAATTAATAGATAGGACGTATTAGTCTGCCTTAGGCAGGGAATAATTATTTCAGCGATGTACATGCAATAAAGTTCTACAATTTTAATTCATTTTAGCTCTAAAATTCTATGATTTCATCCTTTTTGCTAGTTTTGAACTTTTGACAACTTTACAATTCATAGTAATAATCTGAGACTTTTTTTTATGAGAGAAGTCTTCCTGGAAAAAGATTGGTGGGCCCTTCAATAATATGGATTTTCTCTTAAAATAAGGTTATTAGCCATTTAGTCTGTTATTTAATAAATGAGGCAATTTATTTTCTCTGTAATGTGTTGAACTCCTATTTTTGTGGAATGGCTTAGTATTCTGCATTTTTCTTTCATCCATTAGTTATTTTGGAGTGTTTTTTAAAAATTTTCATATTTCTTGAATTTCCCCAATTTGTTCCTGTTACTGATTTCTAATTTCACCACATTTTGGTCAGAGAGACAGCTTTTTTCTTTTCTTTTTTTTTTTTCTTTTCTTTTTTTTTTTTTTTGCCAACTCAGATTCTTCTAAGGAAGAGCACAGCTTTTAAAATTTTAATTCTTTTAAAATTATGGGGACAACTTCGGGTGTAATGGCTCACGCCAGTAATCCCAGCACTTTGGGAGGTCAAGGCAGGCAGATCACTTGAGGTTAGGCGTTCGAGACCAGCTTGTCCAACATGGTGAAACCCCATCTCTACTAAAATACAAAAATTAGCCAGGCATTGTGGCACATGCTTGTAATCTCAGGTACTCGGGAGGCTGAGGCAGGATAATTGCTTGAACTTGGGAGGCAGAGGCTGCAGTGAGCCAAGGCAACAGAGTGAGATTCCGTCTCAAAAAAAAAAAAAAAATTATGGGGACTTGTTTTAGTGGCCTAACGTGGTTTATCCCTGTATCCCAGATAGTGTTGCATGTACATTTGAGTAGAATGCATATTCTGCTGTTGTTGCAGGGAGTGTTCTATAGGTCTTTTTTTTTTTTTTTTTTTGAGACAGAGTCTTGCTCTGTCTCTCAGGCTGGGGTGTAATGGCACAATCTTGGCTCACTGTAACCTTCGCCTCCCAGGTTCAAGCGATTCTGCTGCCTCAGCCTCCCGAGTAGCTGGAATTACAGGCGCTTGCCACCACGCCCAGCTAAGTTTTGTATTTTTTAGTAGAGACGGGGTTTTTCCATTTTGGACAGGCTGATCTCGAACTCCTGACCTCAGGTGATCCACCTGCCTCGGCCTCCCAAAGTGCTGGGATTACAGGCGTAAGCCACAGCACCACCAGGCCTCAAGTCTTGTTTTGTAGAGCTCTTTGAGTCTTTTATTTTCTTATGATCTGCTGTCTGATTATTGAAAGTTAAATACTCGAAGTCTCCAACTTATGTTGAATTGTCTTGTTTTTTCGCAGTTCAGCTTTTGTTTGTATTTTGAGTTCTGTTATGTTTATGTTTTTATCTGTTATATATTCTTGATGAATTGATCCTTTTATTATTATAGAATATTCTGTGTCCCTAGTAACAAATTTTTGTCTCAAAGTGTATTATAAAAATTCATCATTTTTTGTGAGTACATAGTATGTGTGTATTCAAAGTGCCTTTTGTATGATACTATTATAGCCACCCAGCTCTATTTTGGTTATTTTTTGCATGGTACATAGGTTTTACATCCTTTTAGTTTCAACCTATTTTTGTCCTTGAATCTAGTGTCTTTTTTTTAGAAAGCATATAGTTGTGTTATGCTTTTTAAAAAATTCAGGCCAGGCCCAGTGGTTCATGCCTGTAATCCCAACACTTAGGGAGGCCAAGGAGGGGTGGATCACTTGAGGTCAAGAGTTTGAGACCAGCCTGGCCAACACAGTGAAACCCTATTTCTACTAAAAATACAAAAAATATTGCAGAGAATACTTTTGGATTAAAAGAAGAAGAAGAATAAAAAAATACAAAAAGTAGTTGGGTGTGGTGGTGCGCGACTGTATTCCCAGCCTACTACTTGGGAGGTTGAGGCAGGAGAAACGCTTGAACCTGAGAAGCAGAGGTGGCAGTGAGCTGAAATTGAACCACTGCACTGCAGCCTGGGCAACAGAGCAAGACTCCGTCTCAAAAAAAAAAAAAAATTCATTCTATTGATCTTTGTCTTTTTAATTGTAAGAGTTTTAATTCATTTGCATTTTATGTGATCACTGATAAAGTAGGATTTACATCTGCCCTTTTACTGTTTGTTTTCATCATATCATCATCTGTTGTTTTTGTTCTCTATTCCTCCGTTTTTACCTTTTTTTTTTTTGAGACGGAGTCTTGCTGTCGCCCAGGCTGGAGTGCAGTGGCATGATCTCGGCTCACTGCAACCTCTGCTTCCTGGATTGAAGTGATTCTCCTGCCTCAGCCTCCCGAGTAGCTGGGATTACAGGTGTGCACCACCACGCCTGGATAATTTTTGTATTTTTAGTAGAGGCAGGGTTTCACCATGTTTTTAGGCTGGTCTCGAACTCCTGACCTCAGGTGATTTACTTGCCTCAGCCTCCCAAAGTGCTGAAATTACAGGCGTGAGCCACCAGGCCCAGCCTCAATTTCTACCATTTTTGTGTTATTTTTCAGTGTACCATTTTAATTCCCCTTTGGCTTAGTTTATTATATGTTTTTTATTTTTTGAGTAATTGCGCTGGGAAATTACAGTTAGCAACCTAAAATAGTCCTGTTGTGATTAACAGCAGCTTTATTTCATTAGTATACAAAACTTTGCCCCTGTATAGCTCTCTTAACTTTCTCCTCGTTTGCATTGGTATTGTCATGTGAGTTACATTTTTATACATTGTGTTCCCATCAACACAGGTACATAACTATCGCCTTACAGAGTTTCTTTTAAATCACATAGGAGATTGTAAGTTCAACAAACAAAAAATGCATTTACACTGTCTTTTTTTTTTTTTTTGAGACTGAGTCTTGCTGTGTCGCCCAGGCTGGAGTGCAGTGGCACGATCTTGGCTCACTGCAACCTCCACCTCCTGGGTTCAAGCGATTCTCCTGCCTCAGTCTTCCAAGTAGCTGGGATTACCCGTCAATTTTTTGTATTTTTAGTAGAGACGGGTTTCACCATGTTGGCCAGGCTGGTCTCGAACTCCTGACCTCAGGTGATCCGCCCATTAGCCTCCCAAAGTGCTGGATTACAGGCGTGAGCCACCAAGCCCCGCGCATTTACATTGTCTTTTATATTTACCTGGTGTCTCAGTCAATTTGTTCTGCTGTAACAATACCACAGACTGGATAATCTATTTCTCATAGTGCTGGGGATACGAACTTTAGGGGCACTCCCAGATTTGGTGTCTAGTGAAGGCTTGCTTCTGCCTCCCAGATTGCTGCATCTTTATGTGACATAAAGCAGAAGGGCAAAGGAAAGAACAGCTTTCTCAGACTTCTTTTAGGTTATTAATCCCATTCATGAGGGCTTTGCTTTCATCACTTAATCACCTCATGAAGGCCTTACCTCTTAATACTATCACATTGTCGATTAAGTTTCAACATATGAATCTTGTGGGGACACATTAAGATCGTTGCAGCTGAGAATTACTTTTACTGGTACTCCTTATTTTTTCTTGTAAATTTTAGTTATTGTCTACTGTCCTTTCAACTGGTTTCCTAGTGACAAATTCAGTTTTTGTTTATATGGTAGTCTTAATCCTTCCTTGATGATTACGGATAGTTTTGCTGAATGAATCTAGAATTCTTGGTTGACTGTTTTTTCCTTTCAACACTTTTGGTTTCTGTAGATTGCTTTTTGTTCTATGGCTGGATCTTTGCATGTCTCTAGAATTTTAGGTTGAAAACTGGACAATTTATTATAATGTAGCAACTCTGAAAGCAGAAGGTCCCCCTATGCAGCATTGGCTTTTGTTTGCTGTAGTTGTTTCTTTGTTTAGTGACTTCTCTAATTAATTTTGTAAAAGTCTGTATTCTTTGTTAGTATTACCACTGAATTCTCTCCCTTGTTTATTTTAGTGAGTGATTTTCCTCAACTGTCTGGGACCAATAAGTCTCCCAGTGTTTGCTCAGGGGCGCTTTGTGCAGGCAGTTGACAATATTGCTGTAGCCATTATTTTGATTGCACAGAGCCTCATGATAAAGCAGAGGTGAGAGCCTAGGGACTTCTCAGATCTTTCCCTGGGCACATGCACACGGCCCCTTATCTGTCTGTGCTTGGCTTTCTTCATTCTTAGGTTTTTCATATTTTTGTTGGAGCTTTTAAAATTCAATGGATATCTCAGTCTCCTGCTTTTCCTTCTGAAGTTTTTGGTTAGTCTTTTGTTTGTCTCTATTGTTACCCACTGCTTCAGCCAGCCCTAAGCTAAACAATTCACTGGAATTGTTTTCAACAAATAGCCGTCAAGTAAAGGCATTTCACACTGGTGAACTCTATTTACGTCAAATACCTAGCCTTGCAAGAGGGATTTTCCAGGGAACCATTATACAGGTGAATTTTCTGGGAATGAGGCTTTGAAGGAGCTTCAGCCTCATTGTGCTCCCTCTGCTGGCTTTTCAGGCTGCTGGATGTTACCACGAATATATCATGCTGTTTGTTTTCAAGTCTACTGCAGAGCTGTATGAAGAAAATGGGACTAGGGCAAATCAAAAAGCCACAAAGCTTTCTGTTTTTACCAAGGTTTGGCAATTTTTCTTCACTAAACACTTCCAAGATTGCTGCAAAGCCTTTGATTAGTTTCCAGAGTTATTAAAAAGTTAATTCTGAAAATATTTGCTAGCTTTCTCATGGGAGAGGAATTGTTAGAGGTTCTTAAGCCACCATTTTTGCTGATGTCACTCTTCATTTCTTTCTAAAGGTTTTAAAATAAGGATTTCACACATATCTTTCAGTTCAAAATCAGAACTACGATGTTTTGTTATCAATTTTAAATATGTCTTGTCTTGTGTGTTGAAAATTTTGGCTCTCAAAGACAACAACGTAATGACTCAGTTGCTTTATCACACACTACATACATTAACAGTGTTGGAATAACAATACCAACCCTACCATGAACTATAGTCATCTGCCATATAACAATATTTTGGTCAATGATGGTAAGGTTGGTTCCATAAGATTATAATACCATATTTTTACTGTACCTTTTGCATGTTTAGATATGTTTAGACACAGATATTTACCATATGTTACATTGGTCTATTGTATTCAGTACAGTAACATGCAGTGCCAGATTTGTAGCCTAGGTGTGTAGTAGGATATACCATCTAGGTTTGTGTAAGTATACTCTATTGTGTTTGCAGAGGGATGAAATTGCCCATTTATCAGGGCATATCTTTCTTAGTCTTAAGGGATGCATGACTGTACATGGTTCCTAATTGTAGCTTGAGGATTTTTTGTAGTTCTTTTATTTTTGTCTTCAAGATATATTCCATTGGGAATGTTTGGTCAAATTACTGTTTTAAAGTTCTTTGAAATAATTGTTTTATGTCTGGTTATGTTATCAGCTGGCTACATAGTAAGGTTTATTTGTTTCATTTTGCTTTTGGCTTTATAAAGATTGCTTTTTTAACTGTAATTTTATTTACAGCATAACATTTAAAATACATACATGGTTGTAAAATATTTACATTGTTTCAGAACCAGATCTACCATCATATTCCCTCCTCAACCATTTAAAAATGTTTATAACATTTTGTTTTAAAAATTAAAGGCAAACATATATATGTTTATATATGTAAGTATAGAATATATATAGCTTCTATATGTGTCTATAATTTTTTTTTCTTTCTCTTTTGCTTTGCTCAGGTAGTATAGTAGCTAATGCTTCTTGAATTTGGAATCTCCAGAGAATCATTCTTTGTACTCCCCTCAATGATACATTTTTACTAAAAAATCTTTGCTTTCGGCTGGGCATGGTGGCTCACACCTGTAATCCTAGCACTTTGGGAGATTGAGGCGGGCGGATTGCCTGAGCTCAGGAGTTCGAGACCAGCCTGGGCAACATGGTGAAACCCCGTCTCTACTAAAATACAAAAAATTAGCCTGGTGTGGTGGCGTGTGCCTGTAGTCCCAGTTACTTGGGAGGCTGAGGCAGGAGAATCACTTGAACCTGGGAGGTGGAGGTTGCAGTGAGCCAAGATTGCGCCACTGCGCTCCAGCCTGCTGGCGACAGAGGGAGACTCTGTCTCCAAAAACAAAAAAAAATCTTTGCCTTCTTCCCAAAGGAGAGTAAAAATTTGATGTCCCTCAACATTTGGGCCTCCATATAACTTTTTAACCTCATCCTCATTACTTCTCCTCCATCTTTTCTTTTCTTTTTTTGGACACAGGGTCTCTCTCTGTAGCCCAGGCTGGAGTACGGCAGTGTGATCATGGCTGACTGCAGCCACACGCTCTCGGGATTAAGCAATCTTCCTGCCTCAGTTTCCTGAGTAGCTGAGACTACAGGCACTTACTACGCCCAGCTAATTTTTTTTTTTTTTTATTTTTGGTAAAGTCTCAGTGTGTTTGTTGCCTAGGCTGGTCTTGAACTCCTGAGCTCAAGTGATCCACCTCAGACTCCCAAATTGCTGAGATTACAGGTGTGAGACACTGTGTATGGCCCTCCATTTTTTCTTTGTCTCATTTTAATTTCAAGACCTTTAAATGGCTTCCTTTCTCTTTTTATGAAGCTTTCCCTTAATTGTGTAGAAGTAGAACCAATTGCTCTTTGTGATTCCAGAATAATTCTAAAAAATTTCATTCATTTTTTTATTTTATTTTTAAATGTTATGTGTGTGTATATATATAAAGAGTATATATACACACATATATATAAGAGAGAAACAGAGAAAAAAAAAGAGAGAGAGAAATGGGGTTTCCCAATGTTGCCCAGGCTGGTCTTCAACTCATGGTCTCAAGCGATCCCTCCATCTTGGCCTCCTAAGTGTTGGGCCTGAACCATTGTGCTGGGCTCATCTTTGTTAGGAGCAACATTATTGATACATAATTTGCATAAAGTGCACAGTTCTAGTTTTACTTTTTCTCTTTCCACTTTCCATTCTTTAGTGCTTTCTTCTCTTATTTATCATCACATTTCACATTGCCAATGCTGATATTTCTTCTTTTTCTTTTCCTTTTTTTTTTTTTGATATGGTCTTGCTCTGTCGCCCAGGCTGGAGTGCAGTGGCGCGATCTCTGCTCACTGCAACCTCCGCCTTCCGGGTTCAAGTGATTGTCCTCCTCAGCCTCCCAAGTAGCTGGGACTGCAGACATGCGCCACCATGCTCGGCTAATTTTTTGTATTTTTAGTAGAGACAGGATTTCACCGTGTTAGCCAGGATGGTTTCGATATCCTGACTGCATGATCTGCCTGCCTCGGCGTCTCAAAGTGCTGGGGATTACAGGCGTGAGCCACTGCGCCCAGCCCTCATTTTTCTGTTTTAGATATTTTCCTACTATGGAAGGTAACCTTTTCCCTACCTGTTCTCTTCTCCATCTGCCCCTACATTTCCCTCCTTGTCCATAATATCTTTGTGTTAAATCAATGTTTAGATTATTAAGACTGCATAAATAAGTGCTCTTCACTATTTTTTTTTTTTTCTGAGGTGAAGTTTTGCCTTTGTTGCCCAGACTGGAGTGCAATGACGCTGTCTTGGCTCACTGCAACTTCTGCCTCCTGGATTCAAGCAGTTCTGCCTCAGCCTCCCAAGTAGCTGGGATTACAGGCATGCAACACCACTCCCAGCTAATTTTTTTTTTTTGAGACAGAGCCTTGTTCTGTTGCCTAGACTGGAGTGCAGTGGTGCGATCTCGGCTCACTGCCACCTCCACCTCCCGGGTTCAACTATTCTCCTGCCTCAGCTTCCCGAGTGGCATGTTTTTTTTAGTAGAGACGGGATTTCACCATGTTGATCAGGCTGGTATCGAACTGCTGACCTTAAGTGATCCACCCACCTTGTCCTCCCAAAGTGCTGGGATTACAGGCGCGAGCCACCAACCTGGCCTCCATTTTTTTTTTTTTTTTTTTTTTTTTTAATTACCTGTATCCTTCAAAGATTACTGTTGCTGTGTAGGTCACTGGGTGTGTTGGACAGCTGGCATTCTGGGACTTTAACTCTCATCCTGGGCTGCAAGAAGCATAAGCCTGGTAGTTAGTGTTTTGATAGCCAAACTGTGGAAGGGGGACTTGGGCCATTCTGCACCCTGATCTGTGCGTGGTGTTTCTGTTTTAATTTAACATCTCTCTAGAGTTAAATGTTTAATTTTTTATTGGGGTGGGGGAAAAAGTAATAGAGGAGGGACAGTTCCCTGGTAGCATTTTCTGGAGGAGCAGGTCTAGAGGTCTAGTTAAGTTCTTACTCAGTTTTTTCATCAGTCTTCAACTCCAGCCATCATTTCTTTCCAGGATTCTGCTGCTTGAAAGGACTTTTGACTGGGTGGCTGAAATCTAAGACACTTGACATTTCGTGTACTTTTTGTCTTTCAGAATTTATGAACTTGCATTGTCTGTTGTCTTCTCTCCCTTTCTGGTGTGTATCTTGTTGCCTAACAAACCACTACCAATGCCGCTTTTTTATTACGTTCACAGAATTTGTGGGTCAGGAATTTGGAAAGGGTACAGCAGGGGATGCCTTCTTTTTGTTCTACATGTTTGGGGCCTCAGCTGTGATGACTCATGTCAGAGAGAGACTGAAAGATGGCTTCATCCCATGTGTGGCACCTTGGCAGGGATGACTAGAAAGGTGGGCTCAGCTGCTGTTGTCAACCCAAGGGTCTGCATATGGCCTTCCCAGTGTTGCTCTTTTAAGGTAGTTATATAGAAGCTCAGGGATCCAAGAGTGAGTGTGTAAGAGGACCAGGTAGAAAGCTGCATGTACTTTTAAGTGACCTGTTCTCAGAAGTCACACAGTGTCATTTTTGCCATAACCTAATGGTCAAAGTCTACCCGGATTCTAGGAGAGGGGACCGAAAGCCCCTCTCTTGATGTAGAAGAGGCAAGGCCACACTGCAGAAAAGGATGTGACATGGGGGATATTGTGGCCATTTTTGGGAAGTATCTGATATACTTTTGTTAAGGGTTGCCGTCTTTTTTTTTTTTCTTTTGAGACAGAGTCTTGCCCTGTCGCCAGGCTGTAGTGTAGTGGTGCGATCTAGGTCACTGCAACCTCCGCCTCCTGGGTTCAAGCGATTGTTCTGCCTCAGCCTCCCTAGTAGCTGGGACTGTAGGCGCATACCACCACGCCTGGCTAATTTTTTGTATTTTTAGTAGAGACAGGGTTTCACCGTGTTAGCCAGGATGGTCTTTTTTTCCCTTAAGCCTGCAATACCTGAAGCCAGGATGGTCTTGATCTGACTTCGTGATCCACACGCCTTAGCCTCCCAAAGTGCTGGGATTACAGGTGTGAGCCACCGTGCCCAGTCGCATACAGTGATCTTTAAGTCTGCCTAATTAGAATGTCTTATTCTCTGATAAAGGAATGAAGGTTACTCTATTGTTTTTCATAGACTTTTTTATTTTTATTTTTTGAGACAGAATCTTGCTCCTGTTGCCCAGGCTAGAGGGCAGTGGTGTGATCTTAGCTCACTGCAACCTCTGCCTCCCGGGTTCAAGCAATTCTCCTGTCTCAGCCTCTCGAGTAGCTCGGACTACAGGAGTGTGCCACTGCGCCTGGCTAATTTTTTTGTAGTTTTTAGTAGAGGTGCTGTTTCACCATGTTGGCCAGGCTGGTCTCGAACTCCTGAACTCAAGTGATCCGCTCGCCTTGGCCTCATTTTTTTCCTTAAACTTTTAAACAGTGTTTATTAGAATTTTCTTTTCTAATCATGACAGTGCGAAGAAATGCATTACATCATGATCCACTACACAGCATACGTATGTTTTATAATGGGAAATCCTTTTTCCATAAAACACTACTTGGGAAAAACTGCTTCAGAGTGCTAAGGTAAATCTCTGTTCACTTGGATTAACTAGAATTGCATATCATTAGAATCTTTTTTTTTTTTTTTTTCTTTGAGACGGAGTTTTGCTCTTGTTGCCTAGACTGGAGTTCAGTGGTGCCATCTCAGCTCACTGTAACCTCTGCCTCCTGGGTTCAGGCGATTCTCCTGCCTCAACCTCCTGAGTAGCTGGGATTACAGGCGTGCGCCACCACGCTCGGCTAATTTTGTATTTTCAGTAGAGACGGGATTTCTCCATGTTGGTCAGGCTGGTCTCAAACTCCCGACCTCAGGTGATTTGCCCGCCTTGACCTCCCAGAGTGTTGGGATTACAGGTGTGAGCCACCGTGCCCAGCCGTGTTAGCTGTTTATATTATTGGTAAGACTTCTGGTTAACAGTAGGCTATAAGTAGTTATGTTTTGGGGGAATCAAAAGTTATATGTAAATTTTCAGCTGTGCCTCGGGGGATCAGCGCCCCTAACCGCGTCGTTATTCAAGGGTCATCTGTACTTACCTCATAGGTTTGTGTGAATTAAATGAGCTAACGTATGTAAAGTGCATATAGTACTTAACAGTCAGTAACTGTTGTTAATAATTAACAATTCTGATAATCTACTTGGTAAACAAGAATAGGTTATGTTAGAATGATGTCTCATATATGTTAATGCAGAAGTTCTTTATGTCTTAGATAAGTTTTTTTAGGTAGATAAAGGAAATGATTCCAGGAAGAGCACTGTGTCAGGAGTGATAAGAAAGATGTTACTATTAGATTGTGGGTTCTAGGTATTCGTTCTTTTTCATGTGTTCCCGACCCTGTCCCTAGACTTTGATGCTTACTAGCTGTGAGACTGTGGACAGACTAACTCATGAAAGTACCAGTTTTTGTAAGTTACTTACTTATAGAAAAGAACCAGATGTAATTCAAAGTTTTCTTTATAATAGCACCCTTGTTTACATCTGGTGTACTTTGAGTGGTTGGACTAAGTGGGTGGCATTAGCAAAGCTAGCTTAGAATTGAGCATAATACTGGATACTCTTATGAGAGTATGTCTGAAATGAGAGCATTCTGTGGCTAAGAAGTCATACAGCCACTGTCTCACACTATTTTCTTGCGTTAATTCTTGACCCATAATGGTAAACCTAGTTATGATAGTCTGTCCTACTACATTTATTTACATTCTGTGTTGATAGAAACATTTGGAGCTGGCTAGGCTTTTCTAGAATCTAGACAACTGCTTTAGACAGTTGTACATTGTGGATGTTTCCTAAGCATTGACCCTAGCGCTAAAGTTTTTTCTTGCCATGTCATTTGGTTAGTATGAACATTCTGTGAGTGGTGATAATATGGTGGATATGTAGAAAAATGGCTGTTTATTTTAACCTTCTTTTATGTTGCTGGTCATAAGCTTATGTTGCGACTTCTCTTTAAATAAACAGGAATGGAAAGGGCACAAACTGTAGTTTTGGAAAATGTTTAAGTATTGTAGCTAAAAATGACATCCCTCTGTTCCAATGCTAGCAAAAGTAACATTTCTCCAATTCTGAGACCTAGCCCAATTTATTGCTTGTGTTCATCACCTGTGGTATTGTACACCAGTGGCTGGCCTTGGATCTGTATTCTCACTGTTGGAGATAAGATATATCTGCTGTTATTAAAAAACCTTTTTATCGTAGAAGAGCGGTGTAGCTAATCTGCTTTGTAACAGAGTAGTACCCTCTTATCCACGGTTTCACTTTGTGTGGTTTCAGTTGACCTGTGGTTAACTGCAGTCTGAAAATATTAAATGGAAAGTTCCAGAAACTCGTAAGTTTTAGATTGCACCCTTTTCTGAGTAGCATGATGAAATCTCGCACTGTCCTGCCTAGGACATGAATTATCCCTTTGTCCAGTGTATCTACACTGTTTACACTGCCCACTGTTAGTCCACTTAGTAGTCGTCTGAGTTACCAGATAGACTGTTGTGATATCAAAGTGCTTGTGTTCAAGTAACCCTTATTTGACTTAATAATGACCCCAAAACACAAGAGAAGTGATGATCGCAATTTGGATATGACAAAGAGAAGCCGTAAAGTGCTTTCTTTAAATGAATAGGAGAAAGTTCTTAATAAGGAAAGAAAAAACCATAAACTGAAGTTTATCACAAGAAGGGTGAATACAGTGCAATACAATATTTAGAGAGAAAGACCACATTGACGTAACTTTTTCTTGTTCTTTCTTTTTTTTTTTTTGAGGGAGTCTTGCTCTGTCGCCCATGCTGGAGTGCGGTGGCATGATCTCGACTCACTGTAACCTCTGCCTCCTGGGTTCAAGCGATTCTCCTGCTTCAACCGCCCGAGTAGCTGGGACTACAGGTGCATGCCACCATGCCCAGCTAATTTTTGTAATTTTAGTGGAGATGGGGATTTCCGGGGTTTCACCGTGTTAGCCAGGATGGTCTTGATCTCCTGACCTCATGATCCCCTGACCTCATGATCCCCCACCTCAACCTCCCAAAGTGCTGGGACAATGTTCATTGTTGACCAGGCAGGGTAGAAATAGTATTCTTCTGTGGGGAGGAATACTTGTGCCCTTTTGACTATACTGTGTCAAAAGGATAGATTTCATAGTAATGTTTGAGGGAGAAGAGAGAGAGAGAAGCAATTTACTTATCAACACTGAACTATTTGAATTAGATTTCCCTCAATGCTTTGGCTGCCTTTACTGTTTAAAAGAGGAAAGAATGAGAAAGTTAAAGGAAAAATGAAACGTTTTTCTTGCTAATGTATGTTTCCTTAGGCTGCCCGTCCCTTGCTGCTGTATACTTTAGTAGTATACCATATTTTCTCTGTAGTGTCATGCCTTTATATATATATGTATGTGTGTGTATATATATATATGTGTGTGTGTGTGTATGTGTATATATATATATATATATTTTTTTTTTTTTTTTTTTTTTTTTTTTTTTTTTTCTTTTGGAGACTAAGTCTTGCCCCGTCACCCAGGCTGGAGTACAGTAGCTCGATCTTGGCTCGCTGCAACCTCCGCCTCCCAGGTTCAAGTGATTCTCCTGCCTCAGCCTCCTGAGTAGCTGAGATTACAGGTGCGTGCCACCATGCCTGGCTAATTTATGTATTTTTAGTAGAGACGGGGTTTCACCATGTTGGTCAGGTTAGTCTTGAACTCCTGACCTTGTGATCTGCCTGCCTTGGCCTCGCAAAGTGCTGGGATTACAGGCGTGAGCCACCGCGCCCGGCCAACCTTTTAAAATTTTTTTTAAATTACTTTTTATTTAGAGACAGGGTCTCACTGTCACCTAGGCGGAATACAGTGGTGTAATCATGGCTCACTGCAGGCTCGACCTAGCCTACTACGCTCAAGCGATCATCTCCACCTCAGCCTTCCTAGTAGCTGAGACTACAGGTGCATACCACCACACCTGACTAATTTTTAAATTTTTTGTAGGGACAGGGTCCAACTGTGTTGCTCAGGCTGATCTCCAACTCCTGGGCACAAGCGATCCTCCTGCCTTAGCCTCCCCAAAGTGTTGGGATTATAGGCTCATGAACTATGGTGCCCGGCCCGTCTTTCCATTTTAAAATTTTGTCTTTCCTGCATGATTGCTGTTTCTGTGAGGACAGGGTTTGTCTGTACTCACTTATGAATCTGGTATACCTACCAAGCACAGTGTCTGCCACGTAATAGGTACCCAGCAAGGAATTATTGCATTGCTTGTAGCTTACATTTAAATTGATTTACATCTTTAAAGCAGTTTGACTACCTAGTTGGTCAGGTATTTATGGTTTTTATAGTACTATACATTTTCTTGATCATACTTGTTTTTTTTTTTTGGAGACGGTGTCTTGCTCTCTTGTGTCCCGGTTCGAGTGCAGAGGCGCCATCTCAGCTCACTGCAACCTCCGCCTCCCGGATTCAAGCAATTTTCCTGGCTTAGCCTCCCTACTAGCTGGAATTACAGGCACGCATCACCACGCCTGGCCAATATTTGTATTTTTAGTAGAGACAGGGTTTCACTATGATTGCTAGGCTGTTCTCAAACTCCTGACCTCCCAAAATGCTGGGATTATAGGTGTGAGCCACCACACCCGGCTGTATTTTCTTGATCATATTTGTGATAGCACGGTAGAATTGTCTCTTTAAGCATCTCCACCCCCCAACACACACATACCTTGAGCGAGCATGAATCTTTTATTCCTTTCTGTATTTCCTCAGTCTGTTGTAATGTTCGATGTATTGTATCTGTGTAGTTCAAATGTAGGTTAAATTCCTTTTCATTTAAAAATGATGACAAGATTGTTACATTTTCGTCTTTTTCTGAAGTGAACTGTTTATATGAGTTGATCTTTTCTGTCCAGAAGGAATAGAAAACATACTGGCAATGAGGGTAGGTTTTACTCCTCCTGCGCTTGCTTATGTGAGATAGGCAAAAGAGATAGTATTCTTATTTTACATATGAGGAAACTAAGGTTCAGAGGGTTTTAAGTGGCTTTACTAAGATATCACAGTTACCAGATGGTGGAGCTGGAACTTAAACTGAGGTTTGTTAAGTTTTATTTTTAATCTGAGTTTTAAAGCTTTTATTGGGATTTTATTTTTAATTTGAGTTTTAAAGCTTTTAGTTTAGTTAATAATGTCTAGTTAAGTAAAAGTAATGTATTCTTGCAATTCTTAAAGTTTGTCTTTAAAATTACACGTAAAGTTACGTTTAAAGCTAAAGATATTAAAGTGTGAAACCTAAAGCACAACTGGACATATTCTTGAGTGAATGTAATGACTTTTCTTTTTATGACTTTACAGTGTCTTATACCAAGGAAAATATCATGGTAAAAAAACTTTCTCCCAGAAACTATGTTGGCTTGTTCCAACATCTCTGAATAAATTCCTTATGTGTATTTTTTCTACTACTAGAAAACAATTTTATAAATGTAATTTATAAATTAAATATAAACTGAACTAAAGCCAGTACAAAAATTGAAAGTGACATCAATATGATGGTTGACATTTTATCATAAGAAATCACTTGATTAATGTTAGAGTTATGACAGCTCAGGTTTCTTTTGACCTGCCTTTACTACTATGTGTACTTGACTTCATTTCGCCTATAGGTTTTTTTCTGTTAGAACTTGTATGAAATTCTCTTCTATTTTGTACATTATCTCTTTTGGGTTATGCAATTTGCTACTAAAAGTGGTTTTGCTTGGAGTCAGTATGGTCGTGAAGGTAAATATAGGCATTAGCATTGCTTGTTAGTATTTGGGTGTAGAGTTATCAAAATATGAGAAGAATGAGAATGTTTTATCAGGCATTTCTAAATTACCGAAATTTAAAAATTTTTTCATAGCGAAAATTCTAGGAGAATACATGTGGACTCCAGTTTGACTTTGTATAAGTCAAATCTCATTTTGATTATGTTGTATAACAATACAGTTTTTGTGTAGTTGAAGAATTATCAGTTTGAACTAATAAATTAGAATAATTTGTAAGGAAATCAGTTGAAAGGTGTCTCAGATTCCTGATTTAGCCATTTAAACTTTATTTGCATACTAGGAAGCAGGCTGTATATTTAGGTGAAAGTGGGAGAGGAAGTGGCAGTTTGCATGTTTACATTTTTCCTGTTTACAAGTTTTACATATTTACAAGTTTACAGTTTACATGTGTAGTTCATGATCTTTGCCATGATGTAACTCTTAAAAACGTTAGAGTTGTATGTCATGAACAGTACAAATAAATGTTCTGAAAAATCATAAAAAGGGAGGATTGAAGTTTTCCTAGGTGAAATATAATTTTTAAAATGTGCTTTACTTTTGCAACAGTTTTAGATTTATAGAAAAAAAGAGCATTCCTGCACCCAGTTTACCTTATTATTATTAACATCTTAAGATCTATTTGTTACTGTTAATGAACCAATATTGATACTTTATTATTAGCTTAAAGTCCATAGTTTATTTAGGTTTCCTTAGTTTTTACTGTTCCAGGATCTCATCCAGGATACTACATTATGTTTAGTTGTCGTGTCTCTAGGCTCTTCTTGGCTGACATTTTCTCAGACTTTCCTTGTTTTTGATGATCTTAGTTTTGAGAAATACTGGTCAGGTATGTTGGATGCTCCTCTATTGCTGTAGGTCTGATGTTCTGATGATGGATTAGACTGGGGTTGTGAGTTTTTTGGAGGAAGATCACAGAAGTCAGGTAACATTTTCATGTCATCAAAAATTAGACTCTCCCTCCTTGAGGGCTAGAATATCTGTATACATTATTTGGGAGTCTTCTGAATGGAGGCTTGTCTCTTTCCATTTATTAAATCACTCCTTTAGTTTCATTCCACAGATTTTGCTATGTTGTGTTATCATTTAAATTCATTTCGGTATTATTTCTTTTCTTTTCTTTTCTTTTTTTTTTTTTTTTGAGACAGTGGCTCGCTCTGTTGTCCAGGCTCCAGGCTGGAGTGCAATGGCACAATCTCAGTTCACTGCAACCTCCACCTCCCAGGTTCAAGCAATTCTCCTGCTTCAGCCTCCAGAGTAGCTGGGACTACAGGCATGCGCCACCATGCCCAACTAATTTATGTATTTTTAGTAGATACGTGGTTTCACCATGTTGACCAGGCTGGTCTCAAACTCCTGATCTCAGTTGATCTGCCTGCCTGGGCCTCCCAAAGTGCTGGGATTACAGTCTTTTGATTTCTGCATTGACCCATGGATTTTTTTTTACAAGTGCGTTAGGTGATTAGTATCCTAATCACCTAAATAAAGTGGGGGGATTTCCTAAATACTCTTGTTCAGGGAACATATTTTGTATGATTTGAATCTTTTCAAAAACTTTAAAAGTTGCTTTTATGGTCTAGCATATGGTCTGTGTTGGTGAGTGTTTCTGTGCACCTGAAAAGAATGTATATTCCTCAAAAATAGCAATTAGTTCAACTTTGGTTGATTATATTTCTCCAATCTTCTCTATCCTACTGATTGTATATCTACTTCTAGCTTTTCAGTTCTGTCAGTTTTTGCTTAATGTATTTTCGAGCTCTTTTATTAGGTAGATTAGTGTTTAGGATTATTGTATTCTCTTGATGGATTGATTCTTTTTTGTTTCTGTTTTTGAGACGGAGTTTCACTCTTGTTCCCCAGGCTTGATAGCGCAATCTCAGCTCACTGCAACCTCCGCCTCCCAGGTTCAAGCAGTTCTCATGCTTCAGCCTCTCGAGTAGCTGGGATTACAGGCATGCACCACCATGCCCGGCTAATTTTTTTTTTTTTGGGACGGGGTTTCACCATGTTGGTCAGACTGGTCTCGAACTCCTGACCTCAGGTAATCCACCCGCCTCGGTCTCCCAAAGTGCTGGGATTACAGGCATGAGCCACCGCGCCTGGCCAATTTTTTGTATTTTTAGTAGAGACAGGGTTTCACCATGTTGGCCAGGCTGGTTTCGAATTCCTCACCTCAGGTGATCTACCTGCCTCAGCCTCACAAAGTGCTGGGATTACAGGCATGAGCCACCGTGCCTGGCCTCATTGTGATTTTAATTTGTGTTTCTCTAATAGTGGATTAATTTGGACGTCTTTTCATGTGCTTATTTGCCATCTGTATATTTTCTTCAGTAAAATGTCTGTTCATGTCTTTTGTCCATTAAAAAAAAAACAGAATCTTGCTCTGTCATCCTGGCTGGAGTGCAGTGACGTGATCTTAGCTCACTGTAACCTCCACCTCCTGGGTTCAAGCGATTTTCCTGCCTCAGCCTCCTGAGTAGCTGGGATTACAAGCGTGTGCCACTACGCCCATCTAACTTTTTTGCATTTTTAGTAGAGATGGGGTTTCACCATGGTGGCCAGGCTGGTCTGGAACTCCTGACCTCGTGATCCACCCACCTCAGCCTCCCAAAGTTTTGGGATTACAGGCGTGAGCCACCGCGCCCGGCCATCATTGCATTTTAAAATACACTTACAGGGCTGCCTTCCTCCCTCATATTTCCTGGACATTAATGTTTCTTCTGTGAGTTGCAGTTAGTCTTTTCTTTAAATGTTACCAAAGTAGTACATGCATATAGTTCAGCGTAAAAAAAAATCCTATAAAGCTTATAAAAACACTAGCCCTTAGCTCCCTTCAGTGGAGACACTACTTTCCTTTTTTATTTCCTGAATATTTTCAGTGTGCAGTTGGTTGAGTCCATGGATGTAAAACCCATTGATACAGAGAAACAACTGTACATAAAACAATAGCACTCTGAACATCAAATGACTGAAAGACAACCTTATAGCTGCCTGAAGCTACTGTGTTGGGAGGGGCAATCCTAAAACTAGCTGAAGATTTTACTGGGTAATCTGGGGAATGAGACAGCCGTAGTAGACCTTGATAAGCTCGCACATATTCATGGGTGTCTGGGAAAGCTACACATGCTCAGGAGAGAGCAGAGAGGTCTCCAGCTGTCTACTCACCTGGCTCAATGTGAGGCTTTGCTCAAGCAGAAAGTAGAAGTCAGAACTGGTTCGTAAGCCACCTGAACTTTGAATGGGGTCCCAGCCAACACAGAGAGAGATACTTTGGTAAAGGACAGAAACCTTATTGGCTCAGTATGTTTAAACATAACCTCTTATTTATCATTAACTGGTCACCAAACTGTATTGACTTAGGAGTGACTTCTAGAAAGCCAAGCTTAAAAATAAAAATTGAGGAAAGAAATAAAAAACAGAAAACAACTAACCAGAGACATCAGTGGTTATACACTGTTGAGAAGACTATGGAAATAGTCCAGGCAAGTTTGTAAACAAAGCAACCACAATAATCTGGGAGCTGTCAGGGGTCAGAATCTCGAGTTGTTCTATATTACTGAAAATGTACAATTTCAACAAAAGTTTTCGAGACATGCAAAGAAACAGACTGAAGAAAAAGGCTAGGGGACTATAAAGGAGACTAAAGTGACAGGACAATACTATGTAAAACATAATTCCTACAGTGATCCTGTATTTAAAATACAACAGCTATAAATAACACTATGGGAGAGTGAAGAAATTTTAATAGGCCGGGCGCGGTGGCTCACGCCTGTAATCCCAGCACTTTGGGAGGCCGAGGCGGGCAGATCACGAGGTCAGGAGATCGAGACCATGGTGAAACTCCGTCTCTACTAAAAATACGAAAGTTAGCTGGGCGTGGTGGCGTACCTGTAGTCCCAGCTACTCAGGAGGCTGAGGCAGGAGAATTGCTTGAACCCAGGAGGCAGAGGTTGCAGTGAGCTAAGATCCCGCCACTGCACTCCAGCCTGACGCCTGGCGACAGAGCGAGACTCTGTCTCAAAAAAAAAAAAAAAAAAAGGAAATTTTAATATAGGCTACATATTACATAACAGTATAGTCAATGTTAAATTTCTGAAAAATGGTAACTACATTGTGGTTATTTTGGACAGTGCGCTTGTTCTTAGGAAATGCATGCTGGAGTATGTAGGTAACTTTCAAGTGAATTTAGTAAAATGGAGAGAGGGGAGAGAGGGGAGCGTGTGTACAAATGTGGCAAAATGTTAACAGTTGGTGAATCTAGTGTATTATAGTTCCTTGTACTATCTTTTTCAGCTTTTCTGATGGCGTGATATTTTTCAAAATACAAAATTAAAAAACCAGAAACAAATCTCCAACAATGGGGGCTAAATGAAATTCCAGTATGTGAAATATTCTAGAATGGCTGAAAATAATATAATAGTAATATTTTTGATATCAGAGAGACCTTCAGGCAATGTATTAAAAAGGCAAGTTATTGAACATTGTTTACATTTTGTAAAAGCAGATACAACCACAAACACATGCAGAAGCACTGGGACAAACTTTAACAGAAATTGGTAATAGGAGATGGGGGAAAGCTTTTGGTTTTTGTTTTACATTATAGCTTTCTTCACTATTTGAATTTTCTACATATATGCTGCCTACTTTTTTTTTTTTTTTTTTTAGGTCTGCAGCAGTTATCTAGGTGGTAGTTAGGGAACATTTTTTAGTTATTTCTTTATACTTAGGGGAATAAAAGAGTAAAGAAAAAGGAAGGGTGGATAAAGGAAATTCAGCAAACCTGAAATGCACTTCTCAGTGAATACTTTCAAATACTTGTTCTGTGCTTTCAGTACTATAACCTTCAAAGTCATTTTACTATGTTTTAAAAAGCAACCTATTGCTGGAGTGCAATAGCTAAATGTGTGTTGTTGGGGTTGGTTGTACAGAAATGTCTAAGGGACTTTGAAAGGGAGTGGTGGAGATACTGTCTGTGTTTTAAATTCCTCTGTTTTGAAATTTGCTTCTCTCCACCATCCTCAACCACTGATTGCCTTTCCATCACATTAGATTAGTTTGCATTTTCTAAAGTTTTATTTAAATGGAATTATATAGTATGTATTCTTTTTGTCTGGCTTCTTTTAGCATAATTTTTGAGATTCAGGCATATGTGTTCATCAATAATTTATTCCCCTTTATTGCTAAGTAGTAATTGAGCATATGACTATACCACAGATTATTCAGTTATTGATGGATTGTTTCCAGTTTTTGGCTATTAAAAGAAAGCTGCTATGAATATTCTTATATAAGTCTTTGTATAGACATATATTTGCTTTTCTTTGGGTAAATACCTAGGAGTGGAGTGGTTGGATTGTATGGTGGGTGTATGTTTAACTGAATAAACTCCCAAACCACTTTCTAAAGTGGTTGTACTATTTTAAATGCATTTCTACCAGCAGTGTATAAGAGTTCCAATTCTTCTGCATTCTTGCCAACATTTGGTATAATTACTCTTTTTAACTTTAGACACTTTTTTTTTTTTTAACTTTTAAGTTTAGGGGTACATGTGCAGGATGTGGAGGTTTGTTACATAGGTAAACATGTGTCATTGGGGTTGGTTGTACAGATTATTTAATTACCCAAGTATTACACCTAGTATTCATTAGTAATTTTTTCTGCTTCCCTCCCTCCAATTAAACATTGTAATATGCAGTGTAGTAGTCTCTCATCCTCATTTTGGTTTTAATTTGCATTTTCCCATGATAATGAGTGGTTTTTCATGTACTTATCTGTTACTTGTATATATTCTTTGGTGAGTGCCTGTTCAGATATTCTGCTCACTTTATAAAAAATTAGTTTTTTCTTTTTTCCCCCTATTTTGAGAATTCTTTATTTTGTATACAAGTGCTTAATCAGGTGCATGCTTTGCAAATATTTTCTTCAGTTTGGGGCTTTGCTTTCATTCTCTTAACAGTGTAACTTTTTAATTTTGATAAAGTTTATCATTTTTTTCCCCCCTGATGTATTGTGCCTTATGTTGAAGCAGAATATTAATTTCTGTTTAGAATTCTATTTTCTTTTTCTGGAGACCGAGTTTTGCTCTTGTTGCCCAGGCTGGAGTGCAATGGCACGATCTCGGCTCACCTCAACCTCTGCCTCCTGGGTTCAAGCGATTCTCCTGCCTCAGCCTCCTGAGTAGCTGGCATGCACCACCATGCCCGGCTAATTTTGTATTTTTAGTAGAGACAGGGTTTCTCCATGTTGGTCAGGCTGGTCTCAAACTCCTGAACTCAGGTGATCCATCCGCCTGGGCCTCCCAAAGTGCTGGGATTACAGGTATGAGCCACCGCACCTGGCCTAGAATTCTGTTTTTATAAATTTGATATTTTATTCTAAACCTCCAATAGATGAAAAGTACCATTTTACAAATGAGACAGGTAATAGGCTTCTCTAAGTAGCTATATTCAGGGTTTCACTATAGGAACTCTACCTTTTTACATGTTCTATAAATTTTGGTTCATTGTCTGAAAAGGGTTGCTCTAATTCAAGGTATACTCTATTAAAATGTATTGGTTCTGTATTTGCCACAGTGCAGTTTACTACATTGTATAATTTATTCTTATTTGGAGTTATGTAAAATGATTTTCAGGAGTATGAAATAGTGTAATTAAAGCTATTTTAAAAGTATTTTGGTTAAGTTGAAAGATACACACTTTTAAAAATATACATATGGCTGTAAGTGTTGATCTTTTGAAGCAATCTGAAAAGTTCTAGATAATCATCTCTTATGTACCTGGAATTAAAACAAATGCCACAGACAAGCATTTTTAACAGATGTAATACAAAAGAGAAAAGTTTCTATCCCCATACCCCCAATCTGAATAATATATGCCACCTTTGCATTTGAATTTTTAATACTTTATTTTCTTATCTGAGACACCCCTCGACCCCCATCCCTTTCATATTTTGGCCCTCTGCCTTATAAGCAGAAGACATTTAAAAAATTCATTTTATCCATCAACCCCACTTCTGTGTATATGTTCAAAAGAATTCAAAGGGGAATCTCTATTCCACTTTTTTTTTTTTCTTTTTTTTTGGAGACAGAGTCTCTCTCACTCTGTCACCCAGGCTGGGGTGCAGTGGTGTGATCTCGGCTCACTGCAACCTTCACCTCCCAGGTTCAAGAGATTCTTCTGCCTCAGCTTTCTGAGTAGCTGGGACTATAGGTGCGTACCACCACGCCTGGCTAATTTTTTTGTATCTTTTGTTTTTAATAGAGACGGGGTTTTACCATGTTGACCAGTCTGGTCTAGAACTCCTGACCTCAGGTGATCTGCCCGCCTCAGTCTCCCAAAGTGCTGGGATTACAGGCCGCACCTGGCCTCCAAAGCAGGATCTCAAAGAGGTGTTAGCATACTCATGTTCTTTGTGGCATTATTGAAAACAGCCAGGAGATGGAAACATCCCAAATGAGCATCAGCAGATGTGAATGGATAAAAAAAAAATGTGGCATATACATACAATGAAATACTGTGTAGCATTTTTAAGGAAATCCTGTCACTTGCTACAACATGGATGAACCTTGAGGACATTATCCTAGATGAAATATGCCCGTCATAAAAGGACAAATACTGTATGGTTCTACTTATATGAAGCATCTAAGTAGTCAAAAAACATAGAAACAGGAAGTAGAAAGGTAGTTGCCAAGGGCTGGGGGGGGAATATTGTAGGGGGGGAATTAGTGTTTAATGTGTATAGAATTTTAGTTTTTCAAGTTGAAGAATTTCTGGAGATCTGTTGCATAACAATGAATATACTTACACTACTGAATTGCACACTTAAAAATGGTTAAGATTGTAAATTTAATGTTACAGGTTTTTAAAAACCACAACTGAATGATACAGTTTGTCTGAGAATCCTGTTTTTAAAGAAAATCATCTTATTTGGTGTTCTTTTAGTTGGGGAACCTTGGAACCAAGAAATGGATGCTTGTTTGAACCTGCTGATTTGTCTTGAACTGAGGAGTTTGGTTGATTATTCCTGTGATAGCTTTTAGATCATTGCTGTTTTAGCTAGATTGCTGGCCCTGATTGCTCTAGGTAACTCTCCCCACCCCCTTTTCTTTTGAGACGGAATCTTGCTCTGTCATCCAGGCTAGAGTGCAGTGGTGCCATCTCAGCTCACTGCAACCCCCGCCTCTCCAGTTCTAGTGATTCTCCTGCCTCAGCCTCCTGAGTAGCTAGGACTACAGGAGTGTACCACCATGTCCGGCTAATGTTTGTATTCTTAGTAGAGACAGGGGTCTCACCAAGTTGGCTAGGCCGGTCTCAAAATTCAGGTGATCTGCCCATCTGGGCCTCCCAGAGTGCTGGGATTACAGGTTTGAGCCACCACACCTGGCCGTCTATGTAACCTTTTGCTATTACTATTTGTGTCCAGTGATATTCAGGCATGTAGCAGGTTGCTTATATTTTTCTTATATCTTACTTTTAAGCAACATTATTCATGATAGACTATGCTTGTATTCTTTAAAAACTTTTTTTCTCCTTTCAGTTTCTTTGACGTACCAAGGTCTCTTCATTTTTCACTGATTTAACTGCCTTTCTTTTTCTGCCTACTTATCTCACTTAGTCCTATAGCTTTTCTCCCTGATTAATTGTAAATATTTACAATTAAATGTTATAAATACATGTGTTACTCATATATTGCTTTTTCCTAATTTTTTAATTTATATTTAATTGTAAATACATGTCTTACTCATGTATTGTTTTTCATAATTTTTTTAAATTAAGAAAATGCAGATACAGAATTTAAAAAACAAACCTAGAGTGGTTCTACAAGACTTAAAGTGAAAAACAGCTGTTTTTCATAGTCTCAGAGGTGCTACCATCAATGCATAGCTGTTATTTTTGGTATTCGCCTCCATATTTCTAGATAATGTGCTTATAATGCTGTTTCTGTGTCCTTCGATTCCCTTGCAGTTTACTTTCTCTTGATTTTTTTTTTTTTTGAGACAAAGTCTCACTCTGTCACCCAGGCTGGAGTGCGGTGGCGAGATCTCAGCTCACTGCAACCTGCCCTCCCCATCCTCCTGGCTAATTTTTTTGGTATTTTTAGTAGAGATGGGGTTTTATTATGTTGGCCAGGCTGGTCTCGAACTAATGACCACCTGGCTAGGCCTCCCAAAGTGCTAGAATTACAGATGTGAGCCACCCTGCCCTGCCACATTTTTTGTTTTTTAGATGAAATCACCATCTGTCGTCCAGGCTGGAGTCTAGTGACGCAATCACAGCTCTCTGCAACATCTTCCTTCCGGGTTCAAGCGATTCTCGTGTCTCAGCCTCCTGAGTAGTTGGGACTACAGGTGTGCACCACCATGTCTACCTAATTTTGGTATTTTTAGTAGAGATGGGGTTTCACTATTTTGGCCAGTCTGGTCTTGAACTCCTGGCCTCAAGTGATTCGCCCGCCTTGGCCTCCCAAAGTATTGGGATTACAGGCATAAGCCACCGTGCCTGGCCTTGACTTTCTATTATAAGGGATAATGTTAATATTTTAAAATAATATTTTCCCATTTCTGTATCTTTTTTAGTATAACAGCTTTAGGTTAAATAAATAATGTTTACTATGTTATTGATGTTTCTAGTTAGTAAGCTGAGAATTATATTGAGATGTCCGTTTAAATAATTTTCCCAAGGCTTATCGCCTTTTATCATTTTATTAAGCTTTATTAACTTTTATTAAGTTTTCTATAGGTTCCTGTCACGAATTCTTGCCCAACAACTATAAGAGTGCTTCTGGATATTTTTCCCTACTTTTGAAATATATAATTTATCAGTTCCTGATGAACTTCCTCTTAGTCCTTCCAGGTTCCCTCTTTGCTTTATATTTGGCATGCTATCATCTTTGGGGGAATGGGGCTTCACTGTTGATTAGTGTGGAGCTTTGTTTCTTAGATGCTTTGCTTTTCTGTGTTCTTCTACCCTCTTGGTTGAGAGTTTGTCTGGTATTAAGTTGTCAATCATTTTCCTTTAAAATTTTGAAATTACTGTTCTTTGTCTTCTGTGTTTGGGGTGGGCCATTTTGTATGTAATCTGATTTTTTTTTTTAAAACAGAGCATTCTTCTTCCTTCAGCTTTTAGGAGGATTGTATCTATACGTGATACTCTGAGAAATCATGGTAATGAGCCTTGGTCTGTCTGGAAACTTGTTCTTCTGGTCTGGGAAGTGCATGTTGGATTAAGCTTTTCATTATTTGGTGTTAACTTCATAGGAAAAAATTAGGTTCTCCTCTTTATTATGTATGTCTGTGTAGTGAAATTACCAGTAGATGGCCTATGCCCATTAGAGGAATTTCTGATGATTTAGAATGGCAGCTCTCCATGTGACTTGGGGGATAGATACATGAATGAGAATTAGTCTCAGTCAGAGAGACAGGGAGGTGATAGAGGCACACATGTTAGGGGTGGTGGTGTGATATGAAGCAAGTGTATATGTTAGAATTCTAGACAAGAGTAGATCCTATATAGATGAGTCAGGAAAAAGAATCATTTCAGCATACTAGGCCTTATAAACCAATGCATGGAGCTAAGAAAAATGATGTGTCTAGGGAACTCTTAAAGGGAAAGCAAGGATTTTGCAAGGGTATTTGGTAGTGTTATATCACGGAGGTCCTTGGCATTTTCTGTTGTTGTGGTGCAGGCAAGTAGTTCTCCATTGTTTTTTTCCCCCCCTCTATTAGGGTATATGCAGTACTTATTTGGCCTTTTCTGGGATTATGCACAATCCTGGAAAGCCAGGTCTTTACTGTAATAAAACATTAAAGAGGGTGGTGTTATACAGTGAATACATACATATGTACACCTTAGTCTAAGTGATTTGTGGTACAGCATTTAAAATGTGTTCATAAAGAAATCCAGACCTTTTTTTTTTTTTTCTGTTTTTGGAAAGAGCTAAATACACATACCTCTATTAAGGCTTAGGGAGTGGGCAAAGGGGGAGCATAAATATAAAATATCAAGAATGAGAAAGGGATGTATACACAGTTATAAATGGAATATGACACACAGCCAAACTGTAATTATCTTGATGAAACAGGTGAGTTGTGACAAAAATACAAATTATGAATTGTGATTCACAAAGTTCACAGTGGCGATGGGTATAAGTTTTCAAATATTCTGATTTTTCCTTAAAATCTTAAATTGTGGTATGTATTCCTTTAATTCTAGAATAATCCCTTAGGGTAGTTGCTATAATATCTTCCTGTTTTATAGAGCACAAAGAGATTAAGTGACTTGCCCAAGGCCAAACAATACGAAGCTAAAATTCAAAACCTAGCCAGTCAGGTTTCAGGGTCTGTCCACTGTACTTAGCTCTCATGGCATTAAAAAAGACAAAGCATTTGGATACTTTGGCACTATAAATATCATTAGTAACTGCAGTTGCCCACTGGGGAAACCGAGGCTCAATAGTCATTCAGACAAGTAAGACCTGATCAGGCCGCGCTTGGCATCATATTGACATAGAAGGATATTGCACAGGAAACAGCATGCTAGTAGAGCAATGCCTTGCTCTTACAGGATTCCTGGGGCTTGTGTTTGGTCCATGAGTGACAGCTCAGATATGCAAGAATGAGACTCACACAGGTGGTTAGATCTGCTTTGGTGTATTAGTTTCCTGTAACAGATAACTATACAATGGGTCATTGGAAACATAGAAATTTATTCTTTCACAGTTGTAAAGGCTAGAAGTTTGAAATAAATGTGTTGGCAGGGCCGTGTTCCTGGAGGCTCCAGTGGAGAATCAGTTCCTTGTCTTTTTCTACCTTCTAGTAGCTGGTGTTAACATCACTGTCTACTTTGTGTACCTGGAAACTCCTGCCTATTTCATAAAAGGACACATCCAATTACATTTGGGGCCTGTCCACATAATGCAGGACAGTAGCCTCCTTTTCAGGATCCTTATCTTAATCCCATGTTTTACCAGATAAGGTATTGTTTTTTTTCAGCCTACTATCCCTGATTTAGAGACACCTTCCCTTGCCCCATTACCCTCAAAGAGAAACCAGTATCTTTTGTAACGGTTTTGTGGTCATTTCCACGTTTTTTCTATAGAAATCCCAAAGCTGTGGCATCCTAGCAGGTATTCATAGTTCATTTGCAGTTCTCTGACTCTAGATTTATTTAATTAGGGATAATTTTCACCATAATCAGTGTTAACTATTGAGTATCCCTTATGCGAAATGTTTGGTACCAGAAGTGTTTTGGATTTTAGAATATTTGCATATGCACAAAGAGAGATCTTGAGAACGGAACATTAAGTTTAAACATGAAATTCATTTATGTTTTACATGTACTTTATATACATAGCCTGAAGGTAATTATAAGGTTTTTTTTTTTTTTTTTTTTTTTTTTTTGAGAGAGTCTCACTCCGTCCCAGGCTGGAGTGCAGTGGTGTGATCTGGACTCACTGCAACCTCCGCCTCCCGGGTTCAAGCGATTCAACTGCCTCAGCCTCCTGAATAGCTGGAACTACAGGCTCGTGCCACCACGCCCAGCTAATTTTTGTATTTTTAGTAGAGACGGGGTTTCACCATGTTGGCCAGGATGGTCTTGATCTCTTGATCTCGTGATCCTCCCGCCTCCGCTTCCCAAAGCACTGGGATTACAGGTGTGAGTCACCGCGCCTGGCCAGTTTTATAAAATCTTTAATAATTTTGTTAAACAAAATTTTGTCTGCAACCTGTTATAAGGCCAAGTGTGGAATTTTCCACTTGTGGCATCATGTCATTGCTCAAACCATTTTGGACTTGGCAGCATTTTGGATTTAGGATTCGGGATGCTCAGCCTATAACACAACTGACATACAAGCTTTATCAAGCTTTAGAAGTAAAAGATGCCAAGGCTAACTTTGTCCATAGAGGAGAAGGGTTTTGTTAACCCTTTACAAATTATTTAGGATATACCATGATTACTATAGATCATGTTAGAACTTTTCATGATTTACTGATACTGTCCTAGGCCTTAGGAGTAGCAGTGAGTTTGATGATACACTGACCCTTTTTTTTTTAAAGTGAGGGTGTGGCATTATAAAATTTATATTTTAGATTTTGTAGATACTGAAATAATGGTACTATAACCCTGAATAGTAGGGAGGAGATGTTTTGAATGCATTGGAGAAACATAAATTGTAATAGTTTTGGTTTGGGGCAAGTGGATAAACATGAAAGAAGGAATAGGAGAGTTATAGGCATCCCTTGCTTTATTGTGCTTTTCCTACACACACACACACACACACACACGGAAGGTTTGTGGCAGTACTATGTGTTGCAAATCTATTGGAACCATTTTCCAACAGCATGTGTTCACTCTGACTCCAAGTCACAGTTACCACAAATAGTGTGGTAATTCTCACACTATTTCAAGCTTTTTCATTATTATTATATCTGTTATGTTGATCTGTGATCAGTGACCTTGATGTTACTTTTGTAATTGTTTCGGACACCATGAACTGTGCCCATGTGCAACAGTAAACCTAATAAACACGTATGTGTTCTGACTGCTCTACTCACTGGCCATTCCCTGGTCTTTCTCCCTCTTCTCTCCTATTCCCTGAGACACACTATTGAAATTAGGCCAGTGAGTAACCCTGTGGTGGCCTCTGGAGTATTCAAGTGAAAGAAAGAGTTGCACATTTCTCACTTTAAGGCCAAAGCTAGAAATGATTAAGGTTAGTGAGGAATGAGGAAGGCCAAGATAGAAGCCGAGATAGACTGAAAACTAGGCCTCTACACCAACGGCCAAGTTGTGAATGCAGAGGAGACTTTGTTTATTTGTTTGTTTTTAAAGAGACAGAGACTGACTTTGTGGCCCAGGCTGGCGTGCAGTGGCTTGATATGGTGTAAGCTGGGCCTCTTATACAAAACAGCCAAGTTGCGAATACAGAGGAAACTTTCTTTAAAGAGACAGGGTCTTACTTTGTTGCCCAGATTGGAATGCAGTGGCATGATCTTAGCTCACTGCAGTCTCAAGCTCCTGGGCTCAACCAATCTTCCTACCTCAGCCTCTTAAGTAGCTGGGATGACAGGTTACCCAGCTATGTTCATTTTTATTTTTGTAGAGATGGGGGTCTTGGTATGCTGTCTAGGCTGGTCTCGAACTCCTGACCTCAAGTCATCCCCTTGCCTTGGCCTCACAAAGTGTTGGCATTACAGGCATGAGCCACTGCATCTGACCGAAAACATTCTTGAAGGGAATTAAAAGTGCTACTCCAGTGAACACATGAAAGATAAGGAAGCAGAGCAACCTTACTGCTGATACAGCGAAGTTTGAGTGGTCTGGGTGGAAAATCGAACTAGCCACAGCATTCCCTTAAGCCAAAGCCAAATCCAGAGCAAGGCTGTAATTCCCTTAATTCTGTGAAGTCTGAGAGACGTGAGGAAGCTGCAGAAGAAAAGATTGAAGCTAGCAGAGGTTGGTTCATGAGGTTTAAGGAGAGAGCTATCTCCATAACATAAAAGTGCAAGATGAAGTAGCAAGTGCTAATGGAGAAGTGTAGCAAGTTATCGAGAAGATCTAGCTAAGATAATTCATCAGTGATCTACACTACACTAAACAGATTTTCCATCTATTGGAAGAAGATGCCATGTAGGACTTTGATAGCTAGAGGAAAAGTTAAGGCTTAGCTTCAGAAACTTCAAAGGACCGCCTGACTCTTGTTAGGGGCTAATTCGGCTGGTGATTTTAGGTTGAAGCAATTGCTTATTTACCATTCAGAAAATCCTAGGGAGCTTTTAGAATTATGCTGAATCTACTCTACCTATACTTTATAAGTGAAACAACAAAGCCTGGATTAGAGCACATCTGTTTACAGCATAGTTTACTGAATATTGTAAGTCCACTGTTGATACCTCCTGCTCAGAAAAATTTTTTTCAAAATATTGCTGCTTATGGACAATGCACCTGTTTACCCAAGAGCTCTGGTGGAGACACATAAGGAGACGAATGTTGTTTTCATGCCTGTTAACACAACATCCGTTATGTAGCCCATGGATCAAGGAATAATTTTGACTTTCAAGTCTTACTATTTAAATGATACATTTTGTAAGGCTATATGGCTGCCGTAGATAGTGATTCCTCTCATGGATCTGGGCAAAGTAAATAAAAAACCTTCTGGTACGGATTCACCATTCTTGATGCCTTTAAGAAGAACACTTGTGATTCATGGGATAAGGTTAAAATATCTACTTTAGCAGGAGCTTGGGAGAAGTTGATCTCAACACTCATGGATGATTTTGAGGAGTCTAGACTTGAGTAGAAGTAGTAAATGCAGATATGGTAGAAATAGGAAAAGAATCAAAATTAGAAGTGAAGCCTGAAGATGTGATTGAATTGATGTCATCTCATGATAAAACTTGAATGGATGAGGAGTTGCTTCTTATGGATGAGGAGAAAAGGTGGTTTCTTGAGATGGAACTCACTCCTGGTGAAGATGCTGTGAACGTTGTGGAAATGACAAAGGATTTAGAATATTATGTAAACTTAGTTAACAAAGTAGTGGCAGGATTTGAGAGGACTGATCCAGTTTTGAAAGAAGTTCTACGTGAGTAAAATGCTTTCAAACAGCATCACATGCTACCAAGAAACCTTTCATGAAAGGAAGAGTCAGTCGATGTGGCAGACTTCATTGTCTTAAGAAACTGCTTCAGCCACCCTAACTTTCAGCAACTACCACCCTGATCAGTCAGCAGCCATCAACATTGAGTCAGGACCCTCCATTAGCAACAAGATTACAACTTGCTGAAGGCTCAGATGATGTTTAAATTAGGTATGTGCATTTTCTTTGACTAAATGATGTTACATGTGTAGTAGACTATTGAATATTGTTAACATAACTTTTATATGCACTGGGAAACCTGAAAATTCATGTGACTTGCTTCGTTCTGATAATTCTAATGTGGTCTCCATTTATCCCCAAAGTATGCCTATACTACCAGTTATTACTGATGTCAACACACTCTTTTTTTTTTTTTTTTTTTTTTTTTTTTTACCTGGAGAGGGAGTCTTACTTTGTTGCTCATGCTGGAGTGCAGTGGCATGATCTCGGCTCACTGCAACCTCTGCTTCCTGGGTTCAAGTGATTCTCCTGCCTCAGCCTCCTGAGTAGCCGGGATTACAGGTGCGCACCACCACGCCCAGCTAATTTTTGTATTTTTAGTAGAGATGGGGTTTCACCATGTTGGCCAGACTGGTCTTGTCCTGACCTCAAGTGATACGCCTGCCTTAGCCTCCTAAAGTGCTGGGATTACAGGCATGAGCTACCACACCTGGCCGATGTCAACACAATTATACATTATCAAAAAATTACATTCATTGATATCACCACCAATCTCATCAGAAAAAAGAAACAATTTTTGGGAAGCTGTCAAGCTCACAGTAGTGGTGGGTTGAAGTTTTTGAAAATTCTGATTTTTGCTTCAAATCTCAAATTTTATCATTGGCAATAAATATTGTTATTTGGTTTTCTTTAAATGATAGGCTAATTACATCTGTTTTTGAGAAGCTAACTACCCAAATCTGGATAGACATATTTTGTCATTCATGCTTTCGAGTCACAATGATGCTCCATGAAAAAAAAGCCTAGCTGACTTAATTAAATGCTTTAAAGTTCCCATTCTGTTTTGTTTTGTTTTGTTTTTGAGACAGAGTTTGCTCTTGTTGCCCAGGCTGGAGTACAATGGCACGATCTCGGCTCACTGCAACCTCTGTCTCCTGGGTTCAAGCGGTTCCCTCGTCAGTCCCCCGAGTAGCTGGGATTACAGGCATGAGCCACCACGCCCAGCTAATTTTTGTATTTTTATTAGAGACAGGGTTTCACCATATCGGCCAGGCTGGTCTCGAACTCCTGAACTTGTGATCCTCCTGCCTCGACCGCCCAAAGTGCTGAGATTACAGGTGTGAGCCACTATGCCTGGCCTAAAGTTCCCCGTTCTTGTCACACAGCTTATTAAAACAACATGTACCCATCCAGGAGCAGTGACTCACACCTGTAATCCCAGTACTTTGGGAGGCCGAGGTGGGCTGATCACCTGAGGTCGGGAGTCGAGACCAGCACCTGACCAACAAGGAGAAACCTCGTCTCTACTAAAAATACAAAATTAGCTGGACGTGGTGGTGTATGCCTTAATCTCAGCTACTTGGGAGGCTGAGGCAGGAGAATCTCTTGAACCCGGGAGGCGGAGGTTGTGGTAAGTCGAGGTGGTGCCATTGCACTCCAGCCTGGGCAATAAGAGTGAAACTCTGTCTCAAATTAAAAACAACAACAACAACATGTACTCAAGGGTTGACATTTAATAAAATGATTCTTTTTACTGTATTATTGAGGATATTCTTAAATGAAACTAGCGTTTTCTTAAAAAAAAAAAAAAAAACTGGTGATGAAGAATATCATGATTTACTATAGTGTTAGCTCTGTTTGATTTTTGCTAAGATGCCAACAGTTTTGCTCACCATTGCTTTTGTATCAGTTCAAATAGCATCTTAATATTATAATGAAAATAATTTTGACCTAGTAGACCCCTTGAAAGGGTTTGAGACCCCAGTTGTCTGTGAATCAGAGTTTGAGAACAGCTGCCTTAGGGATTACATCATGTATTTTTATAGACTTATCAAAGTCTAGTTGGTACTTCTGCCCTTTTCTTAGACAATGTAAGATTCTTAGAGCCTTTATCCCTCCCCCCTTCCATCATTGTTGTGTATATGAATTCTGTACCAGTTTTAGACACAAGTTATCTTTAATGTTGTTACCCATGTATTTAACACCTCCACCTTTTTTGCTTGCCATTTCTCCTGCATCACTGACCTCCTTTTTGAGATCATTTCTGCATGTGAGTCTGCTTTGTTTATATATCTGAAAATATTTTTATCATACCTTCATGAGGTAGGCGTTGAGAGGTTCTTCTTTGCGGGGGAATTCAAGCATGTGAACTTCCAGTTCTATCACCATTTGTTGAAAGACTGTGCTTTTTTTTTTTTTTTTTTTTTAAATGGAATTGTCTTTGCACATTGTCAAAAGCCAGTTGGCTTTATTTCTGAGGGTCATTTTCTGGGTCTCTGTCTTCTGTTGATCTATATGTTTGTAATTTCACCAATACTATAACACCTTGACTGTTGTAGCTACTGTATTAAGTCTTGAAATTGGGTAATATATATCCTCTGACTTTGTTCTTTTTCATAGTTGTTTTGGCTGTTCTAGTTCTTTGCCTTTCTGCTTGCTGATATATACAAAAAGGCTTACTGAGATTTTGATTATGATGGCCTTTATATATCTCTCTATATAAATATATAAGTAAGAATTAGGGGGGATTGGTATTAACAATGAGTTTCCCAAATGTAGATTCTGCACATATTTTGCTACATTTATACCTAAGTACTCCTTTCTTTAGGGGTTGGAGGCAGGTGTTATTGTAAATGTTTTTTTAAAATTTCAAATTCCAGTTGTTTATTACTAGTATATTGGAATATAATTGACTGTTGTTTATTCACCTTGAATATTACACTTACCAGTTCTAGCATTTTAATTTCAACTTTTGACTTGACACATCTAGTTGCAAATAATATTTATACTACGTCATGTGTAGAATGGACGTTACAAGAGTATACTTAATTTCTCTCATTCTGTTCTTTTGTATTGTCATACATTTTAAATCTGTATACGTTGTAAACCTCACAATGTATTGTTACTATTTTTAAACAATCTCCTTTTTAAAAAATAAACTTTTTTTGATGTATAATTTACATACTGGTGTACCCTGGAGATATTGGGGGCTTGATTTGGTTCCAAACCACTGTAAGAAAGCAAATATTGCTGGAATACTATGCAGCTGTAAAAAAGGATGAGTTCATGTCCTTTGCAGGGACATGGATGAAGCTGGAAACCATCATTCTCAGCTAACTGACACAAGAACAGAAAACCAAACACCTCATGTTCTCACTCATAAGTGGGTGTTGAACAATGAGAACAGATGGACACAGGGAGGGGGAACATCACACACTGGCGGTGTGGGGGGCTAGAGGAGGGATAGCAGTGGGTGGAGAGATTGGGGAGGGATAACATTAGGAGAAATACCTAATGTAGGTGACGGGGGGATGGAGGCAGCAAACCACCATGGCATGTGTATGCCTATGTAATAGTCCTGCGTCATCTGCACATGTACACCAGAACTTAAAGTATAATAATAAAAAAAAAAAGAAAGCAAATACTGCAGTAAAGTGAGTCACACAATTTTTTTGGTCTCCTGGTGCATATAAAAGTTACGTTTACACTATACTGTAGTCTCTTAAGTGTGTAATAACATTATATCTAAAAAAATTTGTATACCTTAATTGAAAAATAATATTTTGTTGCTTAAAAATGCTGACACATTTATTTTAGCAATATAATATTGCTAATCACATGCTGTTGGAAAACTGGTGCTGATAGACTTGCCGCAAACCTTCAGTTTGCAAAAATTTGCAGTAAAGTGCAATAAAATGAGGCATGCCTCTGTGTAATGTCGCTCATTTTATGTATTTGATGTATTTAGACAAATGCATATACTATGTGATCTTTTGAGACTGGCTTCTTTCACTCAGCATAATGTTTTGGAGATTTACCCATGTGTTATGTCAGTAGTTCATTCGTTTTTGTTGCTAAATAATATTCCATTGTATAGTTGTACCATAGTTTGTTTATCCATTTATTCATTGAAGGATTACTTGGGTTATTTCCAATTTTCAGTGATTATAAATGAAGCTGCTATAAACATTCATGTATAGGTTTTGGTATGAGGATAACTTTAAACTTCTCTAGGTTACATATTTAGGAGTGGGATTGCTGAGTTATATTGTAAATGTATCTTTATATTTAACTGCCAGTCTGTGTTCTGGAGTGACTGTAATATTGCATTTTACATTCTCACCAGCAATGTATGAGAGTTCCATGTGTTCCACATCCTCATTAACACTTGATATTGTCACTGCTTGAAAATTGTAGCTATTCATACAGATAACGTAGTGGTACCTCATTATGAGGTTTTAATCATTATCTGGTTTTAATTGATTTCTGTAGCTTTATAATAGATCTTAAAGTTAGGACATGTGGGCCAGGCATGGTGGCTCACACCTGTAATCCCAGCACTTTGGGAGGCAGAGACTGGCAGATCACTTGCGGTTAGGAGTTTGAGACCAGCCTGAGCCAGCATGGTGAAACCCCATTTCTACTAAAAATACAAAAATTAGCTGGATGTGGTGGTTGGGCGCTGCAATTCCAGCTACTGGGGAGGCCGAGGCAGGAGAATCAGTTGAACCCCGGAGGCAGAGGTTGCAGTGAGCTGAAATCACATTACTGCAGTCCAGTCTGGGCGACAGAGCAAAACTCCGTTAGGACATGTGAATTCTCTGACCTTATTATTTTTCAAGATTGTTTTGTTCTAGTTTCTTTGCCTTTCCGTATACATTTTGCAGTCATCTGTATCTATAAAAATATCTTGGAAATTTGAAATTTCATTAAATCTATGCATCACTTGGAAGACTTCTCATCTTAATGCTATTGAGTCTCTCAATTTCATGAACACAATATCTCTCTGCACTTATTTAGGACTATTTAGGACTTCTTTGACTCTTTTCACCAGGGTTTTTTAGTTCTTCTAGCATATACAGATTCTGCTGCACATATTTTATTACATGTTTCATATTTTGGAGCTATTATAAGTGATAATAAAAATGTTGCTTCCAGTTCATTGTTAGTTTATAGAAATGTAATTTATTTTTGTATGTTGACTTTGTAGCATATGTCCTTGCTAAACTCAATTACTAGTTATAGGAGAGTATTTGGGGATAGAGTTCTTGGGTCAGTTGTGTTTTAAGGAGACTTTAAAAATTGAAAAATGTCTTAAAATTACCCATAAGCTACCATTTCAGGTACTCTTTACTTTGTTACGTAGATCAAGATTTTCATTTGGTATAATTTTCCTTCTGCCTGAGAATTTCTTTTGACATTTCTTAGACTGTAGGTCTGCTGGTGATGAATTTTTTCAGCCTTTGTGTATCTAAAAAAGTATACTTTCATCTTCATTTATGGAAGATATTTTTGCTGGGTATAGAATTGTAGGTTGTATGGTGTCAGTTGGTATTTAGAAGGAAAAAAATAGGATTGTAGGTTGACAGACCCGCCTTCTCCTCCCATTTATTAACTATAAGGGTATTGTTCTATTTTATTTCAGCTTGTATTGATTCCCTCCAAAGAAGTTTCCCCATGCATGTGCTGTGGCCTGAAAAGTTTCTTTAGGCAGTAAGCTTGGGGTAATTTTAGAGCTCACATTCATTATTTTCCGTTTGCTGTCATGCGTTCTGATATTCAATGTCTGAAATCCCTTGTTTCATGTTTCTCTAGGTATTTAATTGTTATATTTAGGAGTAGGGTCCCTTTTTAATGCATCTCTGGCCTGAAGCAGAAGTCCAAAGATTTAAGAATTTTTAATCTCGTAATGCCTTATAGAGCGGAAGATTGAGATGCCAAGAATATCACTTCAGTAATTCAAATGTATGCCTTGTATAGAGAATGCTGGGTTTAAGGTTTCTTCTGACACTAGTGGTTTGGTATTTATTTCACTGGTTTAAAATAAAAATTCGAATAGAAGCTTAGAGGTTCAAGCTAAGTTGAAATGGTATTTTGGATGGTCAGATTTCATATTTTTATATGACAGTATTTGAGTAGTGTTATGAGTAGTTATGACAATTCTCTTTTTAAATTCAGATTTTTGGTAAAATACGATTTTAGGACTGCTTTTTCAGAAGAGCCTTTTCAAATTAGTGGAGCACATTGTCAAAAGAGCCACTAATAATGAGAGAGATACTTAAATTTACCCAATACTGTATTATTTTTACCCTTTCACTTCCTAAACGAAAAACCTTCCTAGTCATACTGGAAAAATTCATAGTTGTGATAGACTGGAGCAGAGGTACCACCTAGTGGTTTAAATAGACGTGGGCCCTTACAGAGTATCCAAATGCGTAATGCAACTATTTGTCCTTTGATCTTTTATTAATCAGTGAGGAATTTGTGTTTTGCTTTGTTACTCATTCTTGCCATTTATGGATCACAGTGGCAGATGAGATTTTCTTCTTTCTTTCTTTTTTTGAGGTGGAGTCTTGCTTTGTCGCACATGCTGGAGTGCAGTGGCACGATCTCACCACATTGCGCGCTCTGCCTCCCAGGTTCAAGCGATTATCCTCAGTCTCCTGAGTATCTGGGATTACAGGTGCATGCCACCATGCCTGGCTAATTTTTGTATTTTTAGTAGAGACAGGGTTTCACCATGTTGGCCAGGCTGTTCTCTTAACCTCAAGTGATCTGCCTGCCTCAGCCTCCCAAAATGTTGGGATTATAGGCATGAACCACCCCACCTGGCCTAGATTTTCCTCATTAGTATTTTTTTAAAACAAATGTTTTAAAAATTTGATTTTTAGGAGTTCCTTATCTGTTCTGGATGTGAGTGCTTTGTCACTACATGTGTTGAAAGTATATTTTCTCAGTTGTGGCTTGCCTTTATACTTACTTTTTTTTAATAAACAGAAGTTCTGAGCATTGACATAGTTGAATTAGTCTATCACCCTTTTTTAATCACTTGTACTTTTTGTCTAATTTTAAAGAAATCTTATGGTGTCCTGATGTCAAAGCCATTTTTCTGTGTTTTCTTCTTAAGGATTTATATAGCTTAATGTTAGGGCCTTTATATGTAGATACAGGAGTCCACTTTATTTTTTATTTTATTTTCCTCCTGTTAGAAATAACTTGCTGGCTTGCCACCACTTTTTTGTTAGGTTATTGTTTGCCAGTTTCATTACAGGTTTCCACACATGTAAGTTCTGTTTCTGAGCTCTTTATTGCTAAATATATGTATTCATGCACCAGCTTTCTTTATTTCTGTGTCTTTTTTTTCTTAGAAAACATTAAATTTACGTAAGCATTTGTTGTTGTTTTCTTAAAAAAACATTAAATTTATGTAAGCATATTTCTGTGTCTTTATTGTGACTCATGGTATCCGGTACAATGCCAACTTTCTTTTGATTATGTTTGTGGTATTTTTTGTCTTTTTTGTTTAAATCTTTCTATGCTATATTTTAGGTGTGTCTAAATTGAATAAATCTAGATTAAAAATTTTTGTTGAAAGTCTTTTTCTTAGCGTATTTATTCCATTTACATTTGTTGTGATTAAAATATTGCATTAAATAATATTCACTTAAATATATCTACATATTGATTACCTTCTTTGCTCTGCCCTGCTCCCCATCACCCCACCAGGTATAGTGAGTTCTTGAATATGAAGCGGTTTTTTGGTGTGGGGGAACTGTAGAATTTCTTTTAGACCAGGAATGTGACAGTACTGTGTTTGATTTTGGCCTATACTATGTATTGTTATTAGTTGAAGACAATCTATAGTTAAATTCTTGTCTGAAATGTGTGTTCTACCTAGGTCAGACGAATTCAGGCTTACAGTTGTAAATACTCATATTTTCTTTTCCACTCATTGCCATCATGGAATTGGCAGTTTTCTAATAACATTTAAAAATTTGTTTTATTATTACATTTTAGTTTATACTTAGATTGAAGGTGTTTGCTCATTGAGGCTCAGTGCACTGAGTGGGTATCTAATTTGACTCCTTCTTAGGTGACCTTCAGGCCTTGTGTTCTGTCCCTGAATGAGACACCTAAATCTAACACTCAGGTTCACACAGGCTTTCAAAATCCATACAAAAGTCACTTGGATATTCTCTCTGTCTCCGCTTTTCTTAGTTCTGGTTCCCCTGACTGTCCGCAAAGCCCACTTTTTTAGATTTCTTGCTAGGACTTAGAGAACTTTGTGTTGGTTGCCTGCCATTGTGTTTTATCTGACATCTTTAGTTTTCAGCACAAGATTTCAGTGGTTGTCCAGAAGTGGAAGCCTTTCTTAACTCTTTTCATTTTATGGCATACATGGAAAATTGATAGTACTAATTACTGAGAGAATTTCTTGAGGTCTCTTAAGATTGGTACATATTATAAGGGCTCTGTTTGAGAGACTTTGGCTGCCCCCCTGGTATCCTGGCTGTTTTATGCCTGGTAGCCCTAGCGATTAAGAGCTATCCCTGTCTTGGCACTCCTATTACCCATTACCAGAACTTATATTCTACAACCAAAGTTCTTCAAAGTTGTTGGAGATATTTGATTGTAGAATTATAAGTCCCAGAAACAGAGCTGTGTGTGCATGGTTAAGTTTTTTAGTTCATGAGAGAAGGGGGGAATTAAAGATGTTGACTCATACTTGGCCAGTACAACACTGCATAGGGAAGAAAAATGCAATTAGGTCCTTGCTTTACAGTAGAAGAAAATATTGGTAAGTGTTTACATCAGGCCAAGTTCTGGGGGATTTTCTAATTCTGTACCAGGCTTATGTTCTGTAAAGGGAATGGTGGTTGGTTTTGAGAAAATAGGGGAACTTTTATATCAAAAACTCTGTAAAGAAGTCAAAGGTAAATGCAGAGTGGAAAAAGATATTCTGTAACATTATATATAGAAATCCTTTATATATAAATAGCACCAGACAGATCATTTAGGAAAGAACTATTTATGATATAGTATACTGAGAACTGTCTACAATGTATGGACAGTTTGATAATTCATGAAAAGTAATAAACTTAGCTAGTAAATATTAGGGAAAAAGTAACGAAAACAAGCATTGCTCGGGGAAGGTTATATTGGTTCAGCTTTGCTGGTTGGTTAGCAGCAGCTTAAATTGTGCTTTTAATTTGACTGTGAGGAACTTAAGAAATATAAATTTGTCAAAATTTGCTCTTAGGGAAATAATAGCATAAACTTAGTTAACAATCAGATACTCTTCAACAGAAACAAATTATAGTTTAACTGTTTAGTAAAATGCTATGCAGATGTTAATTTTGAGATCTATATGTTTTGACAGGATAAACAATATATTGACTCAAAGAAAAATTTTATAAAACTTTATAAAATTGCATATGAAGATTTGTACTAATCCGGGTACAGTGGCTCACGCATGTAATCCTAGCACTTTGGGAGGCCGAGGGAGGTAAATCACTTGAGCTCAGGAGTTTGAGACCAGCCTGGGCAACATGATGAAACCTTGTCTCTACAAAAAATACAAAAATTAGCCGGGCATGGTGGTGCGTGTGTAGTTCCAGCTACTTGGGTGGCTGAAGCACTAGGATCGCTTGAGCCCGGGGAGGTGGAGGCTGCAGTGAACATGATGGTGTGCCTCTGCACCCTAGCCTAGGTGACAAAGTGAGACCTTTCAAAGAAAAAAACAAAACAAAACGATTTTTACTCTTTGCATATCTGCATAGAGTCTGAAAGGGTATATTCAGGCTGATTAAAAAAAAATGTTTTTTTTTTTTTTTTTTTTTTTTAAGGCACTTACTATTTTGGGGGAGGGTCCTTTATTATGTTGCAGTTTCTCTAGATTTAACGTGTTTCATATGTTCAAGAAATAAATCTTAAGGGCCTACCTAATTAGAAGTTGTGGCATTCAAGGCATATTTTCAGTGGAGCTCATGCTCATAAACTCTATCTCTTCTACCTTTTCATGCAATCTGATGAAGTGCTTTCTTCTTCCTTTTTATGTGCATTTATTTAAAAATGTGTATAAGGCAAAGGAATACATGCTTTGCTACCAAATATATTAATTTGAGCTACATATCTGACGAGGATACAGCAAGCACAGAATAATTTGTCTTTTACCTTCATAAAGATATGGTATACATAATTTTGCTGCAGGCAGGCTTTATACAAGTATCTTTTTGGAATTTTGAATTAAATGTATACAGCTTAAATGACAGGCAGAATGATGTAAGACTGTTTCCATCAACTTCTAGGTAAATAATAGACCCTGTGGAGAAGCACAAGCGAATTAAATTTTAAAATAAAGGGTTATAATGCCAACTTCTTTTTTTTTTTTTTTTTTTGAAACAGGGTCTTGCTCTGTCGCCCAGGCTGGAGTGCAGTGGCACGATCTTAGCTCACTGCAACCTCTGGCTCCCGGATTCAAGCGATTCTTCTCCTTCAGCCTCCCGAGTAGCTGGGACTACAGGCGCACACCACCACGCCTGGCTAATTTTTGTATTTTTTATTAGGGGACGAGGCTTCACCATATTGGCCAGGCTGGTCTTGAACTCCTGACTTCATGATCTGCCCACCTTGGCCTCCCAAAGTGCTGGGATTACAGGAGTGAGCTACCGTGCCTGATCATGCCAACTTTTTCATATGGAAAATAACAGGATCATTCTGAACTGAAATTATCTCTCATTCTGTCCTTGGCTCCAAATTTTAAAATATACAGTATTTTAAAGATGATTTAAGGCTTAATTCGTATGTACCACATCCCATGAATGCAAAGTAGTAGGTCCAAAGAGACTGAAAAATCTAGGATTGAGTAAGGAGACTTTATAATGTACTTGAATATATCCCATCTTTAGTGTTACATTTAGGATGCTACAAAAAAAATTTGGAAAATAACTTAGCTGTTGTGTTAGTACAGCTTCTTTATTTAATATATATCGTGTGTGTGTGTGTGTGTGTGTGTATGTTTGTGTGTGTGTGAATGTGAATATAGAATCCATTAATTCATGTGGTTGTATGCATCTGAGATAAAAGTTTTGGAGTTAGTAGTAAACTAGCAACTTGTTGACTGTTGAGACAGTACAGCTTAGTTTGCTTTGTTGCAGCTGTATTTGTAATTTCTTTGCCAAAAATACTAAAGAGAGAAAAATCAACAAGGTAAACTAAGGAGTTGTCATACCAAAGCTGCAAAGAAGTGGAATAAAGCTGTTTAACATTTTCCAGATACATACCACACTTAGTCTGAACTGGCATATTATTTTGTGTGTGTGTGTGTGTATGTAGTAGTATTTTATTTTTCTGTCACAGGTGTCTTGAATATGAGAACTTAGTAGTTTTTGGTTGTGTTACTTTTGTTTTGGATGTGTTTATGTCTGTTTATTTTTTATTTTTTGTAACGGCGATTGCTTTTTATAATGATTTAAAATAAAGAGGGGGTGAGAAAATAGAGAACTGAGGGTAAGTCTAGGAATGGTTTGTGAGAGCTGGGAGTTGAAATTTTATGTGTTACTTTTCTGCTTGGTGTGGAATTGGGAGGAGGAGCTAGTGTGTAGGAGGAAAAGCTGATTATGGAGAGGATTGTTCTTGCACATGCCTTTAGGTCCCTGGGCATGACCTGAGTTAAGTACTTTACTACTCAGAGGCTGTGAAGCCGTACTGTTTGAATCCACCTTTTGCTGGTTTGTAGCTTTGTGACCACGAGCACAGGATTTACTTAGGCCTCAGTTTTCCTGTCAGCGAAGTAGGGATGATTACTGTAGTAGATCCCATTTCATAGTAATGGTGAGGATTAAAGAATAAGTCCATGTAAGTTGCTTAGAATGGTGCTTGGTGTACATATCAAGAGCTCAGATATTAGCTATCAGCACTTTAAGTACTAAGTTGTCTAGTTTGATTTCAGTAGTATAATTCTGTGAGAGAGTATTTTGGAGTAGCAAAGTGTTTTAAATAGTTTATTTGAAAAGAATAGTTCTTAAAGTGCCAGTGATGGTTTCTTGAATGATGCTTGTTTACTCATTAGCATTCACCACATCCCATGAATGCAGAGTAGTAGGTCCAAAGAGACTGAAAAATCTAGGATTGAGACTGGCATCTTTAACTTTTATTCTGATCTCTTTTTTTTTTTTTTTTTTTTGGACACAGAGTTTTGCTCTTTTTGCCCAGGCTGGAGTGCAGTGGCGTGATCTCAGTTCATTGCAACCTCCGCCTCCTGGGTTCAAGTGATTCTCCTGTCTTAGCCTCCTGAGTAGCTGGGATTACAGGCGACCACCACCATGCCCAGCTAATTTTTTTTTGTATTTTTTAGTAGAGGCGGAGTTTCATTGTGTTGGCTAGGCTGGTCTCGAACTCCTGACCTCAGATGATCTGCCTGCCTCCCAAAGTGCTAGGATTATAGGCATGAGCTACCATACCCGGCCCCTCTACTGACTCTTTTGATAAAAGATGTGTATTAATTGAAAGTAGGAAAGATACAGGATAGAGTAACATATGTATAAGTTCCTTTATCATCTCTAAAATGTTAGATATGGGTGATAATTAACTGGGTTTCTTTTTTCTTCCCTCCATCCTTTTTGTGTGTGTTAATGACTATTTCATTAGGCAGTTGTTTTGTTGTTGTTGGTTTTGTTTGAGACGGGGTCTCACTGTGTTGCCCAGGCTGCAGTGGCGTGATCACAGCTCACTGCAGCCTCCACCTCCTGGGCTCAAGTGATCCTACCACCTCAGCTTCCTGAGCAGCTGGGACCACAGGTGTGTGCCATCATGTCAGCATAATTTTTAAAAATGATTTTGTAGAGACAAGGGTCTCCCTATGTTGCCCAGGCTGGTCTCCAGTGATCCTCCCACCTCAGCCTCCCAAAGTGCTAGGATTACAGGTGTGAGCCATTGCACCCAGCTTTGTTTGTTTTTGTTCTTAAGCGAGGAAACGGCTATATACACATCTGTCTCGTTAAGAATTCTCAAAAACAGTTCTGAGTTGTACTGGGACTCTACTGTTCCAGGAACATGGGCTTCCATTTCCTACTCTGACATTCTCAGCTGTGACATCTACCTCTTAGTCCAGGAGAGCTATTGAAGTTCTTGGCATCTGGGTGATTCTACCCAAGTAGGCAGAGGAGGGGTTGAAGTGGAGCCTGTCTTTTCATTATATTCCATTGATCAGAATATAATCACCAAGCCACACCTACAAGGATGGCTGGGAATCTCAGCCTTCAGTCTGTAAACACGTGCCTAATTAAATTTAGGGGTTCTGTTAACAAAGGGGAGGAGGAAGGATAGCTGAGACACCTAGAATCTGAAGCAAGTTACAAAACAGTGTTTATAAAAATATTAATAATAACGTAGGGAAAAGTATATGTGCTATAATCTTTTTTTCCTTTACAATATAATCTTGAGTAGATAGAAATTTTAAGCATTTGTTGCTTCTGGGAAAGGGAACTGGGTGGCTGGGGTCAGGACTAGGAGAGAGACTTTTTACTATATATTCCTTTTTGAAGTGGTGATAAATAAATTTTCAAAAACAATAAATGAAATTAAAAAGAAAAAGCCTACAAGTTTGATATATAAATTAGGAGTAGACATGTTATTAAGAATCAATAATACTTTGCGCCTGTAATCCCAGTACTTTGGGAGACCAAGGCAGGTGGATTGTTAGAGAACAGCCTGGCTAACATGGTGAAACGCTGTCTCTACAAAAATTACAAAAATCAGCCAGATGTGGTGGCAAGTGCCTGTAGTCCCAGCCACTCGGGCGTGCTGAGGTGGGAGGATCACCTCAGCCTGGGAGGTCAAGGCTGCAGTGAGCCATGATTGTGCCACTACACTCCAGCCTGGGTAACAGAGTGAGACCTTGTCTCCAAAAACAAAACAGAACAAAAAATCAGTAATACTTAAGATTATTTGAATTGTAATTCTTCCCTCATTTAAAAAAAAAAAAAAAAAGTATAATGTGTTGAGATTTCAAAATGGTTTAGATTCGGGTAGTTTCAATCCTTTTAAATTCCTAAGCATATTTATGGTGTTTTAAAAGCAGTCAGGCAAAGGCATTGCTGAATACCGGCAAACAGGAAGAATTACCTTCTGATTTATGACACATCTTTCTGGAAAGAATATCAACTTTAATGATGCATACACTTTTAGGGATTTGTTGGGAACAGGTAAGAAGAATAGTAATATTATACATTAAATACTATGTCTCTTTACACATAATGTAGAGTAAGAAAACACTAATAACTAAGTGGGTGGTGATGATGGTAGTGGTGCAGTAGAGACACACCTTTTCTAGATACTGTTGGATTGCTGCAACAGATTCTTTTACTGATCTGTGTCAGAAGTAGCAGGAGTGATCTGCTATAGTTACATAGTTTTCCACCTCTTAGGATGTCTGAATAACAAGCTGTTAAAAATATAGGAAGTTAGTGGGATGAGAGTTTGATGTGGGGTTGGAGTAGAGTGGGCTTTGTGTTGGGGAACAGTGAAAGAAAAAATATGGATGTGTAGGCTGGGACTGGAGCCAAGTACTCACTGTTATAGGCAGTAGGAAATAATTGGAAGTTTAAGAGCTGGGAAACATGACAATAAATAGCATTGCTGGAAAAGTGGATTTTGTTTGTTTAGGGTATGAGTTGGACTGCAGAAACAGACCAGTCAAGGAGCAACAAGTGGCAGTAGTAGTGTAGTACAGGTATTCATTGGAATTGGGGAAATGATAAGTAAAAAGAAAAAGAGGAATGATAGGGGGAGAAGTGTTAGGGAAGACTTAGCAGCAGTCTAAGTGTAGGGATAAAGAAATGATTTGACTAGGTGCTGTTAATGAAAAGGAAACTTAAAGAGGGGGAATTTTTGGACAGTGCAAGAAACTTAATTTTTGCTTGGTGAATTTAACATGATGTCGGGGGTGTCCAAGTGGAAAAAGTCTGGTATGTTGTTTAGAGTTAAAAGATTTCTTCTTCCTTCTTCGTCTTCCTTCTTATTCCTCCCCCTGTCCTTCCCCCGTCTCCTTTCTTTCTCTTTTGCAAGAGCATTTAAACAGAAGTTTATAGGGCACAAAACTGACTCTTGGGAAAGTATCTTTAGTTAAGGATCAAGATAGTAAGGTAGAGCCAAGGAAGAAAGAGGAGTGAGGAAGGCAGATGGGTTAGAAAGAGGATCCAGGAGAAAATAAATGATGTGGAGGAAAATAAAAAATAAAGGAGGTAGAAACCTAGTTTACCTTCACTTTTGATACGTAGCAGCCAATAAAAGTGACCAGGATGGAGTAGGTGCTCATTGATGAGTGACTGGTATTATACTAAGTATTTTTAAGTATCCATAGATATTATCTACTTTAGTACCTTAAAAGAAAAACTAATGGCAAAATATACATAACATGCAGTTTACCATTGCAACCTTTTTTAACGTACAGTTCAGTAGTGTTAGTTTCCAGAACTCTTTTCACCTTGTAAAACTGGAACTTCATACCCATTAAATAATTGGCAATATTTCAGTGCTTTTAATAAAAATGTTTGCAATATTTATCCCCCTTTAGGTTAATATAGGGGATTTTTCTTTTTCCCTAAAATAATCTTATTTAAGTAAGTCTTAAAACTGTGTTGTTTTGAGTGGTCTTTTATTGAGAAAGTTGTAGGCTTCTAAAAACCATAATTCTTGTATAATTCTTTTTTAATTTTATCTTGTTTTTTATTGTATAGATTTCATAGGATTATACTTAGAATCATAGAATCCAAGGAATCTTTTTAAAAATGCAAATTAAAATTGTATCCAAAATAAGGTATCTCCTTTTCTAACTCCCACTAAAATAGCTTGGTAATATATGCTTTACTTCTTTGCATTGATAAGAGCCAATGATGGCCCATTTAATTTTTGGTGTGTTTAATTTTTCCTACTTTGTGAATGAGCTGAATTAAACTTGCTTTTATAAGTTATACTCATTCATTGGCACTACCCAAAGTACACTTAATCTTCTCTCCTAAGTGACTGCTTTTTAAATAAATAAAGCTTCAATCCCATTTGAGTCTCCTCAGTTAAACGTAAGATAGTTTTCATATGACAGTTTCCACATCCTTCCCCAAACTTGTAGCCCTCTTTATGTTATCACCTGTTAAAATCTGGTATTCAGAACTGATAATGTTAGAGATCTGGTCAGACTAGACCTTGGTGAATGAATTATTGCTGTTGATGTATATAATATAGTTTATTAATTTGGGCCATGAATACTTTTAATTGCCTGCCTTCCTCTTCCTCTTCCTTTTCCTTCGACAGGGTCTTGCTCTGTTGCCCAGGTTGGAGTACAGTGGCGCAATCATGGCTCACTGCAGCCTCAACCTCCCAGGCCCAAGCCATCCTCCCACCTCAGCTTCCCATGTAGCTGGGATCATAGGCATGTGCCACCATGCCTGCCTTTTTTTTTTTTAATTTTTGCAGAGATGAGGCCTCCCTATGTTGCCCAGCCTGGTCTTGAACTCAATAGGCTCAGGGAATCCTCCTGCCTTGGCCTTCCAAAGTGCAGGGATTACAGGCGTGAGCCATTGTGTCTAGCCAAATAGCCATATTTTATGTGGATGATACATTGACCTGTTGTCTGCTTAAATCCCTTAATCTATTTTTAAGGAGTCTGCTAGATGCTGGATACTCAAACCATTGTGTACATGTATGGTTGGCTTTAAAAAAACGATAGGCAGGGACAGGCATGGTGGCTCAGGCCTGTAATCCCAGCCCTTTGGGAGGCCAAGGCGGGCAGATCACCTGAGGCACGAGTTTGAGACCCGCCTGGCCAACATGGTGAAACCTCGTCTCTACTAAAAATACAAAAATTATCTGGGCATGGTGGTGGGCACCTGTAATCCCAGCTACTCGGGAGGCTGAGGCAGGAGAATTGCTTAAACCCGGGAGACAGAGGTTGCAGTGAGAGAGACCACGCCATTGCACTCCAGCTTGGATAACAAGAGGGAAACTCCATCTCAAAAAATAAAATAAAAATTATGGGCAGGACTGCATATTTGTTTTTATTATATTCAACCTAAAAGTTTTATTTCATTTTAGAACCATTGGGGTATTAAACTCTGTATTTTTACTACCATTGGTAGTTAACCAACTACTGCAATTAATCTTTTAAATTGGAAAAAAAAAAAGTTTAAAGGTTGCATGTATTTAACAATTCTAAAATATTGACAGCATCCTATTTTAGCAAGGCACTGACCAAGTTCATTATAAAAGATTAATACTGCACATTAAATTAAATTAGTTACATGTCTGTGTATGTGTCAGTGTTTAGAAATACAGGGTAATGGTAATGTTACTTTTCTGGGATAGCAGATTTTTAAAATAATAACATTTACAACAGATACCAAGCACAGGTTATATTGAATGTTGTGGATATATGGCACTATGATGGAAATAAAACACACCCCAGCTTTCTACCTAGCTAGAGGAGATCTTAGTTTACTCTCATTTGTTTTTTAGTATTGACCTGATTAATGTTTATTTTTCTTTTCGAGTGTTTTTTCTCTGATTCGATATCAAGGATTATAGATGTGCAAGCCACCAGCGATGTACCGTCAGAGCTATGTAAACAATGACTTTTGTGGAGGATATTGCCTTTATCCTCCTCGCTGCAAACAATATTTTTATAGGCTTTTCATTCATAAACATAAGAAATTTTGCTTTCCTAGTATTTAGTATATGGATTGAATATAAAGTTGTTTTTAGGCTTTAGAATTATCTAGGTGTGTACTGTTTTTAGTATGGTAGCCATTAGCCACATGTTATTTAAATTTAAATATTAAATATAATAGTTTAAAAATTCAGCTTGTCGGTGCCTTGCACTAGCCATGCTTCAAAGTGCTCAATAATTATACATATGTCAAATGACTACTGTATTTGGACAGCACAGATCATAGGAGATTCTTCATCATTGCAGAAATTGTTCTGTCTAATTGCTGACGCTAATAAATAATGATTTCCTTTCAAATTTTTCCTAATCTCGCCCCTTACACACTAAAGGTATAGGATGTAGTCTAGGGAGAAAGCAGAACTAAACAGGTGCTTCTCATAATAATAGAAAATGCTGCGCAGGTTAATTCATCCTAAAAAAATATCTCTTTCACAAAAAAGTAAAATGCAACGGACTACAAGGACAATTCTGTCGGGACTTAACTATATAGACTTTTTTTTTTTTTTTTTCGTGCCACACAGCCCTTATACAATCCCTGTATACGTCCCCCAAATATACCTTTCAATCCTTAGCACCCGTTTCTATTCCAGTGCTTTATTCTCCTGCAGTTTGCTACCCAAAATACTATCCAGCAGTATTATTTTACCTGTGTACACTTAAAATTAAATAATCAAACCAATTCTATCCACTGGAAACATTTTAAGCCTTCACTCAAATTCTACCCTCATGTTCTCCGTATAAACTCTGATAATCTATCTTCTATGTTATCGTAGCCCTTTGAGTGAAAATATAAAAGTTTTCTGTGTTTTATTCTAGATTATCCTAATCAGTCAGGACCGTTGGAAATTATCTTAAGTTGTTCTATTTCCTTTGACGCTCCTTTAGCCCAGCGGGTTAAAGATATTTGGTTGTATCCCTTATTAGAATCACCGCAACATACTTTCCTAAACTGAATTCATTGGAAAGTTCCACTATGAAGTGGTAACACAGGGTGCCTGGCACTTTCTTCTGCCCTTTTGCCCGCTTTTCATCTGGTTTGATATTTGGCTTGTCAAATCCTGCATTTGACTACCCCATGTTAGTTTTGTAGGTGCATGGCGGGTTTTATGGGGAAGTTTATTAACAATTTGTTCATCAAGCTGAGTGTATGGGTACCTGAGTTTGAAATCAACCATTCCAGTTTTTACCTGATTTTATATTTCCCATATTGATCAGCATTATGTATAATATTAATTTTAGGTGTGTTAGTTTTATGACAAGTAGAAGATAGGGTACTCATGATCAAGGCAGTGACATCAAGGATATAAAGAGGAAGTAGAGGATATTGTCAATCTTTTTGTTTACATCATTAAAATAAATTTAGTGTTTGTATCTTGAATCCTCTTTCTACCTCATGAAAACATATTTGCCTGGCAATTAATGTTCAACCCATATGAGGATCTTAGTAGCGACTAGGAAAACTTTATAGCCTAAGAGCTTTTTTTTTCAAAAAAAAGATGCTCACTATTATAATGATAATTTACTTACCATATTCTTGTTGGCTTGGTAAGTCATTTAATGTAAAATTAAGAATTGTAATCTATCTGAATAATATTATGAGTTTCTTTAACATTATAAAACACTGCAATAAATTGTATTTTTATACCGCCTGTCCTGTGCCTAATAAGAATTATATATGATCTCAAATAAAAATAATTTTGAAATTTCATAGCTTCAAGATTATAGCAACCGGTGAACTGAAAGCGTAGCATTCACACTATAGGGAAGCAGTATGATTAAGTCTTTCAGTGATTGCTAATTTGCCCCCTATACCCAAGACTGGCACAGACCTAAGGAGAGCAGTTTCTTTCATAAATCCTTAGGCTTTAAGGATAGTAACCTAAGCCTAGAATTCGCCTTGTTTTAGAATGTTGGACCACCCGGACTTGTTGAAGATTTATTTATGTGCTTAGGATAAGTTGATGCCAGCTATATACATTTTCTAACTCTCTATCAAGCTCAGGCATTCACAGGAGAGGAAACTCAAGGCATTCAAAGTGAGTACTCTGGCCCACATCACATTTTCGTATCTAACAAAGCTCTGAAAATGGTAGTGAAAGAGTTTTTTACTGTAATATAAGCTAGCCAAGTTTCCTGGTGCTATACGAAACTTGCAAGTGTTCCTAAGTACTATCAAGATTCTGAGAATTCACACACATCCTTTACTCCATCCAACTCCAGTACACATTATTAACAGAGCAGTGTTATGGAGTATTTAGTTGTTAATCGTGTATTTTTGACTAAATTATTGGGAACCTTGAAGAATTATAGCTTTGTCATCACTTGTGAAGTGTCCCTCTACACTCAAGTACCTATTGTGTGCTAAACATTGACAGAAACCAAACAGAAGTTTTCTAGTTTTTATTCCTTTTATCAGCTCTTTCGAGTGTTATTAAAATAGAACAGGATAAATTTCTCCCTTAGGATCTCCTGTAGCAAGTGCCACCTGCAAATTTGGTCAGACTCTACTACTGTGTCCTTTTCATTGTTCATTTTGTCCTGTAGCCCCCCTGTGTCATAAAAACCAATTGATACTGTTAAAATAATGTTATTTTTTTCTCTTCGGCAGAAGGAAACTAGAGCGTAAAAAGCATATGTATGTACGGCAACTGGTAGTAACACCGATAATTAAGTTGATGTGTTTGAAGTATATCATGTGAAGACATTGTAAGGCAAGCATATGGCAACTCTAAACCCTTAGATGTTCTGGGAAAGTCAAGAAAAGCAGTTCACGTAAATTTGTAGGTATTTTTATTACTGAAGATTCTATGACATCTTACATAATTCAATAAAGCTTTCACACCTGTTGGCCAGATGGACTCACCGATATTTGAGAGCAGTTTTGTTTATATCAGTGGGGACCACAGGAGAAAATTAGACTTGCAACTTACGCCTACAGGACCGACAGTGCTCCTCCATTATATTCTATTTGGCTAAGTATTGTTTTCATGTATAAATGGGAAAACCACTTATCAACCATAATTAGTGGCTTTTTTAATAAATACGTGGGGGAGGCTTTGTACCTTCTGTAGAATGCGTATTGTATATGATCTAGATAGAGAGTGAAATTTTCAATACGGACTTAGGTCATCGAATAGAGGCTATATGCATTATCTCTCGGGAGGAAGTGATATTTTAGGGCTTATTTTTTGCTTACGTCTTTGTGTTTTTTATTTCTAGGCTGTTCGCTGCTATGAATCTCTCAATCTTAAAGCTGAAGGACAAGTGGAGTCTATTTCTTTGTCAATTAGGTCACTTCAACCTCTTATTGGAAGATTATCCAAAAGGTAATTTTTTTCTCATCAATATTATTTGATTTATACATGTGTTGAATTGTAATTATTTGTGCTTTATCAAGAGAGTACTATCCTAAGAAATTGTAAGTGCACTGAACATACTGAACAAAATGAGAAGGAAAGTGGAGTAGATGGAAATGGAAAGATGACATATAATTCCATCTAAATCATCAATAAGTTGGCTGTTATGATGAAAGTGATACCACTTACACTGTGCCATACAGTTTTCTTGTGCCTTGTGAAAATCCTTGCCCTTGAAAGGCCTCATAATAGAAGAGTAAGCTAATTTGATACAGATATTTGTACATTGATAGATACTTTGGAAAGGTAACAAAAACTCAGCATTTTCTTTATCCTGTGTTATACGTTTCCATTTTAGCCCAAAAATACTTGAATGGAAAGCTCAATATGTAAGTAGCCATGTTATTTGGTAACTTACAGATAAAGGTAAGTAATACAGAGATGATCACAAGATGAGCTTGGATAAAACCAGTTTTTAAAATTACTTGAAATGTTTTTCCTTTAAGAAATAAGTTAGATAGATAACTGAAAGTAGTCAGTCCTTAAGCTTACTGTCCTTTTTTATGGTACCAGGCTGCCAACTCAGACCATTACTCACTTAGGAAGTTCAAACCACCCAAACCCCACCCTTCCGATACCAAAGGAAAAATCCACATTAAAGAA